>JAYEPQ010000005.1:56544092-57144092 GCA_036321105.1 Dracaena cambodiana | reverse complement strand
ATCGCCCCTTACCTCTCTCTTATGTTTAGTTTTTATCCCATTTCTCTCTTTGTGCAAGTGATGAAGACAGAAATCCGTACCAATAAACTTGACAGCTCTCTGATGACATACAGACTTAGCACAAACCTGTGATATTAATATGGGGGTATCTGACACTGAACATAAACACCTTTTATCTCAATTAAGAGCTCTAGAAGCCGGTGGAGGGGAGGAGTCCCTTGGGAGGTTGAATTAATTCCATTCCCTATATTGTGGAGAGGTATTTAGAATTTAATTTATGAATTGTTTATTTTGGAATATCCGTGGGTTGGGTAATCCGTCTAAACGACATATAGTGGCGGAGGTTATCCGTACCAATAAACTTGATATAGTTTGCCTTGAGGAGACATCTCTCTTTGTGCAAGTGATGAAGGCAGAAATCCGTACCAATAAACTTGATAGCTCTCTGATGACATACAGACTTGCTGGAACTGCATTTAGCTTATATGAAGAGCTGGAACCAGATCTGATTAGTTTCCTCCGCTATGTCTTGATGAGATGCTTAAGCTTGACGTGTTTGCTGTAAGACCTGAGGACGCAGAATTCACTTCGCCCGCGGAACCCCGCGCCAACTTAATCAGCACACCTTTTGAAGATGATGTGGTTGGCATCTCTCGGGGAAGATCAGGCAACGGAGCCTCGAAGTTTAGAACACTGATCACTTGCCTGATTGATGGTCGAAGGTCAATTTCTTTCTCACCGAAATCACACCATAGCCCTACAACCGTCAAACATTCCATTTCTTTCTCACCGAAATCCTTCTGCAATCTCTCATCTGCGGCTTCAAGGACATTCCCCTTCCCATAAAGCTCCCAAACCCATTCCACCAATGATCCGCGTTTAAATTCTCAGGGACACATCTTAACGTAACTAGACCCCTAACTTTATTAAAACGGGGTTTTAGTTTTATAAGCCTTTAGAGTCACAATGCAACCTTACGTTTGAGATGTGAGTTAGATTCGCATTTTAGTTAAAATGCAACCCTAAGAGTTTGCACGGATTAGAATCCGCATTTTACTTTTTAGCAATTATTCATGCCTATTTAGACCCGCATTTGATGATAAAAAGGAATAACCATATAGTTTTAAGGTTTTAAACCCAAAATGCGACTCTGAGAAGTTTCCTGCATATCTCCCTAGATGAGGATCTGCGTTTATATTCCTTAACCATTTAATGGCTTTTGAGCTTCGCATTTCTTTATTTTTGGAGGGCTTCTTCACTTCTTGATGCTGTGGAAACAAAACGCGACTTTAGTCTGCATTTAAATTTTATGAGGATTTCCTTTTAATATTTTGCGGGTCTATCCTCTTTTTTTTATTTCACAAAAATTTTCGACAGCGCGCGCGCGCGTTTGTATATATATATATATATATATATATATATATATATATATATATATAGAGAGAGAGAGAGAGAGAGAGAAGTGAAGAAATGAGAAATTCACCGGCGATGAAGAGAGTTCCTTCACTACCGCTTAGATGGTCCAATAAAATTTTTACACATGGCGCCACTTAAAGAGTGGTTAAAAAAGTTATTTTATTTGTTATTTTAAGTGACTCCACGTGTAATAATTTTATTGGGCCATTTAAGCGACGGTTAAGGAACTCCCTTCATCGTGGCTAAATTACCCGTTTTCTCATATATATATATATATATATATATATATATATATATATATATATATATATATATATATATATACATATTTTATTTTATTTTTTTGTAAATTGCTTTTTAAAATCATGATTTCTATTTTCTTACCTTTTTTAAAATCAAATTTTATAGTTTTCGAAATTTATTTATCGTTTAATCAAGTTGATACAAAATATTGTACTCACAAAAAACTGTTAATTTTGTGTATACTATGGGATGAAGAAATTCTTCAACCCAAACCAAGAAAGAGAAAGTAAGCTAGGCGCAGAGTTAGATGACAGTGCACCACAATGTCGACCCACAAGTTGGCTTGATTTGCATGCAAGCGGAATTTTCCACAGCAGGAAAGAGCCGGGAGCCAGCCTCCAATGTGACTAAACCTGACTAACGGGCCGGGCGGCCCGTTGGGCACGCCTGGCCCGGCACGTGTCGGGCACGTGCCCGGCACGGCACGGCCCGCCACCTCGGCCCGGGCCGTGTGCCCGGGCCGAGGCCGGGCGTGCCGGCGGCACGCCTAGGCCCGACGTGCCGGGCCGTGTCTGGCACGTGCCAGGCAAGGGCCGGCACGCCCAAAATTTTTTTTTTTTTTTTTTAAATATGACCGTTGGGGTGTTTGGGGGGGTTTGCATTTTTTTTTTGCAAATAACCCCCCAACGGCTATTTTTATAGCTATTGGGGGGTTTCTTGCAAAAAAAAATTGCAGATTGCTCTCCCAACGGTCAAAATAGCCGTTGGGGGGTTTGAAAATTTTTTTTACAAATTAAACCTTTTCTTCATCTATAAATACCTCAATATCTCTTCTATTACCATTCATCATTCTCATACACTAAATTCATTCTAAAAAATCTCATAAAATCTTTATTTCTCAAGAAGTCTCAAGCAAAAGAAGTAGCAAGTTTCAATCAAGTGATCAAGAAGTCTTAAGCAAGCAAGTCTCCCAAACAAGATCCAAGCAAGTTTTCTCATTGAAGCAAGGTTTTTTTCGCTATTTCGGTTTTCAGCTTCATCTCTCTAACTAGGTATTTATAATTTAAAGTTTTTTTGAGAATTTTAATTAGTTATTTTTGGGATTTTATTAAAATGGATCCACACTCGTCTGGCGCTTCTTGCTCTCAAGCCACGGGTTCTTTTACTCCCTTTTTAACTGATGAAGAATATCAAAATCTATGTCAACTCTTAGAATAACCTCCTCAAGTACCATTTTTTGTATCTCAGGAAGAAACAACTAATACAACCATACCCGAAACACAAACTACCGCATCTACTAGGGCTGTTAGATCAGACATATGGAAATATTTTGAAAAAATAACAGAAAACAATGTTAGGAAAGCTAAGTGTAAACACTGTCATAAAATTTATTCGTTTCCTGTAGGTAGCGGAACAGGTCATCTTAAAAGACACGTAGAAAAAAATCACCCACCAAATGTACCACATCAAACACAAATAAGCACATTAGGTGGATCATTAGGTATACGTAAATATGATCCAATTAAAACAAGAGAAAATTTAGCAAGATTTATAATACATGACGAACAATCATTTACTTTTTCGGAAAATCGCAAATTTGAAAGATTTTGTAAATCATCATTTACTGACGAATTTAAAAAAGTCCCACGTTCAATATCTACATCTGATATGTTCAAACTATATAAAGAGCAGAGGGACACTTTAATAGCTATTTTTTCTTCTTTAATTTTTAGAGTTGCAATAACTGCAGATAGTTGGGAAGCTAGAAATATGACTCATTATTTATGCATGACGGCACACTATATAGATCAAGAATGGTGCATACAGAAAAGAATAATAGGGTTTAGGGTATTTGAATTTCCTCACAATGCACAAAATTTATCACAAACCATGCTAAATGTATTTTCAGCTTTTGGAATAGACAATAAAATATTTACCATTTCTTTGGATAATGCTTCTGAAAATAAGGCCGCAATTAGAATTCTTAAAAATTATACAAAACCAATTCTAGATGGAAAATTATTCCACGTTAGGTGTATTTGCCACATACTAAACTTATGCGTTCAAGATGGATTAAAAATAGTAAATAATTCACTAATGAATCTTAGGTATACATTACTTTTTATAAAAGATAGTGGGCCAAGAAAACAAATATTTAAACAAATATGTAAAAATATAAAAATATCACCTAGAATTGTACCTATAGATGTTAGAACAAGATGGAATTCTACATATAAAATGTTAAACATAGCTATTCAGTATAAAAATGTAATAAGTGCTTTTAATGAAATGGAGACACCAATGTATAGTTTAGATAATAATGAATGGCACCAGTTGCATTGCATTTCTAAGTTTTTAGGCAAATTTGAAGATGCATCTAGAGTACTGTCAGGAAGTTATTACCCAACTACACACATTGCATTATATTATTTAACCAAAATTACTTCGGTTTTTAATGAATGTAGAAACCACTATATACTTGAAAGTATTGTTCGACCTATGGAAATTAAATTTAATAAATATTTTAAAGATTTTCCATACTTAATATATTTTGCAACTGTTATGGATCCCCGTTGCAATGGACTTGAAATATTAATAGATTTATTTTATACAAATATGTCTTATAAAAATAATGTGAGGGATTTACTTAATGATATTAAAACATGTTTAGATATTATGTATAAAACTTATGAAGATATGTATGGTGTGCCAATACAAACTACAAAAGAACCATCTACTAGGAAAATTCGTAATCCAATAATATCATCTCTATTTAACAGAAAAAAGCAAAAACAAAGTAGTACATATTTTAATGAATTACATTATTATTTAGAGAGAGCTAGCTATGAAGATAACGCATCTCCTGAAAAGTATGAATCCTTTGATATTTTGGCATGGTGAAAATCACAGGAAAAAACATATGCTTTCCAACATGGCCCGTGATCTACTAACTCCTCCAGTGTCTACTGTAGCATCGGAGTCTGCTTTTAGTGGATGTGGTAGAGTGCTCACGTACTTGAGAATCTCAATGGCGTCGGACACATTGGAGATGTGTGTCTGCTTGAAGGATTGGTACGACGCAGAAGACAGGGAACAAGGCTTGACTAATGAAGAAGATGTACTAGAGATCTTAGATTTACCGGAAGAAAATGAAGATTGATTAAAAGTATTTAAATTTGTAAGGATATTCATGTATTTTCAATTTTTTTTTTTAACTTATAAATCTCTTAGAAAATATATTAAGAACAAGTTGAGGGTGACGGTTAGGGTCCTCTCCCCTCTCTTCGGGCTTTGTATAATTTCTAAAGAGATTTATAGAGTAATTACATAAATGTAATGAGATTATATATAATATAACATTTGTTTTTATCATATGATATAACTTCCCCCCCTTTTTTTTTGTTTTTTAAAAAAACCGGGCCGGCCCGCCTCGGCCCGGGCACAGCACGGGCCTGCCGTGCCGTGCCGGCGGGCCGAGGCGGGCCGGCCCCATGGCCACCGTGCCGTGCCGGGCACAGGCCCGGGCCAGGCCCGGCCCATTAGTCAGGTCTGAATGTGATGTCTCTGAACCTGGCCTCTGTCATCGGGTCACTTTCCGTGGTTCCAAGTTGCCGGCGTGGGTCTAATCTCTTGGCTCTTGCATGCAATCAAGGTGGATCCTCAATATACGGGTCTCGAGGGGAGTGTGGGAACTATGATTGCTACTAAGCAGCTCTCCTTCATGTTGGCCATCCATGGTTATGATTAAGAGATAATTAGGGATGCTATGGCTAAACTCTTGGTGAATATCATATGTGGAGATTCTAGCAGAATTCCCAGAAATCGACATAGGTAGTTGTCCCGCCCGTCCCAAAAAATTCCGAAAGAAAATTCATGAACAAATCTAGCATGCAGAATCTGGTCACTCCCAGTCCTTCATAGCAATTGATGGGGACCCTGAGGTCGAACATGTTGATCGAGTTAGCATGAGGAGATTGCTCCCATTGATACTGCTGCAACTGTCCAAGCTGAACCTAGTAAGGCACCTCCCACCTTTACGCCCAGCAGGCACAATCCAAGACAAGGCCTGTACTTCGGGATCAGGTATCAAATTTAATGTTCTTAGTCTTATTCCTGATGACGTGCTTCTTGGCTTTGTATACGAATGTCACATTGATATGGGTCAAAACTTAGTAGAGAAATCTATTAATTTGGCTCACCTTAGATTGATTGAGCCGGTCCTATTCGGTCGAAGTTTGCTTAGGGGCTGGATCTTCAGAGGTTTGTCCTCTCTGGAGAAGTTTTTATATGTTGTTATGAAGATAGTTTTTTGGAATCGTCTGTGGCTTGGGGAATCAGGCAAAATGTAGAACGTGGCTGAAACCAATAGGTATTGCGGTGCAGATGTCGTTTGCTTGGAGGAATCCAAGTTATCTGACCTGCCTACAAGGATCCTTAACAAGATTGCACCTAACAGATCCTTCTCCTTTGTTGTGAAAAATGCGCAAGGAGCTTATCCCCCTAATTGGCGTTAACTCTCTTTAACTTTCATATCGTCATCATTTGAAGGTGACTTGTGAGATCAGATTTGATTTGTGAATAGATTTGAGTAGATTTGGTTAGATTTGGATCTTATTAGTATTTTAGAATATTTGATTGGATTCTAATTTTATCAGAATTCTGATTTTATTAGTATTTCAGATTCTATTAGGATTTTGTTTGTTATGATTTTCCTATATATATATATATATATATATATATATATATATATATATATATATATATATATATATATATATATATATATATATGGTTTCGTATGGAGAATTAAAAAAATGAATAATATTTGAAAATTTCTTGAGAAATTTCTAGCGTGGATTTCGTTTGAGCAAATATTTCTTCGTGGATTCGTGGAGAGTGGGCGTTGATTCATCTGGATGGATTCCCAAACCCCATAAGTTTCCCCAATTTATCTATTTTCCCCGATTCATACAAAAAAACCCTAATTTTCAAAACCCTAATCCTAATTTCGCCTCCGTCCTGCGTCAAATTTGGTATTAGAGCCTAGATTTTATTCTCCATCATCTTCTTCTTCCGCATCTCCATCCTCCTTTATTTGAGTTTTTTATTTTTATTTTGAGAGAAAAAAACAGATCTGAAAAAAAAAACAGTTCAGATTTGAAGGAAAAAAAAAGAGAAGAGAGAAAAAAAAGAGAAGAGAAAAAAAAGAAAAGAAAAAGAGAGAGATCTGTTCACATTAAAAAAAAACTGAACTTTCAGATCTTTTCAAAAAAAATTCAGATTTGAGAGAGAGAGAGAGAAAAAAAGAGAAAAAATACAAATTCTTCTCTCCCTCCCTCTACTTATCCTGCACCTCTTCTTTCCCTTCATCCAAACTAACAACAATAATATCAGTAGCAACTAATAGCAGCAACAACAAGTAAGAACAGTAGCAACGGCTGCAGAACAGTAGTGGCAACAGCCAATAGAAGCAAAACAGCAGACCCGTTAAGGGTTTTCTTTTAATTCGGAGCCCGTTTCAACTCCGATTCAAACTGTTTTCGAGCCTCCGTGATTCTTGGGTATTTTCTAAACCTTTTGAACTAAAATTTTGAGTTGATTATATATGGAGTTCATATTTCATGGTCATTTCATTAACACCAATGTTAAAATATCACGAGTTGAGCGTGATATGTATGCTACTATACCCATTTTTTTCGGTTTTGACGATCGGCAAAATTATGAAGATTGGGAGAATCATCTCGAAAATTTCTTTAGATATTTTGATCTAACATCTGCACAGAAATGTCATTACGTCCGACAAAAGTTGGGTGGAGAAGTTTATATTTGGAGTAGAGAATATAAATTATGTTTGGACTGGGATATCTTGCGACTCTATTTCGTCATCGGTATACTCAACACCACATTCCAAATTTATCATCTCATTAGTTTCAATCGTCTGAGTCTAAAACAATGACCACTGATGGAAAACTTCAATATATGATTGATGAATTTAAAAAGTGTAGCCGAATACTTGACAGCTTCAATAAAATACTTAAACACATGGATGAAAAAAAGTCAAATTGTTAACGATGATAGCATCGTCAAGAAGATTGAAGCAAATATTAATGTTGTTGATTGTAAATTGCAGCCTATACTGAATACAGAAATTCATGATGAGTCACTATTAATGTCAGATAGAATTTCCTTTCCATCCATATAAGTTGAAAACTCAAAAATTCAGATTTCTGACGATATCTCAGTGGAACCAACTGAGAAGTTTCAGCCACATAAAAATATATCTGATGATCATACTCATGAATAGAAACCAACAGAAGTACCTCCTCCTCTCCTATATCACATGCTTATAAAACCGACAGTTTCTTTAGAAGACCTTCTGCTAAAATTTCATAAGAAACTTCATCGACAATTTGTTTTTACTGATAATATTTGCATATCAGTTGCAGATGTACATGGAGTACAGGAACTTCCAATCCAAAGCGAGACTTCAGACAGAAAAGAAGTTATTATTGATAATGAGATAAAAACTTCAGTTCCTCTTGAGAGATTCATTACAAGAATTATGAAGAAATTATCGACTCAACATAAAGATTCATATGAAGTTTCGAAGATGTTTGTTTCTACTGTTCATAGCCAGAATAATTTGTGGGATTTATGATCATCTGAAACTAATTCACAAAAAAAGCTAGTTCCATCTCCACCGCCTTGGTTCAGATGTGATGTACTAGATACGGTTTCTCGACCACCTCCCTGGCCCAATTGTGATACATCGTGGATGCCAATCCGTTCAACCCGAACGTGTTTATCATTCCTTATCTCCGCATTCATCGGGGATGAATGCTTTGAAGCCGGGGAGAATTAATGGAGATCAGATTTGATTTGTGAATAAATTTGAGTAGATTTGATTAGATTTGGATCTTGTTAGGATTTTAGAATATTTGATTGAATTCTGATTTTATCATAATTTTGATTTTATTATGATTTCGGATACTATTAGAATTTTGTTTGTTATGGTTTTCCTATATATATGGGTTTATATGGAGAATTAAAAAGATGAATAATATTTGAAAATTTCCTGAGAAATTTCTGGCGTGGATTTCGCTTGAGTAAATATTTCCTTATGGATTCGTGGAGAGTGGGCGTGGATTCGTCTGGGTGGATTCCCAAACCCGTAAGTTTTTCCTTAATTTATCTATTTTCCTCAATTCATCCAAAAAAACCCTAATTTTCAAAACCCTAACCCTAATTTCGCCTCCGTCCTGCGTTAACTTGTGTCTCTCAATCACTATCAACCGTAGGAGTGATGGTTAGACCTTGATGGTTACGGCAGTTTGTGGCCTTAATCAGAGTGACCGTCTACCTGACTTTTGGAGAGAAATCAGATAGATTTTGTCACTCCCTTTACCTTGGATCATTGGAGGAGACTTTAATACTGTTAGATTCTTTGAGCAGTGTCGAGGGGGCGATTCTAACAGTTATGATAGAAGTACATTCAATGACCTTATTGGTAAAAAATAATAAAAATTTTGAGTGTTATTGTTTTGCCAATGTGTTTGACTCTTCGATATTACAGGCCATATAAATGATACTAGCATCACAGTTTGTGAAAACTGCACAAGTTTTAATTCTAGCGAGCTCATTGCTACGTGGTCTGTCTAATTGTCTTGATTCCTTCACAATTGCTGGTTCTAGACTCTGCTTTATCATGAATACTACACCTTGGCATCGCGTGGTGGTTAATGTCTTCAGTTAAGAGTATACGTCATCCCGAGTTGCTACCAGAGGGAAGCCCCTGGACATGCCCATATGAGCGCCTAGAATACACTCTTGGTATGCATATTGTCAATGTTGTGTTTTCAAGTACAAAGGCTGGTGGAATAACTATTTGTCATTAGCTGTACTTGATATTGGAATTGATTTTATGATCATCATGACAAGCGTATCCCTTCCACTCCATGATATATTGGAGGTTAATTGGTGGCGGTTGAGCTTAGATGACCATTGCCCTGTTACTCAGTGATAGAAATTTCAAATTGTAGCTTTGACATCAGAGCTAGATTTTATGATATTGATTACAGTGGTAATCTGCATAAAGACATTAACAATAATTTTTTAAAGGAGTAGTTCGTTTGAATGAAGTTTCTTGCAAATTCTCAGATATTGCTCTTCAGTTACCATTTGACTGCTTATTCTTTATATTCTAATTCTGTATCCTGTAGAGCGATTTCAGATTGGAGTATCATGTATGGATATCTTTAATCAAGCGAGGACACTGTGCAGGTAATAAATAAACCTGAGCGTAGGCAATTAATTAGTTAATTATTTTTTTCATGACAAGTATAAGTTTGTTTGTAAGAATAAAATATGTTATGGTTAGAGCACTAGCTTAGCAATTTCTAATTAGAATTTACTGTATTGATTTTTATTTTTTACTTTCCTATGATTTTTTTTTATTTATAAATTTTCAGTCTGTAAGCTTAAAATGATGTCTTTTCTAATCTAAGTGAGTAGAATCTTTATGCAATCAGGTTATATGACTGACCGTACCTAATTTTTTTTCTTAAAATTTAAGTTTTTCAATAATTTATTATTATTATTTTTTATCTACAACAGTTAAAGACAGCTCCAACTACATCAAACAGAACTGCCAAGCTGGTTAGTTCAGTGACAAATTTCTTTCTAACCCTACCTCCTTCTGGATTGTGTGGTTAGAAAGAAACAGTAAAATTTTTAGAAACAAGATTTTTTTCTATTATATCTTGTGTGGCTCATATTCAACAGGCACTGTTTCTGAAGGGACAGAGAGAGTTTCGGGAAGTAGACCGATCAGACAAGAGGTACAGAGGAGACTCAAGTCCCAACATGCAATGGATCCAGATGCAGAGGAGCCGACGACGAAGACTCTGGGGCCCCATGATGGCAAGGGGAAGGAGAGGAGGAGAGGAGCGGGAGTGATCTCTAGTTCACCACTAGAGGAGGAACTATCTATCATATGCACTAGCGATTATTTAGAGCTTGTAATGTAACATGTTTCTTTAAGTGATTTTAATGGAACGCAGGGGATTACATCCCACTGTTTTAGCTAAAAAGAAGAAGAAGAAGAAGAAAACCCCTAGCTCCTTCTAAATCCTTGAGCTCATCCTCCCTCAATTTCTTTTCTGTTGTGTTCTGTTTGTTTTGACTTAAAGTGAGTCTTTAAGCAATGCAACAGTGACTGTTACGAGCTTTGTGAAGGATTGATGTCAAGGAGATGGTATAAAGCCAATTCCTCGGTTGTATCCAGGCTTCGAGCCCTAGCTTTGTGGACCCACCCTGCCCTCCCTTATTGAGACCAATGGTTAAAACCCTGCAGTGCAGCTTCTGTCCAAAGAGATACAAGAAAAAAGAGCAAAATTTTTCACCAAGCCCAACACCAAATAAAGCAAGTCCACACAGTTGCTGTGACTTTACCTTTGGGTTTCTTTCCTTTGTAGGTCTTCATCAGCATCACTACCATCTTTGAGCTTTGGTTTAGTTTTGCATGGCAAATTATCATGAAGTTGATACTAGAGAGGCCTTTGTCCTTGGTTTGTATTTGATCCTCATATGCCTTCTCTTCTTTGTTCAAGGTATTGAAGCTCTCAACCAAGTTGATGCCAAGGGAGATATGAGCCAAGTTCATGTGAGGGGAGCTCATGATCTTAATGGCTCATTAAGAGAGGATGAGATGTTTAACAACAGTAAGCATGAAGTCCCTACCGGTCCTAATCCGGTTGCTAATAGGTAAGCAAGTTTAAAATGTTGATAATTTATACTGCCTTGTACAGGTAATGCCCTTAGTCTTGAGGCATGCTTTTTTTCCCCTCTTTTTTTTGGGAGAATTTGTAAATCATGAAGTGATTAAGGTAATGTTATCCCTTTTTGTGGGTTGGTTTGTATTTTTGTTATCATAGTGATTTATAGTTGATGATTGCTTGTTTTTAGCTTGAACTTTAGATGGTTGCTTATTGCAAACCTGACAATGTCCAGTTCTCTTCAATTGGCAAAAGAAATGACCTTCATATTGATATGCAAAAAATGCTGATGCATCCTTCTGTTATCATTTTTTTTCAGCGTAAGCAGTTTTCTGTAAGCAAGCACTTGAGCTTACAGCCTGTGTATTTTTTTTTTTTTTTAAATAACAGTGTGCTATATACCCCACATTTTATTATATATATATATATATATATATATATATATATATATATATATATATATATATATATATATGTGTGTGTGTGTGTGTGTGTGTGTGTAGAGAGAGAGAGAGGGAAATGTAAATGAACCGACAACTCACGCAACTTACCTACCTGAGCTGCAATTGATTTCCACTATTTTCAATAATCTTTTTAAAAAAATTTCTTTTGGAGTATGATCTCGACTCTGTAGGGTTTACTCATACCTAATTGGTTTTAGTTTTGATTTGATCATCCATCAAATTAATACAAAATTAACGGTTTTCAATGAATAAAATATTTTATATACACTTGATGAAAGGTTAAATGAACTCCAAAATTTATGAAATTTAATCCGAAAGAAGTTAAGAAAGTATAGATAGTAATTGTAAAAAAAAAAGTTAAAAGAAAAATCAATGGATCATTACAGCTTTACTACTGACTCACTAAACTTTTCTTGAACTA
Organism: Dracaena cambodiana; assembly: GCA_036321105.1. Lineage (NCBI taxonomy): Eukaryota > Viridiplantae > Streptophyta > Magnoliopsida > Asparagales > Asparagaceae > Dracaena > Dracaena cambodiana. The sequence goes on along the minus strand of JAYEPQ010000005.1, from coordinate 57,131,775 downwards.
ATGACTCACCTATACACTATAGATATATGAGTAAACGAAAAATTCACCGGCGGTGAAGTTTCTTCACTGCCGCTCAGGTGGTCCAATAAAATTATTACATGTGACACCACTTAAAGAGAGGTTAAGCGAATTCATTTATTTTTTAGCTTAAATGACGCCACGTGTAATAATTTTATTGGACCACCTAAGCGGTAGAACAGTGCTTTAACTATCGATCTAGCGTGATTCTTTTTTTGGTTCATATAGCCTATTCCAAATATTTGGAATAAAAGGCTTAGTTGTAGTTGTTGTTGTTATTGTTGGAGTGCTTTAACTACCATTGTTCTTAAGCTTGTAGGTGTAATATCTATTACAATTTAGGTTTCAAATATTTGCTTCCTCCCTTCCTTTTTGTATGGGCCCTCCTAAAGTGACCGCCACTATCCTGTGTCTAAACAGCCTGTTAGATCCATCTGTCCTCTTCCTCTTCAACTTGGGACTGTAGACGTCATCGCGGGTCCCTTCGTGGCTCTGTCCCCGATGTCGGCTCCCTTATTGGGCTTCCGATCCTGTCCAAATGAGTGGATTGTGGTGAATCCTCGTAGCAAGAGCTAATATTGATTTTCTTTTTTTAAACTAAAAATTTTATTGTTATGCTCTTGCCACATGTACCATATGCATGCACCTACTCTCATGATGTGTTTTTCTGTATGTTTATGTCTTTCCAAAGATATTCAATTGTTTTGTATGTTTGTTTTCTATGCCCTCCTAGTGTGCATACCCCCTCCCAAATTTTGAAAGCATGCATACCACAGCCTGTGTATTTTTAACTACTGACTCTTTGTTCTTTTTTATGTTTTTTTGGCCTTGTGGTTAGTCAAACTCGCTCATATAATTATATTTATAATGTTACTCAAATTCAGAGGGGTGAAACTATTAGTGACTCTTGGTTTTGATAAGAAGTTGTTTAGTTTTTTTTTTTTTTGAGGTTGTAACGGTGAGTAATTGCCCCCCGCGTTCTATTAATGAGAAATAACAGAACACCTGTTTTACATCAAATGTCATAACAAAAAAGCCAAAAAACACCCATGAGTATCAATAGTTTGGCCTTACAACAACAAAACAAAATAAAGAGGGCAGAATACAAATCAAAACAACATCCAAAAATTTCTACTAGCAGTGGACTGTCGACGACCAATAGCTTGCTCCCTCAGTCACTGTCCGCGGGGCCCTGTCGCTCCTGCAACTCCTCATCTGTGTCCTGGTCTTCTGAAAGGCATAGACGCTCTCTCTCCGATAATAGACCTGTCCAAGAGATCATATTATGGTATATGAAATAAAAACAAATATCAGTTGGATGCATATTTTATCTAAAGATTCTGCTGTTTCTCTCCCTCCACACGTTCCAACAGATAGCTGCTAATATAATGTGACGGATATGGGCACCGTGTTTTGTGGACCTACTAATTCCTACTCTCTCCCATATATCGGCATATTCAGCCATATTGACTGTTATATGCAGGCACGCTGCACACTTCTCCCAAAGTTTTACAGTATAGGCGCAGGATAAAAATAAATGTGAACTAGATTCTGCATCTGCTCGGCATAGAACACAAATATCTGGCCCCTTCCATCCCCTCCTTTGTAAATTGTCCCAGGTTAGGATAGCACCTTTGGCGATGATTCATAGAAAGCCCCTTACTTTGAGGGGGCATTTAGTCTGCCATATATGAGATGCCTGCGGGAGCCTGCGTCCACCATCTATGCAGTATTTGTATGCAGATCTAATAGTGAAATTTCGGTTCTTTTCCCATCTCCAAATGACCTCATCATATTCGTTAGTACTCGGGGGGAATTACTGTATGAGATTCTTAAGCTCTATGATCTGTGAGCGAGTTGCACTATTTGTAAAACCATTAATTCCCAGGTCCCACCTACTTCGGTGCCACAGCTGGCTAATGGTGACATTCTTATCATTTGCTAGTTCGTAGACTTTTGGGAAAAGCACCCTTAGTGGTACCTCTATACACCATCGATCGTTCCAGAAGGATACCCTTCCTTTCCTACACGGGATGAACGATATGCTTGATCGGAAAATATTCTTCGTTCTTAGTACTCCTCTCCAAAAACTTGAAACATGTGATGTGTTATGATTTTCTTCCCACCATTTGCCTCTTCTCGGGCCGTACTTGAGTAGCAATAGCTTTTGCAATTGTCCTCCTGGTTTTGTCAACACTCCCCACCACCATTTGGTCAAGAGGGCAAGGTTAAAGGTTCTTAGGTCCAGAATTCCTAGACCTCCTTCCTCTTTTGGCTTACATACCTGGCCCCAACTTACTAAACTGTATTTTGACTGATTTTCTGATATTCCCCTCCACAAGAATTTTCTTCTAATTTTATCTATCCTCTCTCTAACCCATGATGGGATGGACATGATGGACATGAGGTAGAGTGGAATGGATGAGAGAATCGAGTTTATTAGGACGATGCGACCTCCTAGAGACAGGTATCTGGCCTTCCATCCGTCAAGCTTCCTCTCAATCTTATCAATGATGGGGCACCAGTCTCTTTTGATAAGCCTTCCTTTCCTAATCGGCACACATAAATATTTAAAAGGAAAATTTTCCAGCTTGCAACCCAATATACTCTGAATTGTCAATATAAGTGGGTCCAGGGGTCCCAAATTTATCATGGAGCTATTTTTGTAATTAATTCTTAATCCTGACCAAGCCTTGAAGCAACAGAGTACCCATTTCAGGATAACGGCCCCCTTAGCCCTATTCTCACAGAAGATTAACGTGTCATCTGCATATTGAAGATTAGTGATAATAGAGTTCCTGCTTCCTGGTAAACCCTTCAAAAGCCCCGCATTCGATGTCTTCCTGATCAATCCGTTTAGGCCATCAGCGACGAGTACAAAGAGGAAGGGGGATAGAGGGTCTCCTTGGCGCAGACCTCTTTTACAAACAATCTCCCTGCCAACCTCTCCGTTAACGACTGTATGGATCTTCGCGGAGGTGTTAATCCACTGAATCCAGCGAGCTCCAAAACCGCTGCTCTGGATGACTTCCAATAGGCAGTCCCAACTTACCATATCGTAGGCCTTCTCAAAGTCAAGTTTGAGAAGAAATCCTTCTTTCTTTGTCCTTTTACAGTAATGTATCACTTCTTTTGCTAGGACTATTCCACCAAGGATACTTCTCCCTTGTATAAAACCCGAATGTATTTCATCGACCAGATGTGGGAGGACAACTGCGAGGCAGTTTGCCAGAATTTTGGATATGATCTTGAAACAGCTGTTCAGTAGAGCTATAGGCCGATAGTCTCCAACTACTTCAGGTGAATCTCTCTTCGGGATGAGAACTATGAACGAGTAATTGATTCTCTCGATCTTCGCTCTTCTTTCCATGAAGTCGGTTATGAGTGCAATTAAATCCCCTTTAATCTCCTACCAGAAAATTCTGTAGAAAAAAAGGGGGAATCCATCTGGGCCTGGTGCTTTATCCGGACTGAGGACCCATACTGCCTTCTTTACTTCTTCTTCCGAAAAGTCTTCCTCTAGAGCCTGAAGGTCAACGTCCGACTGCCCCTGTTCATGGAGCATTTTAATTCTGTTGTTTGTGGTTCTTCCAAAAAGCTGAGTAAAGTGTTGGTGAATATGGTGATATATGTCTTCTCCCTCGATGAGGGTTCCTTCTGTTGATGTAAGTTTGTGGATGGTGTTTATCTGTCTCCTCATATTCACCATTTTGTGGAAGAAGCCTGTGTTCGCATCCCCCTCCTTTAGCCATTTGTTGTGGGCTCTTTGTCTCCATTTGGTGTCCTCCCTTTTATAAATTTTACCTATCAATTTCCTTAACTCACCGAGGCGGGTGGATTTATCTTTGCACAACGTCTGAATTTCCTCCTCTCGTTCTAAAAGCTCAATCTCTTTTATACATTCGTCCTTGTACAGTTCTTGCATCCTGAAATACTTCCTCTCCCACCTCAGGAGAACCCTGCGAAGTCGTCGCAGTTTTGTGTACATGTTGTCTGCCGCATCTATCCTCCTTGTTTGTTGTGCACAACTCTGTTTAATGATTACATGTACCTCTTCATGTTCGAGCCACCACTTTTCGAATCTAAAGATGCGTTTTTTCTTTTGTCTAACTTCCCCGGACTCCAATCTTATGGGTACGGATCCGAGGTTGGCCTACACATAGGGCACACAACAGCGAAGTTGAATTTAGTTTCCCAGTCCGGGAAAACAAATACCCTATCTAATTTAGCCATATACGGATCCTCTCTCATACTAGACCACGTGTAACGACGTTCTATCAGCGGTATTTCAATTAACTCCAGGTTTCCAATAGATTCGTTAAAGTGGTCCCTGTCACGTATGTTCATGTCCCCCCCTTTCCTTTCGTCTGAAAACCTTACTACATTAAAGTCTCCTCCGACAATCCAAGAATCTGTTTTCCACGATCGCACCCTTGTCAGGTCATTCCATAAACCTACCCGTTGATCACTCCTATTTGGGCCATATGCTGCCGTCACCATTTGTATCCATCCATCTCTCTTTCTTTTTGTTATTATAGAGAGGGTGAATACCCCGATCCGGGTCTCCTTTATCTCAAAATGACTCCGATCCACTCCAATGAGAATGCCACCTGATGCACCCGTCGCATCCTTGACAGCAAAGTCAAATCTACTCCCTAGCTCACCGAAAGCACTCGGTGCTGGATTACTAAGTTTCGATTCTACCAAGCACACAATATCAATGTCTGTGTTTCTACATGTATCAGACACCATTCGGCGCTTGCCTTTGGTGCCAATTCCCCTAACATTCCAAAATAGTATGTTCATAATTCTTAATTGTTCAACCTCTCCATATCTAACCTAGGCGGTTAGCAACTTCCCTTGCCCTCTTTCCCTACCCCGTGTTCTATTCCCAGAACCTCTAAGTTCCTAATTAGTGTTAGATTACGGGTGTGATCCTCATTATTGGTGCCCATATCAATCTCGCATATGCGTGCAATGGAAAGTAGAATGTTATCAGGTATTAAATTGAATACATCTAGGGGGGCAATATTGTTACCTTGCTCGTAGTCTGTAAGAAGGGCCTTACGCTTTGTGGCTAGTGATGCTACTTCTCCTGTCTGATACTCATGGCCTTCCCTTTTCTGTTCCAATCTCCTGCTTCGCCTAGCCGGCGTGATTTGTATCCCCTTTGGTACAAGCTCGTGATACCGATCCCCTCTGACAGGACTAGAATGTTCTTCACCATCAGTGACAACCATCAGAATAGATTTTTCCAGTGGCACTGTAGATGTGTGCTCCTGAATTATTGCATGTTGGTTGCTACCTGGACTGGTCACCTCTTTCATTGCTTCCTCTGATGCAGATTCTCCTCCTCCTCTTTCTGATATAAGTTGACTGGGTCGGTTCTTCAGCTCCTCCCTGCTACAAATTGGGCTATTCACCTCTTTCAGTACTTCCTCTGGTGCAGATTCTTCTTCTCCTCTCCTTGAGACATGTTGACTGGGTTGGTTCTTCAACTTCTCTCTAATTCTTTTCGGGTATCTTGAAGGTTGTCGTCTGCGTAACTTCGTTGGTTTTCTTTTTTCCTCTCCAGAAACTATGTTGGATAACAGCTTCGATGTGGCCTCCCTGAGAACCTCCTTATCAAATCCAGGCAGTATGGACAGTAAACCCAATTGTCTAATTGATTTCGAAGTTTCATCATTCTCACTAAGCCCCACACTCTTAATTTTCTCAAAAAAGTTTAATACTCTATCAGAGGTTCTGTCTACATCCATGGGGTTAGACGTGCTGCACACAGGTCCTACTCCCAGTTTTTCTGTATCCAGAGTCAGATTTCCATCCACATTCCTGGTCATATACATGAAATTAGATCCTCTCTCATCAGTGTGCTATATACCCCACATTTTATTTTATTTTATATATATATATATATATATATATATATATATATATATATATATATGTGTGTGTGTGTGTGTGTGTGTGTGTGTGTGTGTGTGTGTGTGTGTGTGTTTGTGTGTGTGTAGAGAGAGAGAGGGAAATGTAAATGAACCGACAACTCACGCAACTTACCTACCTGAGCTGCAATTGATTTCCACTATTTTCAATAATCTTTTTAAAAAAATTTCTTTTGGAGTATGATCTCGACTCTGTAGGGTTCACTCATACCTAATTGGTTTTGATCTCGACTCTGTAGGGTTCACTCATACCTAATTGGTTTTAGTTTTGATTTGATCATCCATCAAGTTAATACAAAATTAACGGTTTTCAATGAATAAAATATTTTGTATGCACTTGATGAATGATTAAATGAACTCCAAAATTTATGAAATTTAATTCGAAAGAACTTAAGGAAGTATAGATAGTAATTGTAAAAAAAAAAAAGTTAAAGAAAAATCAATGGATCATTACAGTTTTACTACTAACTCACTAAACTTTTCCTGAACTGACGACTCACCTATACACTATAGATATATGAGTAAACGAAAAATTCACCGGCGGTGAAGGGAGATTCTTTACAGCCGCTTAGGTGGCCCAATAAAATTATTACATGTGGCACCACTTAAAGAGAGGTTAAGCGAATTCATTTATTTATTAGCTTGAATGACGCTATGTGTAATAATTTTATTGGGCCACCTAAGTGACAGTAAAAGAACTCCCTTCATCGCCGGTGTATTTCCCGTTATATATATATATATATATATATATATATATATATATATATATATATATATATATGGAGTGCTTTAACTATCGATCTAGCGTGATTTTTTTTTAATTCATATAGTCTATTCCAAATATTTGAAATAAAAAGATTAGTTGTTATTGTTATTGTTGGAGTGCTTTAACTACCATTGTTCTTAAGCTTGTCGGTGTAATATCTGTTACAATTTAGGTTTCAAATATTTGCTTCCTCCCTTCCTTTCTGTATGGGCCCTCCTAAAGTGACTGCCACTATCCTGTGTCTAAACAGCCTGTGAGATCTATCTGTCCTCTTCCTCTTCAACTTGGGACTGTAGACGTCATCGCGGGTCCCTTGGTGGCTCTGTCCACGATGTCGGCTCCCTTATTGGGCTTCCGATCCTGTCCAAATGAGTGGATTGTGGTGAATCCTCAAAGCAAGAGCTAATATTGATTTTTTTTTTAAATTAAAAATTATATTGTTATGCTCCTGCCACATTTACCATATGCATGCACCCATTCTCACTATGTGTTCATCGTTTTTTATTTTTGTGTATGTTTATGTCTTTCCAAAGATATTCAATTGTTTTGTATGTTTGTTTTCTATGCCCTCCTAGTGTGCATACCCCCTCCCAAATTTTGAAAGCATGCATACCACAGCCTGTGTATTTTTAACTACTGACTCTTAGTTCTTTAATCTTTTTTTTGGCCTTGTGGGTAGTCAAACTCGCTCACATAATTATATTTGCAATATTACTCAAATTCAGAGGGGTGATACTATTTAGTGACTCTTGGTTATGATAATAAGTTGTTTAGTTATAATTAAATTGAGAATCAAGTGATTGTTGGCAAAACATAGCGGAATAATACTAATGCAACAACCAGCGGAATCAAATAGTTAACCGAAGAGAAAAAATAGCAGAGACAGAGAACATGCAGATTTAACGTGGTTCGGCAATATGCCTACGTCCACGGGAACACGATCGAAAAACTTCCACTATATCAAAAGAGGAGTACAACTTTCTAGTTCTCAACCACAAGAGAAACCATAAACAAATCACACAAGATTTTGAAATCAAATCCTAACCTCTTGTTGCGGTGATTTACCTCTTTATTTCGGCCGCCGAAGAAAACCCAAAGAAAAAGCCACCGCCTTTCTTTTCTTGTTCTGCCGAGCCGAACACACACAAGCAGCCCTCCAAATTATTTGCCTCAAATAATTTCTTGCTTTTGGCCTTGCTTCAGGCCGCCTTGCTTCACTTTTCTCTAGCCGAAACCAAACAACAGCAGCCACAGTAGCCTCTAAATTATTTCACCAAAATAATTTCAACACCACAAGCCCCCTCTATTGTTTTCTTTTTTTTCGGCTTCTTTTTCAGCTAACGCAAAACCCTAGCAGCACACCCCATATATATATATATATATATTATATCATAATGGTTTTGGGCCGGTTTTGGACCCGTTTCGGTAGACCGAAACCCGCTGCGGCAATTGAGCTCCATTAGCAACAATCTCCCACTTGGAGGCCTATTGCAAAAATTGTAATCTCTATACATGATAATCCTAGTGTCCAAAGATTTTATCTCGATCGTTCAAAGTCCCAATTTCAGCATTCAACACAAATGCACTAAAGTTGAGCAATAGCTCAACTTTTTCCCATCAACCGGCTTTATCAACATATCTGCAGGATTCTTGTTGTTCTCAATCTTCTCCAACTTCAATTGACCATCCTCCAATAAGGATCTAATGAAGTGATATATCAAGTGAATATGTTTAGTCTGTGAATGATACGCCGAGTTCTTAGCATGATGAATTGCACTCTGACTGTCACTGAATAACCTGCAATCCACTCCATCAAAACCCAACTTACTCATCAATCGCTGCAACCAAATAAACTCCTTACTTGCTTCTGCAGCTGCAACATCTCAGCTTCTGTCGAAAATAAAGTAATAATTGATTGTAATCTTGAAACCCAGCTTATCGATGTCCCTCCTACAGTAAAGACGTAACCAGTGGTGCTCCTGCCATTGTCTCTATCACCCGCATGGTCCGAATCTACAAAACCTTGCACATCAATGTTATCACCCCCAAAACACAAACAATAATTTGAAGTACCTTTTAAATATCTGAAAATCCACTTCACCGCTTGCCAATATTCCTTTCCAGGGTTCTTCATGAATCTACTCACTACTCCCACTGCATGTGCAATATCTGGTCTTGTACTCACCATTGCATACATGAGACTCCCAACGGTCGATAAATAAGGCACATTCTTCATGTGTCTCGTCTTTTCATCTGTCTTGGCACCTTACTCTTTTGACAGTTTGAACTGACCATCAAGAGTTGTAGTTACCAGTTTTGCATTCTCCATGTTGAATCTCTCCAACACTTTCTTGATGTATCCCTCCTGAGATAACTACAATTTGTTGTTTTTCTTATCTCGGGTAATTTGCATCCCAAGAAGTTGTTTAGCCTCACCCATGTCCTTCATAGAGAATATCCCTGCCAACTTTCTCTTCAGATCATTAATTTTCTTCATACATGTACATGCCACAAGCATATCATCTACATACAAAGTAAGTATAATAAAGTTACCATCCTTAAACTTTTGTAGATATACACAATGATCTGAATTGCTTCTGGCAAAACCCAAATCCAACATAAACTTTTCGAACTTCAAGTACCATTGCCTCGGCGCTTGTTTCAACCAATACAAGCTCTTTTTCAGTCGACATACTCAATTCTCTTTTCCTTTAACTTCATATCCCTCCGGCTGTTCTATGTATATTTCCTCCTCCAAATCACCATGAAGGAAAGCAGTCTTTACATCGAGCTGCTCTAAAAACAATCCTTTCACAGCCACAATACTCAGTATTGCTCTGATAGAAGTCATCTTGACAACATGTGCAAATATTTCATTGAAGTCAATACCTTTTATCTGACCTTATCCCTTCACCACAAGTCTAGCTTTGAACCTTTGTGTCCCTCCTGCCTCATGTTTTACCCTGTATACCCACTTGTTATGCAATACTTTCATCTTTTCCGGTCGCTTCGCCAATTCCCATGTGTGATTCTCCTCCAAAGAAGACATCTCATCATGCATGGCTTGCTCTCACTTAAGATGAAGTTTATCCTGCATAGCCTCTTGGTAACTCTCTGGTTCGCCTGTATTAGTATACAAAACATGATATAATAGAAGACAAAGTTTTTGGGTTGGTTTTTTTATCCTCGTGCTCCTCCTCAAAGTGGGAACACTCTCTGATGAAATACTGAAACCATCTATTTCAGTCAATAGCTCTCTTTCCTGTTCGGTCTTATCTGAAACTTGTGTATTCTCAGGTGTAGCAATTTTTTCTCCTTCAGATGTAGGTATTTCTTCCTTTCTTTTATCCATGGGATTCATCTCATCCTGTGGCTCATCCAGCTCCAAGCGCTCTTTCTCCACTGCTTTTTCACTCTTACTTTTCGTTCGGTCTTTATACATACAGCCCTCATTAAATACTATATCTCTGCTACAAATTACCTTATTATGCTCATAATCCCATAAGCGATAACCATATTCGTCGCCACCGTATCTAATGAATGCACACTTCTGAGATTTAGAATCAAGTTTCTTTCTCATCTCATGATCCACATGTGCATATGCTATACAACCGAATACTTTTAAGAATGAATAATTCACAGTCTTACCAGACCACACCTCCTCTGGAATTCCTCCATTTAAAACACTAGTTGGACTTCTGTTGATCAGATAGACTGCCGTATTTATAGCGGCTCCCTAAAGTTGCAAAAGCAAACCTGCTTGTAGTCTCATACTCCGAGCTCGCTCCAAAATGGTTCTATTCATCCTCTCAGCCATGCTATTTTGCTGCGGTGTCCTCGGTACAGTCTTTACTCTCCTGATCCTGTGGGTAGAGCAATAGTCATGAACTTCCTATTGCAAAATTCCCCACCATTGTCAGACAACAGACATTTTACCTTCAAACCTATTTCATTCTCAACAAGACCTTTCCATACCTTAAAGATCTTGAAGACATCGGATTTCTGCTTAAGTGCAAACACCCATGTTTTTCAGCTTGCATCATCTATGAAAGTGACAAAATAAGAATTACCTCCAAGAGACTTCGCCGAAGAAGGCCCCCATACATCGGTATATACCAACTCCAATCTCTCGGTTTTCTTCTCCTTGCCATCCTTCATAAAACTAACTCTTTTCTGCTTTCCAAATACACAGTTCTCACAGAAATCAAAGTTAGCATCTTTCATATATGTCAACATACCTCTGGATTGCAATACCCTCATGCCGCTTTCGCTCAAGTGACCGAGTCTCTGATGTCATAAGGTAGCCTTTTCATTCTTCACGGTGGCCAAAGAAACAACGTAATCTACCGAGCTTGAGAGTAAATATAGAGTTCCCACTCTCTCACCCTTGACCACTATTATTGCTCCTTTGCTGATCTTCCACTGTTTCTTCTCAAATGAGATTTGATAACCTTCACTATCCAGCTTGCTAACAGATATCAAATTCTTCTTCAAATCTGGTATGTGCCTGACCTCTTGTAAAAGCAACTTTCCACCATTGTGCAACTTTAACTAAATTGTCCCCTTACCAACAATCTTGCATTGCTGCCCATTACCAACAGTCACATGCCCAAAATCACCTTGGACATAATTCTCAAACCATTCTCTGCGAGCAGTGCAATGGAACGAAACCCCTGAATCCACAAACCACATATCTGACATCGATTCTGTATGAGCAGACAAACACAAGTCATCATACTCTTCACTTGGATTCACCATATTCGCTCCTTCCTTATCTTTGTTTGGACAATCCTTCTTCATATGACCCTCTGTTTTACATTTCCAACACACTAACTTTTTCTTGAACTTCCACTTAGACTTTGATCTTCCTCTTTACTTTGACTCCCTGCTTGAACTTCTACCCCGTTCCTTTCTTCTGTCATTATCAACCGACAGAACAGTACTTGTAGAAACTGTGCTCATACCCATACTCTTTTTCATCAATTCATCATTCATGATTGTACTCACAACATCATTGAATTTAAGAGCAGTATTAGAGGAATTGCTGATGGCTATAACAACATTACCCCAACTATCCGGTAACGAACACATAAACATCAAAACTTTAATGTCATCAGCAAAGACAAAATCTAAAGATTCAAGTTGTACCCATAATGTGTTAAATTCGTTCAAATGATTAACAACTGAACTATCAGAAGGCATTCTCAAGTTGAATAACTTTTTCATTAGAAACAGTCTATTTGAAGCAGACGGCTTTTCATAAAATTTAGCCAACGCTGACATCAAACCTGAAGTGATCTTTTCCTTGAAGACGTTGAACACAACCTGCTTTGTCAGGCACAATCGAATCTGCGCCAAAGCCCTTCTGTCCAACAATTTCCACTCCTCATCTGTCATCTTTTTTGGCTTTTCTCCAAACAGTGGCTGATATAAATTCTTTTGATATAAATAATCTTCCATCTGCAACTTCCACCATTGGAAATCTGTCCCATCAAATTTTTCAATTTTTTCCTTCCTATCTTCCGTCGTAACTCCCACTCAAAATCAATACCGATCTGAGTGAAATCTGACCCGAAGCAGGGCTCTGATACCAATTGTTAGTAAAAGATAGCGGAATAATACTAATGCAATAACCAGCAGAATCAAATAGTTAACCGAAGAGAAAAAATAGTAGAGACAGAGAATACGCAGATTTAACGTGGTTCGGCAATATGCCTACGTCCACGGGAACACGATCGAAAAACTTCCACTATATCAAAGAGGAGTACAACTTTCTATTTCTCAACCACAAGAGAAACCACAAAGAAATCGCACAAGATTTTGAGATCAAATCCTAACCTCTTGTTCCAGTAATTTACCTCTTTGTTTCGGCCGCCGAAGAAAACCCAAAGAAAAAGCCACCGCCTTTCTTTTCTTGTTCTGCCGAGCCGAACACACACAAGCAGCCCTCCAAATTATTTGCCTCAAATAATTTCTTGCTTTTGGCCTTGCTTCGGGCCGCCTGGCTTCCCTTTTCTCTAGCCGAAACCAAACAACAGCAGCCACAGTAGCCTCTAAATTATTTCACCAAAATAATTTCAACACCACAAGCGGCTTCTATTGTTTTCTTTTTTTTCGGCTTCTTTTTCAGCTAACGCAAAACTTTAGCACCACACCCTATATATATATTATATCATAATGGGTTCGGACCGGTTTTGGACCCGTTTCGGTAGACCGAAACCCGCTGTGGCAATTGGGCTCCATTAGTAACAGTGATGAAACTCAGGGATGCAAGAACTTTTTTGCCTTTTTTGGAAGATGATGATGTTGAAGTTTATGATGCTTTTGATGGTTTATTTTGATGGTTTATTATTGTATGAAAGCAATTTAAAAAATGAGAGGAGAGCAGAGATGAGGAGCATGTTGGTCAGTTGGCTAGTTTAAGCTTTGATTCGGATCAGTGATGGAACTTGCATGGAGCATTAAAAGAATAGAAAAGTTACCAGCATGCGCTCTGATTCTGTGCGATAGTGATAACCATTCAGAGGCTCGAGTTACCTAAAAAAAATAGGGACTCGAGTTGATGTCCATTTGTAAACCCAAAAAAATGGTACGCCAGGGGGATTTCTATATAAGCACTCCACTGTTCTTAGTGGGCACACCTCATCAAGTTTTAAAATTGGATTTTTACATATCGATCTCTTAATTCTGTAAAAATTGAATATCGATCTCTCAAAACTTCATATTTTAATTTTAGCCTCCAAAACATTTAAGTTACACTTTTTTAGTCTCTCTGTTACTTATTCAGTCAAAATAAACCTCACTTTTTTTTTTCATTTTTATATATTAGTAAAATGATCTAAATGTCTATGACTTACATAGAAAGGTTAAACAATGGCTCTTAAACCTCTAATTCCACCTCCTTACTATCTTCCTCTCTTGCCCCTCCCTCAAGCTGTCCTACTATTCCAATCCCACCAATCCTAATTGTAAACCAGAAAACTCCAATCTCTTCACCATCATCCTCAAGAAGAGAACCTAACCAAGAAGAGAGAGAGAGGTTGAGGATGAAGGAAACCAATCAAAAATAAATAGAGGTCGAGGATGGAGAGGGAAACTCAAGTAAGAAGAGAGAGATATTAAGAATGAAGAGGGGAAACCAACTAATAAAAGAGAGATATGTCGAGAATGGAGAAGATAATCCAACCTAAAAGAGAGGAAAAGAGGAGGGAAAGAGAGAAAGGAGGGAAATAACTGACTTTTTTCTTTATTTTCAGGGATATAATATGTATAAATGATAAGAGATTTGTAGAAAATAAAAAATAAAAGTAGTAGTGTGGCCAAAGTTTTTGCTTACTTTATTCAGAACCTTTGGAGCCTTTAAATAGGCAAAATACACAACTGAAATCTCTAAAGATTAGGTCCCATATCTGGCACATTCTCCATAGCCCAACTACTCCTAAAGACTTGGCCAATAAGCAACTAAATCTGCTGACTAAATCAAAAACTAAAAGACTCCAACGTACAGCAATACCTCCTATACTCTATGCCACTAAATGATTGACTCAATTGAAAAATAAATTCAACAATAACATAAATAAAATTTTCAACAATCCCTCCCTTAAACTGATGTTTACTAACATCAGTTTACAACCTTGACTGAATCTAAGTTGCAGAGACCTAGTAATCCTCTGAGCTTCACAAACAATTCCCTCTTGAGCGCCATGGTGAATATATCAGCAACTTGATCATCACTCTTGCAATGCATCAAATCGATTGTTCCATCCTTGCAAAGATCTCTCAAAAAATAAAATTTCACATCAATGTGCTTGCTTCTTCCATGTAGCACTGGATTCTTTGACAACTTGATTGTAGAGCTGTTATCACATAGTATTATAGTAGCTCCATATTGCTTGAACTACAACTCCTCAAGTATTCTTCTCAGCCATATGGCTTGGCAAGCACAAGCCGTAGCTGCAATAAATTCAGCTTCTGTACTGGATAAAGTGACAATTGGTTGCTTCTTTGACGACCAGGAAATTGCACATGTTCCAAGCATAAAAACATAGCCAGAAGTGCTCCTTCCATCATCTTGATCACTTGCATAATCACTGTCAGTATAACCCACCAAATTAGATTTTTCACCCTTCTTGTAATATATCCCTAGGTCTCGAGTTCCTTGCAAATAACGAAGGATTCTCTTGGCGGCTAACAAATGCAACTCCGTGGAATTTTCCATATATCTGTTGATTAAGCTCATAGAATACATTATATCTGGCCTTGTTGCAGTAAGATACATCAAACTACCTACAATTTGCTTGTAAAGTGTGCTATCAACCTTCTTCCCATCATGATCTTTGTGTAGCTTCACGCCACACTCAACTGGAGTACTTACAGAATTACAATTCTTCATCTGAAACCTGTTCAAAATTTCTCCCACATATTTCTTTTGTGAGAGAAAAATTCCATCATCTGATTTCATCACTTCTATGCCAAGAAAATAATGCATCAAACCAAGATCAGACATTTCAAATTCATTCATCATGGACTTCTTGAATTCACCAAACATGGTATCACAATTTCCAGTAAATATAAGGTCATCAACATACAAGCAGACTATGAGAAGTTTTCCCCTATCTTCAATCTTAACAAACATAGTATGCTCATAAGGACATTTTATGAAACTAACCTTAAGAAAATAAGTCTCAATTCGACTATACCAAGCCCTCGGGGCTTGCTTTATTCCATAAAGAGCCTTTTTCAATCTATAAACTTTATTCTCATTTCCAACTTTAATATAGCTAGGGGGTTGCTCAATAAATACTTGCTCATCCAAATACCCATGCAAGAATGCCGATTTGACATCTAGCTGGAAGATAGGCCAAGAATTTTGCGCTGCTAATGCAACCACCAATCTGATCGTGTCATATCTTGCAACTGGAGAAAATACTTCTGTATAATCAATCCCTTACTGCTGCTTATATCCTTTTGCCACCAGGCGTGCTTTGTACTTATCAACACCACCATTTTTGTTTAGCTTTGTCTTGAAGACCCACTTTACACCAATGGTTTTGTGCCCCTTAGGAAGATCACATAGCTCCCAAGTGTCATTCTTCTCAATGGAATTGATTTCATCATCCATTGCCTTTTGCCATTTTTCTTCTTTGACAGCACTCTCAAAAGTTGTAGGATCACAATCTGCGAACAACGCAAAATGAGTAATTGGATTGCTTAACCCAGTTACCTCATAATCTTCCATCCAAGCAGGCCTCCTTCTAACTCGACCAATTGACTGGGCTCCTTCTTCATTTATTTCCGCAACTGGTTGTGAAGTTTCAGTGGCTGTTTGAGTTGTATCTGAAGAATTTTGTGGCATGACAAGCACTGGAACTTGCTCATGTTTAGCATCATCATCATAAAGGACTTGTTTAGGCTGCTGACCATTCCAATCCCAGGTGCTCTCTTCTTCAAAAACAACATCCCTACTGGTCACAATCTTCTTCGTCAGTCGATTGAATAATTTATATGCTTTGGAGGATTCACTTACACCAAGAAAGATGCATTTCTCAGATTTGTCATCAAGTTTTGTTCATTTCGCATCTGGGATGTGGGCATAAGCGAGGCAGCCAAAGATTCTAAAGTGATCTACAACTGGTCTTCTTCCACTCCAAGCCTCTTCAGGTGTCTTGTTTTGAACAACAAAAGTTGGACTTCTGTTTAAAACATGAATACTCTAGTTTACAGCTTCCGGCCAAAAAGTCTTTGGAACTCTTCCTCTTGTCA
This sequence comes from Dracaena cambodiana, assembly GCA_036321105.1. Classification (NCBI taxonomy): domain Eukaryota; kingdom Viridiplantae; phylum Streptophyta; class Magnoliopsida; order Asparagales; family Asparagaceae; genus Dracaena; species Dracaena cambodiana. The sequence goes on along the minus strand of JAYEPQ010000005.1, from coordinate 57,115,287 downwards.
ATAGGGTTCTCACCATGTTGAGAATTGTTCTATTCTTCAGCTCCGATACACCATTTTGTTGTGGTGTATATGCAGCTGTAAGTTCTCTTCGAATGCCATGTTGCATACAAAAATCTTCAAATTCTTTTGAGCAATACTCACCACCACGATCTGTTCGAAGAGACTTAATAATCTTGCCTGCTTCATTTTCCACAAGAGCTTTGAAGCTTTTAAACATAGTAAGAACTTCTGATTTTTCCTATAAAAAAATAAACCCACATTTTTCTTGAAAAATCATCAGTGAAGGTAATTAAGTATCTTTTACCTCCATTAGAAGATGGGTTTATTGGGCCACAAATATCTGAATGCACCAACTCCAACACATCCTTTGCTCTCCAAGACTTCCTTTTGGGAAACTAAGAACGATGTTGTTTACTAACAACACATTCTTCACAAACTTGGGAGGGAACAATAATTATTGGAAGGCCTGTCATCATGTTTTTCTGTTGCAGAGCCTTTAATCCACCAAAACTTAAGTGGCCATAACAAAAATGCCACGACCATGAGGGGTCCTTTACTTCAGTCATCAAACATGATTGAATGCTTTCAATCTTCATTGGAAATAACCTGTTAGAACTCATCTGGACAATTGCAATAGCACAGCTTCTAACATGATCATAAATTTCACAAGCACCTTTCTTAATTGTAATGACATACCCCTTTTCTTGCAACTGATCAGCACTCAACAAATTACTCTTCAAGTCAGGAACATATAACACATTAGAAATTGTTTCTACAAGACCATTCTTAGTCTGTATCTTAACATCACCTTTTCCCATCACTTTCACAGTAGAGAAATCACCAAAACTGACAGTAGAATGAAAACTTTCATTTAGATTCGAAAAAGAAGACTTACTTCCACTCATGTGATTGTTGTAGCCTGTATCCACATACCAAATATCTGACTCGGTCTTCTTTCCTTCATGGACAGCCATCAACAAAGTTTCTGCTTCCTTCTTGTCTTCCGCAAAATTTGAGTTCTCCTCTCTTTCTATATAATTTGGCAGCTCAGCGAAACATTCAGAAGCATAATGACCATATTTGTGACATCTAAAGCACTCTACCTTAGATTTGTCATGATCTCGATCTCCCCTTCCTCTTCCTCGGCCTCTGCCTCTTCCTCTTGAGTTGTTGGAACGAGTATTGGTAGAAGCTTTTAAAGCTTATTCCTCTGCTGATGAGCTTCGGTTCATCTTCTATTCATGGACTAACAAAGAGCTCTGCAATTCATCAAGAGAGAGGTCATCTATGTCATTTGACTCTTCGATTGAGCAAACAACATAGTTAAATTCTTAGAATTTTTTCTACTATGTTAACATCTTTAATCTCTTCTCCATAGCATCTCATTTTATTTGCAATTTCCATCGCCCGTCCAAAAAAACTTGTAACAGATTCCCCATCCTTCATCTGCAAAACTTCAAAATTCCTCCTCAAGGCTTGAAGCTGTGCACGCTTCACTCTAGCAGAGCCTTGATATTTTTTCTTCATTGAATCCCAAATATCCTTGGATGTATATTTGCAAAGAATAGTCTCCAAGATGGGACGATCAAAAGCTTGGAAGAGAGAGTTCCTCGCTTTCAAGTCTTTGAGCTTTCTAGCTTCAACTTCTGCTTTCTACGCATCTGTCACGGCTGTACCTGCTGGTGGCGCTTGAATTCCGAATTCAACTACTGACCAATATTCTTTTGATCGTAAAAAATTTTCCTTGAGCATGCTCCAATGGTCATAGTGACCATCAAAGCGAGGGATGGCGGCTTGCACAAAATTGGAATCCCTGGCCATTTGGAAAGGGTAGTGGGGAAGGTAGAGTAAATGATCTCAAGTGTTTCACTCTCTGGTCTCAGGAGTCTTGTGGCTCTGATACCACTGATAAGAGATTTGCAGAAAATAAAAGATAAAAGTAGTAGTGTGGCCAAAGTTTTTGCTTACTTTATTCAGAACCTTTGGAGCCTTTAAATAGGCAAAATACACAACTGAAATCCCTAAATATTAGGTCTCATATCTGGCACCTTCTCTATAACCCAACTACTCCTAAAGACTAGGCCAATAAGCAACTAAATCTGCTGACTAAATCAAAAACTGAAAGACTCAAACGTACAACAATACCTCCTAAACTCTAGGCCACTAAATGATTGACTCAATTGAAAAATAAATTCAAAAATAACATAAATAAAATTTTCAACAATAAAAGGCCAAAAAATTAACTTAGCTAACAGAAGTGACACATAGAGACTAAAATAGTGTAACTTAAATATTTTGAAAGATTAAAATCAAAATATGAAGTTTTGAGCTATCGATATTCAATTTTTAAAGAATTAATGGATAAATATATCTAAACCCCTTTAAAAATTTAGAAGTTTCTCATTGAATTTTTGGATTAAAATTACCCATTTTTTCAGCCCCAAACTCTCTCTCTCTCTCTCTCTCTCTCTACCAGAACACAACAAGACCTTTTCTCTACCAGCGGAGTGCGCGCGGAGGTGGAGGGAAGCGAGCGGGTGCGAGTGGGCGCAGAGGGGAGGAAGCGGGTGCGGTGGGGGGAGGGAGAGAGAGATTTGGGGTTTTTTTGGGTTGTGTGTTACAGGAGTAAAGAGCTAAGTAATGCGGAAAAAATTGGTGTGCTTATCAAGAAAATCCTTCCTTTTTCCGAAAGAGACAGTGAGCTCATCAAGCACAGTGAGCATTATATGACGAGTGGAGTGTTCATTTAGAAATTCCCACATGCGAGTTTTTTTTTTTTTTTTTTAATAACTTTACTGATGTTGGTTTAGTTGTACGCAAAGCAATGAAATTGGACGCATAGCAAAATTCTGAAATTTTCTGATCAAGCCTTTCTGAGGAATAATATTTATCAGATTAGATGAAATTTTGCATGTTGATAGTTTGAAATACCTTTTTCTTTGTTTAGTCTAGAATTGGGAAAAAAAAAAAAAAATTCAGGATACCATGTGGAGCATGTGAGGATGATTGATTACTTTGCGTGAGGATGTAAAAGAGATCAAAGTTTACAACAGTAGATGGTAAAATCCTTTATTGAATAATGTATTCTATTAGAGAATTTCTAATTACTTTGCCAGCATACAGCAAATGTTCAGCTAGCAAGGGTTCCCACCTTGGAACAACTTTTACCCTGATCTGTAAGTATTATAATAGATACATTCATAATTTAATTTTTGATCATCTCTGTACATAATTTTGAATTAAAAAAATAAAAATTTTATTTTTAATTCAAATTTTGTAGAGAACGAACCCAAAATTAACATATGGACGGCCATTACCATCTCGTCTGGGAACAAAAATGTGCTGCAGTCTAGAATTTTGCTCATATGCAGCCTTACTCGCGGACATAACAGCAGCAACAACAAAAGCGAGACTTGAAAATAAAGTATAAACTTTCACAAGTTTAAGCTGTTTACCGGGCAAAACCAAAGGAAATGCCTTTCCACCTCACAATTATATGTTCAAGTTCATATTGTCTAGAAATGTATCAAACCTGATACAACATTTGTCAACCAACAGAAACAATATAAAGCCAGCTCCCTACTAGATGCCACCTTCACTATATAACATAGTTAAATAGAAGTTCGGCAATAAAAATAAAACCAAATATGCATGTGTTACTTATGATTGATGCACCACTGTCAAGTCAGCAGCAGTGCAGGTGTAATCACATTTAGAAAGCATATGATACTACATTCTTTTGAGTAATGAAAACATTAATATTATTTTTGCACATCACAATGCCAATCTACTTCGCAGGTGCTTTGCTAGTATCTTCACTGCTTTGCTTTGGCACTGGTTGGATCCTGGGGTGTGGATTTCTCGTTAGTGTCTCTCCCCTCAGGGCAGCTACATAACGGTCATTAGTATCTTCCTTGCGTTGAAGCTCGCCAAGATATTCTGCTAGCCTCTCCCGGTTGACTTGCCCCATCATCTGAATTCAAGTATCATAGAAATGACATGAGGAATTCATCCATTACAAAGTGTAGATGCATAGCAAAGAGGGTAGATATACAATCTGGAATGACATCACAACTAGATATACGATGAAGCAATTGCTGATGTTTGAAATTTATTATCCAGGGAGTGGTTTTTTGGGCATAACCTAGATAATATTTTGGATAATCATACACATGCTATGAATTATTAACATATGTACAACTAAAGATGAGGCAGATGCATGACATGAACCACATCAACAAAATACTCTATAAATCATTCATCAATCCCAACAGCTTCTGCTTGTATACAACCTATATAACATACTATGAGAGGCAGATACATGAAGCAATATTCATTTGAGTACTACCTGTCTAGTTGCTCAACCAATTATGACCTCCCTAACAAAATCATCCACTATTTGATGTGTGAAAGAAACTATTGAATGCGCATTATGGTGCGAGTCACTAGAAAGAATTTTGAGAATCCAAAGTACTTTTCGCAAACTGTAATAGGAAGATCCAAAATTTGAAGACGGGAGTTCTACATTCATGGGTAATAGTCAAAGATAAAAATTCATCAAAGATTGGAGTGCTGGAATATGATTGACAATATGTAGAAATTAGCTAAGCTGAGACGGAAGATAACAAAAATATGAAGTAAAATCTGCACAATCTTATTTGTTTTAGCACTGAGCTCAGTTCCCTACATAAGATCATTTCACTCTCTTAGATGTTTATTGCTGGAAAAATGAAATAGAGAATATTTGTAGACTTGCTCTCTAACTGAATGACTTTCTGTTATTCAACAAATATGAGTGGCAATCTTCTTATCCTACACAAGGTTTCGTAGCATACAGTTATAGCATTCTGAGATGTCCGGTAAATCATTCAGTAACAACTTGCACTCAGAAAATTAGATCAGAATAAAAACTCTCCTCAATCCACGTAGTAAACTACATGCTGATTATTAAATAAAAAACGAAACTCCATTCTAATAAAAAAGATAAAAATCATGAGTATGATGGTCCACCAAACATGATAATGGCAGTAAGCAAAAAATGAAAATGCTACCAACATAGTCGAACGAGGACTCTACAAGTGATAGATATATGACTAGAATATAAGAATCATTCACAAGTATAACCAACAAACTCATCAAACTATATGCAACAACGACATGTGAAATACAAGAGAAATGGAACATATAAATTGCAAAGAATGACTAAATAAATATATCAGATCTTACTCAATAATATCAATAACAATTCTAAAATATAGTAATAAACCATCTAACAAGTTCATAGGTAAGGGAGTCAAAATAAATGCTTGGTTGAAAACAATCCATGCTAGCATACTATTTTAAGGGAAAATCATGATTCAGTACCTCAACAGTAACTAGGCAGATTTTACAAAAAGCAGCATATGCATTTAAACACTTATCTTTAGGATCATGTCATTTATCCCTACATGATCAGACTGGATCAGGACAACTATCAAAAGAAGTGCCAATTCAGGGATTTTATTTCTACCAGAATTACAACAAATTAGCCTATTGCATTGGTATACAGGAGGTGTTCGATTTTGGAAAATCCCATGCAAGTCCCAGACACAATATTTCTTCAAAAATAAAACAAAACAAATTAAATAAATAATAGAAATTATAAAGCATGCATTGTTCATCTAAAGGATACACAAGCATTTCATTAAAGACTACTCCACATATGCTGATTGGACAGCTAAAGTAGTTTCCACCATGCAAAATTAACATCAACCTTCAGCCTTGTCCCATTACGAATGGCATCCATTACTAAGCTAAAAGCTATATATCTCGCACAATATATCTTCAAATAAGTATTTACTGAGCTAAAAATTTTCATATTTTGCATAATCTATAGTCTCTCTTCAAACATATTGAAATCTATTAACAAAAATGAACACTGAGATTGCAGTGCTTGGCTGCTTGTAGCTATCATACAAAACCTTTACTGAAGTTGCCCTCAATAAATCTCCTTGTTTGTAATCATTAAATAGTTAAGCTGCTCTCATTTCTTCAACAATCATTTTTTATCATTTGGTAGTCGGCAACATCAGTATAGATGCTTCCAGGAACTACAGATCTTCATTCCCTTTTTGCTGATATTTTAAAAATTATTTTGCATATATATATATATATATATTAAAATTATTTCGGGCACTTTTATATTTAATTTTAATAAATACATAATTAAATGTGTAACCTTTATTCAACAGGTTATATGCACTATAACCTGACCATAACCAATGTCTCATCTTATGGATTATCGTTATATCAAACATTGCTTTATGAAGCCTTTCAACATCCCATCTACTGAAGTCAAATTTTCATACAAGCCAAGCAGAAACTCTACACAATGAGTAAGGAAGGAAACATTTTGTCTATAAGCAATTAATCTTGTATTCAAGCAGAAGGAAGTAAACTATAAAGCAAAGAAGATGTGGTATATATACCCTCCCACAATAAAATTTTCATTAAAGATTTAAATAATTAGTATATCCCTTTCAATTGCACAAGCAATCCCATCTGCCAAATTCCAAAGTCATTAGTACGTTTGGTTCCAAAGTCATGAGTATGTTAAGGGGAAAAACATGCTAGACTACAATTAAAAAAAGGAAACTATGAATCAGATGCAGATAATATCCATATATATCTATATCCGTTCGCAGCCCCTATCCATCATACATAAATACTTCAAGAAGCATTTTTCAATTAAAAATTGTTTTAATACCGTCCTTTCATAAAAAAACAATTAAAATTTTAAAATATTATATAAATTCCTTTTCAACTATACATGCATTTTAGACTTGCCCAAAACTGCAATATGCTATAACAAAGTTTGAGAAATCTGGCAAGTATCTTCTTTCTGCTTACTCAGTTTCTTCTCTAGTTTAATTAATCAACTAGAGGCTTTAGTGTAAATTGGAGGACCAGGGCTAATACCTGACACGTCCAATATAAAGAAGTACACCAGCTACTGTGGCCACACCTACAAAGGGGACAAAAGTCCTTACAGAAAAGTTTGGGAATTGAGAATTCAGTAGTAAGCTAGATTTTATTGAGGCCTATACGAAAGTTGTACAGGCTAAAAGCTTCTTAGTGAAAGAATTGAAGGACAACCACCAATATTCACACGCTCTACTAATCTAGTTGAAACAGGAGTACACTGGCCAGTGAGGCCAAACCTACAAAGGGGATGAAATCTTCACACGAAAAGTTTGGGAATTGAGAATCCAGCAGTAAGATGGATTTAACTGAGGCTCACACAAACGTTGTACTGACAAAAAGCTTCTCAACGAATTGAAGGATATGCACACATTGAAAGAATTGAAGGATATGCACACATTGAAAGAATTCAAGGATAGCACATGCTTTGCTAATCTTGTTGAAGCAGAAGAATGATTTTGGATTGTCAAGAGGACAAGATGGCTTTCCTTCGCTATCTTCATGCTTACTGTAGAAGAGATTGCTTGTAAATCAGAGAGGAAATAAACCGGTCTGCTCTTACCAGCACAGAGGTCTAAGCAAACCTTTTAAGAGTCTAAGGATCATCTAGTGTTGGCTCTGAATCCTCTAATTCCTTCGGGTCTTGGTGATTTTGTAATTTTCATAATTGCATACAACAAAGGATAAGAGGCAATGCTTATCCAACATTGTGGTGCCATCAGCATATGTTTTGAAACTAAGAAGACTTATAAACCTTATGACTTGAAATTGACTGCACTGGTTTCTAGGTTTTTTGCACTTAAGATTTGAAAACATATATGAAGGCATGTGAGATATATACGGATCACATAAGCTTGAATTACATTTTTTTACCCATAAAGAGCTAAACATGATGTAGAAAAATTTTTTAGAATTAATGAAAGGGAAATATCCCTCGTTAATCTAGAGTTCAAGTACATGAAGTTTTAGGTATGAAACTTTGCTTAAAATTGGTAGGCTGTAATAAGTTCAAGTACATGAAGTTTTAGGGATGAAACTTTGCTTAAAATTGGTAGGCTGTAATAAGTTCAAGTACATGAAGTTTTAGGGATGAAACTTTGCTTAAAATTGGTAGGCTGTAATAAAGTGCATTTCTCCATTTACTTACTTTTTCTGTTTGTCAGCTAGTGTTTTACTTATTGTAAAATAAAGTATTTTGTAGAGGTTTTATGCATAACTGTGAACTTATATGTCAGAATGGGTCAGCAAAAGCCTAAGACTTAAAGAAGAATTTGACTCAATAGAGTGCCAAAGAACTAATGTGGTGGTGATAGGTATTCTTCCAATTTGTGCTAAGAATTCGTTGGTTTTATTCAATTTTGGAGCCATTCATTTATTTATATTCTATTCACTCGTAGAGTTGGTACTTGGTAGAGCTCGAATGGTGTTAGATTGTCATGCATATTTTACCACTGTATTCGACGCCTGAGCATCTTGATGAATCAAAGAATAAGCTCTCCCTAAATCTTAGGCTTTTACTGTCCTGACGACCAACAGATCTTCCATTGTATCTCGTGCTCTGAATCACTTAAGTACTAACTCAAATGAATCGCACACTGCAATCAACTAGAGCCCACTGCCTCTATTTCCATAATTACCTGTCTCTTGGCTCAGCTGGTAAAAGCACCAATTGTAACTACCTATAACTTTTCTACTTAGTTTATTTTATTTTCTGTTAGTCAATTACAGTTATGTTGATTGTAAATACAGACTTCTTGGTGGTTTTGTGAAAAATTATGACAACTTAATTTAATCTGGTAGGGAACAACAAGCGTCATACTTATGTAGGAGCATACTTTGACTTAACAGAATGTTCAGGCATCAAGAGCAGTAATGGATAAACCCTAATCTTACATCTCTAAGTCTACTAGTAAATTTATCCATATAAATAAAAGAGTGACATCGAATCAAATAACAACAATGCATTTTCAGAACAAATGAGAAGTGTACCTATCACCGCTACATTTGATGCTTGAGCATCCTGTCACAAGCTCTCCCAATTCTAGTTTTTTGTTGCACCACCCCTCACTAATAAAAAATTAACAGTATATGACATAATAATTGCAAATAACGCCCCCGCATAGCCCTATAATTTTACAATATATGAAGTCCTAGTTGCAAAAAAGAATAAAACTAAATAATTTGAAAAAAAAATGGTTATTACAATTTCTTTTATCCCACATTAACAAAGTCTTGTGTTCAAAACTACGCTACTTGGATTCTGAAATAAATGGAAAACTTTCTCTATCGTTAATTCCAACAATTTTCTTTGCCTCTTGTTTAACTATTTTAGCGTAAAAACATATATTAAGCTATTCTCATACATCTATATCTCACATGCCTCCACATACAGGTACCAATACTGATACCTCCCCATTGTTCTCCTTTTGCCCCAATCTGCGGAGGTTCCAAGATAGTAGTCAAGGACTAAACTTTCGTAACCAAATCATATTCCCAAGCAAAACAAATCCTCTTCATCATTCACCTTTGCCTCCTCTAAGTTGTTGATAATGCATCCTACACTGGTCTGCCGGGCAACTCAAGAGGAACTGTGGATCAAACTGTAGATGATACATCCTACTATACTCCTCTTCCCTCCCTCACCCCCTCCTTTAGTTCTTGTGTCAACTTCTGTTCCTTACTATTGTTAGCAAGCAGCGATCAACCCTCCTTTTGTTCTTCTTCTCCTCAATATAAGGCTGATATGATAAACTTAACAGAGAAGCAAGCATAGCTTTTCCACAAATACAATCCATATGTGGATTTGTTATGACTTTCCCGTCATGGCAAAGCCACACTGGCAAGCATCGAATTTTCCCCAACTCGAACAAAATTAACGCAATCTTTACAATATGATCCATAAACCAACTATTAGCTGAACAAATTAGATCATCAAACACAATCAATACAATTTCAAGTAGAAGAGATTTGGGCAAGCAATGTTGCAATCGCTGATGAGAAGCAACAACAATTGAAATTGAAATTGCAGTTAATATTAAGAAAAGCAAGAAATAGAATACTGACCAAGGATTCAGGGCGAGCGGTCTTGCGGAGCTGTGCTTCGAGCTGTTCGTGGCGGGAGTTGGTTGTCTGCATCACGACGTATCCGATCACCCCTGGGATAACTCCGCACAGGGTCGCGAAGGCGAAGAAAAAAGGCCGCGAGTCCCGAGTCTTGCGTACCATCCACCGCCATGCCTCGCTCTTCTCCCACAGCAGCGACATCGACGACTCTCTCTGTCCTCTCTCTCTCTCTCTCTCTCTCTCGATTTGATTAAAAATGGTATCTTTCCCTCTACCCCTTTCTCAAGGCTTAAACCCTCGGCGGCCTCGCTGATAATTGTAGATCTGAAATCGAAAATTACTAGATGGACAATTTGGGCCCTTGTATGTAGTGGGCCTAATTTGTTTAGTGAAATTGCGCTTCTGCACTTGCAAGTGGGCCTGACTCGTAGCATTTCTTAGAAGGGAAATTATAAAGTCACAGCTAATTATCTAACGGCACACCCGAGCTTGAGTCTTTTGGGCCCCACCGCAGTGTGAGAGGGGGAACCTGCCTTTAGGTGTTTGGGGTGTGCCTTTATAATTTCCTCCCTGAGAATCAGCGAACATTACCAATAATTCCTCAGAATTTATAAAGTAGAAGAGCCACGACGATATCAGCAGCCACAGCCACTGTCCAAGCAGAGAGAGAGAGAGAGAGAGAGGAGAGAAAATGCCGGCGACCTCTACGATGATAGGAGCGCTGATGGGTTTGGGGATACAGATGTACTCCAACGCCCTCCGCAAGCTTCCTTACATGCGCCGTACCTACCTCTTTTTGAAACCCTAGTTTCATTCGATTACTTTCCCCTTTTCTCTCAATTTGTGTAATTAAAGTCTTGATTGTTTTGATTTTGTTTGTTTGATTGTTTGTAGATCCATGGGAGCATGTTCTTGGGATGGGCTTGGGCGCGATCTTCATGGATCAGCTGGTTAAATTTGACGACAGGCTCAAAAAAGATCTCGACAAGATGCTCGAGAAGGCCAAGGCTGCCAACGAGCTCAGATACTTTGGTAAACTTTTACATCTTTTTTTTTATTCTATTTTAGTTTCTTGAGATGATTGATCTTGTGATGCTGGTTCAAACTTGATTTGTTCGTTAAAGATAATAATTCTTAGAAGAGAGATGCAATGCGCAATATCATAAAGTATAGTTGTGTGAATCATATGCAAAGTTAACTTCTTTTTTGGATGGCACTTAAATCTCAGCTAGTTTGAGGTTATTATAAAGAAATCAGTCATAGAGGTGCAACGGCTCAGGCAACCAAGGGGTGAGACTTTATTGGTTTGGCCGAAGTGTCAGGCTAAATCTATTTATCAAAATTTATCACATTTTATAGTGTGTTAAGGACAATTTGGTGATTTATTTTGATTAAAGTTGCTTTTAACTTTCCGGGAAATTCTATTTACGCACAACAATTTACTCTTACCACACTGATTACTCTTTACAACAAACTCCCACTTTGAAATACCATCCATTTACTTTCTGCGCCCAAAATTTTTTCCAATTTTAACCTCTCTTCTTTCATCTAACTGTTAATTATTTGTATATATTCCTAAATTAGCTAGGGCTTGAGCTTTCTTGTTCAGATTTGGTTTATGAAGCTGCCATGAAGTGAATTTTAGATTTATGGGTAAAAGATTTGGGCTTTGGTAGTGGACCCCTTGAAATTGTTGCTGAAAACGATGCCGAAGGAATGATGAGGAGAAAGAAATTAGGGCATTTTTGAGTGATGAGATATTTTGTGTATAAGGAGTTGGAGAGCTGCCACTGTCGTCATTTTTGCTGTTGTTGTAGGGTTACTGATATGTGTTGGTATTTGGAGAGGATCGTTGAGAGAAGGGGCGTCGATGGAGATGTCTGCGGGTTTTGTGACGCCATCGTTTAGGTTACGCAGTTCGCTTTGTGATAGGCCGGCGGTGGAGTTTGCAGGGAAGAGGTTGATGGCGGATGCTGCTGCAGCGGCAGCCTTGCTGGCCGAGCCGGTGGCAAGAAGTGAAATTGACGTAGTGGGTGAAGATGCTGTCGATGATATTGAGATCCAAGTCGATACCTGGAGGTGATGAACATGATGTGGCATTCGTTGTTTCTATTGATTCGGTGGTCTATGATGGAGATGGCGTCATCAATGTTGTAGAATATTTATTGGCTTCAGTTGAGGCTCACGACATTGGGAATCTTAGCTCTGTGAGTGAGGAGAAGAGAATCGTGGCCAGCGTCGAGATTGGGGAACTGGCACCCTTATTTCCTTTCGGCCGTACTCTTTTCATTTTTTCATATTTAACAAAACTTAGTTCTTTCTAATGTCAGGTTGCTAATACTGTCAGAATCATGTCCATTTAGATTTGATAGAAGAAATTAGGAATGTAAATAATGGCATAGCATTTTAAGAAGTCTTAATTTTGGATTTAAAAGGATAACTTAGTCAAAAAAAATAAATGGCAAACTTGTAATTATTTACAAGTTTTAAAAACGTGCGTGAAGAGTAAATTTCTGTGTGTAAATAGAATTTCGCTAACTTTTTTTTTGACTAGTTGATCACCTTATATAGATTTTTGTCCCTCTATAGCCCATTCTACTCCTGCTAGGTGTATCTCGCACATACTTATTTATCTATTTGATAAATGCAGTTTGTGTTTGATGTGTCATGTTAGTGTTATCCCCAAAATTTGCTGCATGAGTGTATTAGTTATGAGAAGAGTTTCAAACGCTACATTTCCACTTATAGTATGGAAATTGGAGAGGGGTTGAGATCAACTAGATGAAGGCTCATGTATTAAGATGATGTTCTCTTTGTTCGTAGAGAATCAGGTCCCCGTGATATTACGGAGAGAAACTGAATTAGTAAATTACTAGTTAATGCAGCTTGAAAGTTGTTTCCGAATCCTAGGTGATAACCCATATCGATGTGACTTAGTAATAAATTCTTTAGAACACAGGATATTCATTACTTAAATCCTATGTTATAGGCTGTAGCTCATGTTGTAACTTGAGCATAGTTTCTTTCTCTATCATTTTACTAATGTCCGCTGTAACTTTATACCGAGGACTGAATGCCTACATCAGAGTGGGAATAATAAGTTATCGCTATAATTTAGACCTTCCTTCTCATAACATGAATTCTCTCTTCAGATTTTGCTGAATAACAAATGACATGCTATCCTAATTTTGCTGAACAACGAAAGACAACCTTAGACTGTATTAGGTTCTTGAATCAACAACTCATGAAGGTGCAAAACTTCCATGCTGAAAATAATGAAGCAGACAGGCTGGTATATTCTCAGATTTCCATTTAGAGTACATACTTAAATATGGAGATGAAGCTTAATGTTTGAAAAATCTAAATGTTGGCATCATTCTAACCCAGCTGATCAGGTTTGCTCCCCTGTTGATTAAGCCTGAAGTTGTCCAGCTTCTCTTTTGTGCGGAGTTGCTAAAGATGCACCAACATTCATAGGCTTGTGTGTATTATGTACACATGGTATTTAACTGCCTAGTGCTTTGATCCTAGCATTAACAGTAGCGCAATGAATCATTGGCACAGCTAGTTTCCGCTGGCGGTTATGCAAAGCAGGCCTTATCAACTATATTAGTAACTTCTCAGTACATAGATTCGTAAGCAGCTAATATTTTGCAATATGATTTCAGTAAGGATAATAGACCCAGGCTACATATTGTATCCTCAATATATCAACAGCTCTTCATTTCGTTACTATTGTTATAGGCATCTCAAAATACTAGTCATCCATGTCCAGAATGTATGATGCCAGGATATTGTCAAGGTCTTTAGAGCAGTAACTTGAAAAATTAGATTCGTAATTCCAAGAAGCTTATTGTACAGAATGATTTCTGATTTGATTCGAAAACTTAGGTTTATGTATTGGTGGCTGTAGTATTTAGGGACTTGCTATGATTCTACAAATTGAATTACCCTACAAGAATAATCTTCTGGTTTTCAGGTGTTTAGTCTTCATTGTTTAAGCTACTATAAGGGAACTCTTACTATGACCCTTTTTTGCCCATATGCACTTTTGACTTGCGTCCTATCCTATTATTGAATATCACCAAGAGGGGCTTCTTAGTTTCAGTTCATGCATATTGTGTTCTTTTATATACACAATTTGTCTGTGTTATGTGGATATGGACATGGGTGTCATACTCCAACATAGACATGGAGTGTCAGGTGCAGCAACCCTCCAATAGGAGATGGTTATATGTATATATATACATGTGTGTGTATATACACAAACATGTATATATATAGGGGATGGTGTATCTAAATCGACGCCTCCGTAGAGGAGTTGCCTATGAAGATGTCTTAAATCTCAATATAGAGAATGTATGTGAACGATCCGAGCCGTTGATTGTAATTTCATGCTCTAAATTGATGGCATATAAAAAATCATTTGATTTAGATATACTTTTTTTTATCATCGATCAAAAGGCTTTATTTGTTCATTTGTTGAAAATCATTCATTTTGTACATATCTAATATACGGTGAAAATGTACTTAAAATGCATGTTTTTTGTATATCATTATTTTTTAACATGGAAATTACAATTAACGATTTGGATCTTCCATAAACACTATTTATGTTGAGATTTAGGGCGCTTCAATATGCAACTCCCCTATGGCGTCACTTTGGATACTCTATACACCCACACAAACATGGGAATAATAGAAATAAACTAACAACTTGCGTAAGTTATCTGAGCTGTAGTCCATTTTTACTATCTCGAATATTTTTTTTCCAAAATATTCTTTTGGATTTGGATCTCATTCCCGTAGGGTTTATTCATACCCAATTTTGTAGGTCTAGTTTTGATTTTGTCTTCCATCAAATAGATATAGAATTAATGGTTTTTGGTGAATATAATATTTTGTATTCACTTGATGTAGTGGCAAATAAACTACAAATTTCATGAAATTTGATTTTCAAGAAGTTAAAAGAAGGTGGAGGTCATGACCCAAAAATTTAAAAAAAAAATAAAAAATTATAGGATTACTAATTTTTACCGCTAGCTCCCATAATTTTCCTAAGCCGACAGTTCATTTGTAATAGCATGCGTGCAGTGTGTGGGTGTGTCTGTGGGTAGGTGGATGGGTGTGTGTGTGTCTCTAACTCATATAAATATATGTATTGGGAATATGAAAAGTTAGAAAAGTAAAATGAACTATAGAATATTTAGTTCTTATAAAAAAGGTAGTATAAGGTACTCCATCTTGTAAACTTTTTTATGTAAATAGAATTTTTAATAATTATAAGTTTTTTAAACGATTGGACTCTCCAATTTTCTTTTTGCTAGGAGAAACGTCTTTCATATCGTAGCAATTTCTTGTTATATATTTCAGTAATTCACTGTGTGTTTAACCCCCAATCTACCTTTGAACTACTTCTGTGAATCCACAAAATGCAATCTCATGACTCTCACTACAATAAACTAATAGCAATGTTGAAAATAACGCGTTATGAAACCCGTTATATTGCGTTATGAAATCTAACAAAAATCCAACGTTATTTAATAGTCGAAAATAACTCAGTGGACCGTAACAGTGCATTTTTTAAATATTATTTTACATTATTTTACGTTACGTTACGTTAAATTACGTTATGTTACGTTATTTACAATAATTTT
Source organism: Dracaena cambodiana (assembly GCA_036321105.1). Classification (NCBI taxonomy): domain Eukaryota; kingdom Viridiplantae; phylum Streptophyta; class Magnoliopsida; order Asparagales; family Asparagaceae; genus Dracaena; species Dracaena cambodiana. The sequence continues at coordinate 57,099,607 of JAYEPQ010000005.1, read as the reverse complement.
TAAATAGTTTTTATATTGATTTCGATTATTTATTTTAATTGTTAGCGAATTGCTGTAGTTTTTTTTTTTTTTTTATACTTGACTGCTTGTTGTTTGCTTAATTGATTTCTTGTGGTATTGTTAACTTGTACATGTTTATTTACTTATTATAATTCCTTTCCAATTACTGGAAAAAAAATGTTATAATTCCTTTTCAATTGCTGAAATTTCTTACTTGCTGATTAAATTGAATTCTCAGCTAATCTAAAATAAACAAATAAAAATAACATAAATTGAGCATTGCAAAATATAAATTACAATATTAATAATAATTGAAAATAAATTTAAAATCTTGTTTTCTTATTTAGATGATAACTGAAATTATAGGTGTGAATGTAATTTAATTTATGAAGATAAATATAGGAATTACTGTGAAACTTGTTTAAAATTTAGAATTAATACTGGGATATAATTTTTTTTATATTTTCTCTTTGAATTTTATAATTCAATTTTCAATTTATAAAATTTATTTTATATAGTTTTATATTTATTTTTATTAAATAAATGAAAATTGCGTAATATACGTTATGCACTACGCTATATGCTATATAACCTAAAAGAAACAAAACGTTACGTTGCCGTTATCGTTATTTTAAACATTGACTAATAGGTTTGCAATTAATTGACATGTCTTCGAATCACGAATGTGTATTTTTTGTACTATCTCTGATTCTATGGTGGGAGAACTTGTTATCTTAGTTGATTAGCACAATCTAAGTCATACAGTGGAATTCACAAATTTTGTTGGTACGACCTATGTGCTGCTATATTATTGTAGACACTGAAAATTATCTGATTATCCAGTGCACTACCCAATCCAACATGGTCAGAGCATTAAATATGTTCATATTTAGAACTCAAAGGCCACCTCTTCTGCTGTAGGTTCAGCCTGCGCAAGTTTAAAGAAGGCAATTAGAAAAGTGAAACTTTAAGGTTTTTGAAGTTTTTAAGGCAACTGTCTTCTTTATTATAAGTTGAATTGTATGATCAAGTGAATTTTCTATTGTTCTCATATCATTTTTTAACTTAAAGTGAACGCATTGTAGTTCAAATCTTCTGAACAAAAGCTATTTAATTTTGTTATAATTTTTTGTGTCCTGGATCTGTATAATCTAATTGACCAAACTTTCTTTGTTTGCAGAGAATGATGAAGATTAGTGTTCTTGTAAGTGAGTTCTTTGATTGCAGTTTCAATCGAGTCATATAATGTGTTCGAAGCCACTTCTTTATTCCAACAAAAGCTCCTAGTCATCAAGGCATTTTCCAACTGTGTACTTTTATTACACTGTTTTAAAGTTTAAGTTGTTGTCTGTAATAAGCTGGCTTTATTCACATTACATTTCCCTTTGCTTTCTGAAATACCGAGTTGTTATTAGTTGCATGAGTTCTGTTTTGCATGACAAATTGATGTTAATTTAGCATCTTTTCCAAGAAAATAAAACTATCTAAATCATGTGATATAACCCATGATTTGCTACCTCCGATTAGGGAGAACTAATCCATGCAAAGTCCAGATGTAGTCCTGATTAGAGTTCTTCTTCTTCTAGTCTAAATCAAGTAAATACCCTACTCAAGTGTAAGGTTATAACTATAGGAATGTGAAAAACTAATTCTCTGTCTATGAGCATGAACTCGTGCCTTCGTCCAATTAGATGTGAACAGAAGGGTTCCTATGTGCATTCGGTTAAAGTTGGTTTCAAAATGAAATGAAATTTGTTGATGTTGAAGATTTGAGCTACGGTGCATCACTTTTTAAAATATTGGACTGAATGCATGCTTGTATGCGTTAACAACTACTTAGATATGATGATATGTGATCAGAGGAACTAAGGTCGTAACTATAATACACAAGTAAAAGCATACAAGCTAGTGCATAATCTTGTACCTTTTGATTCCAATGAAATTGGTCCAATTGAGTTCAGCCAAATATATCAAAGCTCACTATGGGAGTTTTTTGTCCTATCATCTCTCTTTTCACTGTCTCGGTTAAAGTTAAAAATAGAAACGTCTCTTCATTTGTGTAAAAGCATACAAGCTAGTGCATAATCTTGTACCTTTTGATTCCAATGAAATTGGTCCAATTGAGTTCAGCCAAATATATCAAAGCTCACTATGGGAGTTTTTTGTCCTATCATCTCTCTTTTCACTGTCTCAGTTAAAGTTAAAAATAGAAACATCTCTTCATTATTCAGTTTTCAGTCGAGTCCAACCATATTGCTAAATCTCTCGACTTCTGGACAAAATTCCTTAAGCTGAAGGGCATCTTGCCACATGCAGTCGATATTTTAGCTCAAAGAATGGTTTTAAGCCCATTTCACAATAATCAGTATATAGAGGAATTTGAGTAAGCATCTTCAACTTACCTTGGAAGAGAGATCTCATGGAATTTATAGAAGATTTGAAGTACTAATATTTCTTTGGTTGGCCACGATCTTGCTCATTGAAGCTGTATCTAACCTGGACATAAGATTGATAGTGTAAGTTGTTCACGACCAATATATTTTTGAAGCCAGTCAAGATTGTAAGCAGGCAGGTGAGGTAACCTCTGGCCCTAGCCTAATTTGATATGAACAGAAGATTTGTTGTCTGAAGTTTGGAACTTGTGTTTCAAGGCCGTTCGCTCTATTTCTGAGAATATATGAAGTGCTCTTTAAACATTCTTGTTTTCTTTTTTACCATACTCTTGTTATAGATAATGTGGTAGAGCATGAAAACAATGTTGCTCTCTCTGCCGTTAGTGCTGACACAAATCCTGCTCATCCTTTGAATAGAAATGTCTCTCGGTTTCTTATGCCAGATTGCATGATTTTGGGATTGGTTGGTACTTGCATGACATCCTGCATGTCATCATGTTGGTGAACTTATTGGATGCCTAATAGTGGGACTCCGTTTGCTACCTAATGTGATCGTTCCTTTTTTCTTTCATTGTTTCCTGAATAGTTTTCTTTGGTCCTTTTTTTTGTGGTGGTTCCTACATCTACATTGGGCTTTGGTCCTTTTTTTTGTGGTGGTTCATACATCTACATTGGGCTGATTGATTAGCATCTTAAATCAAATATCTTAATGCATAGTGTAGATGACCTAGATGCAACCTTCTAATCTTGATTCATGGGCCTACATTTTGACTTCTGCATATGGCAATTTATATCCTCATGGTACAGAGCTGGTATAAAACTGACTATATTAAGTTTTGGCATCTCCTGAATATTTTGATGGTGCAAATACATTTAAGTACAATATCTTCAATTCATTGTTCAATGCATGGCATCAGTCGGCTTGCCCTTTTTATCGACAATTGAAAATTTGAAGTGGACAATTTTTGCACCATCAGTTGTCTCTAGGAAATCATATAAGCTACTATCTTGTACATCATTTTACAATTAAGAGCTGGCTGATTCATTATACAACCAATGTAGATTTGTCCCACTCAAAAGAGTCAAAAGGACTTGTAGTTGACAGTAGGGCTCCCTGATTTGGCTCAAAGTTGAATTGATTACTTCTTTCCCTCATGGGGCTATATGCAAGCCAATTTCATAACAAGGCTGAACAAGATTTAGTTTGACGTTGGTCACAGGAGTTTCAAATTTTCAATCAGTCCTGCTAAACAAATTATCATCATGTTCCAATAATTCAAGTTGGTGAATTGTTTGTTTTCTTCTCATTATGTAATGATCTATTGATCTGATTATTCTGTACCTTTAAAAGGTTGATGCCTTGTGATTCCTCTGTTATTCCCCTTCTAGACCTCTGCTTCCATGTGTGTTGCTAATCTGAATGAATTGTTTCCTACCTTCTTGTCCTCTCTTGTGGACTGAATGCATGCTAGGACACTCTTTTTTTGTTGCAGATCTGAAATTGTATGCCCTACACAAGATCTGAAACCATAATTCAAAAACCCAACTTAGTTATGCAAGCTAGGGCATTATGTCTTGCGCCCTGGATTCCAATAGAGTGGCCCGAACTCTTCTAAGTTTAATTAGCAAAACTCTTACCAGAATAAGTAGGTGAGTAAACACTAAGATAGGAGCATTCTCTTCTTTCAGCTTTCCCTTTGATGGATCAATGCCAAACAAATCTCCATATCATTGACATATAATTAAGACAAAATCTCCTGACCCTGACCACAAGTCGCAATGAAAACCTTAGCCAGAAAGAAACCAGTATACGTTTTCACAAGAATCCTAATCATCTGTGGAATTTTGAGTAGGTAGTTTAGACTTTCTGTGAAAAAAATCTCATTTAGTATCAATGAAATATCTTTTTAAGTTTTAAATAATTCTATGGAGCAGTATCTTATAGCAATATAGCTACCTTAATCCAAATCTATATATACTTTTTTAAAAATGACATCCAAATTTTTTTTGTTCTTGATAGTGTCAAACATTTGCAAGTTGACAGCAAGGTTCAATATGCTTTTGGCTTGTCATGTGACTTATGTTATCTATTTATTTATTTATTTTTGCTTGTGACATAAACAGACAATTGGAGGTTTTGACATTTGAGTTCATATTGTTTTTCTCCCCTTTTTTGATAAAACATTTGATTCACACTGTTATTTTTCCCCTTTCATAAAAGAATATAATAAGGTCGTAGCTTGATGCAAGTAGGGTGTGAATCCCAGACCTCTTGCCCATGTATAGGGATGAGAATGGACGAGTCCACGGTCTAATTTTTTATTTGCTCTATTCAAAATTTTGAATTAGAAAAATAAAAATTTTATTTTTAATTCAAAATTTTGAGTAGGGTGAGCCAAAAAGCGATCCATGGACTTGCCCATTTTCACCCCTACCCGGGGATGCTTTGCCACCATATTTGCCATACTGCATGTCCATGGAATTCATTTTCTTTTATTTTGAGGCATAATTTACTGTTTGGAATATCATGATCAGGTGGATGAATAAATTGTTTCTCATCATTTTATAAACTTGTTATCCTCAGCTGTAGAAATATATGATGCCTTGTGACTCTTATCCCTCGTCTCTGGATACTTTAAGGGCTCTACTCCCAATGTGTGATTAATATCTTCACATGCATTATTCCCTGTTGGTTGTCCTGCCTCGTGGATTGATTACATGCTCATGTTTATGCTTAAAAATATGACTACCGATATAATGTAGGTGTACCAGCATGCTACCAGAAATATACAGGCTGGTGCACTGCGACTTGTGGTCTTGATTTCTTTCTGATATGCTCTTGCTTTTGGTTTTGAGGTTTTGTTTCTGAGTTTGTATATAAAATTTGGATGAACCTTAAATTTAAAGATCTAAACTTAGGTTTTCTTTGTTCCAAAACTAATGGGAGCTAATTTGGCACTGTTTGATTTTCCTTACTAGAAAATGCATCGTTTGTTATAGACAGTATTTGTTGTCAATATTGCTGCCAAATTCTTCATCTAAGAAATGGACTATATTTGTCGTACATATTTTATCCTAAAGCCTTTATGTTATCAGCTTCATCTTCATCCAAAGAAATTGTCTTTAAAATTGTGCCTCATGGCATTTCCCTTCTGTGAAATGCACCTGCGGATCTATAACTTTTTATATTGCTACTAGGCAGTGATTAAAATATAGACAGTAAATAAAAGATATTTTGATGGAGGGACTATTTGGTAGCCTGCTGCAAGTGCTGTTCAACTTATATTACTACTGTTGAAGTTAGTGTGTTGTTGTGTTTGTTCAGTGGTAAGTGGAGTTGCAAGAATTTCTAAACGTTAGTTTTTAATTTTTAAGAGGTCTTAGAAATACTATATTGTCAATAATAATGTAATTGCCCTTTAGAGGAAAAGTTTTCTTATTTAGTTTTTTTCGTAACTGTAATTAATGTAAGTGCGTAAGTGATTGCAATGCAGCTATAAAGTATGCAGTTTTCTCTGTAACTGTAACTGTAATTAATGTAGGTATAACTGTAATTAATGCAACACAATGCAGTTATAAAATTTTATTACTGTAGCTAGTAAAAAACATTACTTGCATCAAAAGAGAGGTTGTAATTTTAACCACTTTATACATTTACGCAAATAATTAAATATCCTTCATATAGCATTGTGCTATATGGTTGTAAATAGAAAGTTAACGATAGAGATGAGAAGATGACCACATGAAAACTTATAAGACCAAAGGATCCCACTCAACCGCGGTTGAAAGGTTGCCACCGAAATGGGCAAGCTTCACAATAACACCATGGTTTGGTATGGAGAAGGAAGATGATCGAGCTATAGAGGGGTAGGTTACCAAATAATCTCCTACACCTTTAAAACTTTAAAATAAAACGATGCATGCATCAATAAATCATAACCCTTCTAATCAGGCTGTCCTTATCCAAACCCCCCTTTTGTCATCCCCCAAATAATAAAATTTATCCAAGTTTTTCCATCTCCTACACTCATTCATAATTTAGACCTTAGCCACAAAACAACACTGCAGAATGCCATATTATAATGCTGAAGATGCCTCTAATTGAGTCGTTGCTGCATTCTTTTCTATTGATCTCCACTTGGTGCGAAAATGGTGCAACAGGACACTTGGGTTCGGTGGCGCAACCCCAATGACGTCCCTTTGCGTATTAGTTTTGCATGAGACCACAAAAATGCTTACCGGAGAAGATAATAGAATAAAGAAAAAAGAAATTAAAGAGCAATAAATTGGAAGCAAGCTTGGTTGGTTTTATTATGCATCGGAATTATTCCCCTTTGACTACCTGCCTTTAAAAATTTGCATGTATCATCCGCTAATTTAATACCAACACTTGCAGTGATTTTTTTTCATTATTTTTTCTCCCAACAAATATGTTGGTAGTAAAATTGGGACAAGTTGGGGTGCATAGCTTGGGACTTGGCAAAGGTCATTCAAGATCATTGAAGAGTTGTGTCGCTTGCGTTGACTCTTTAAACTCTATGCAGTTGTGAATTATTCACAACTTCCCGTGTAGGTGCCCGGTAAGGGTCTTTTGTAGGGATCTTGTGGGGCCCAACATGAAAAAGTTGTGAAACCACATGAATTCTTTTTAGTTAACAGGGGTGTCAAATTTGATCGGTTTAAGTTTCAAACTATGATATAGTAGTAGAGCTAAAACAATAAAAAAAAAGCATTTGTGGTCTAATATTCTTGTATAGTAATCCTGTAATCAGCTTATTAATAGAAGAATATGATTATACTCGTATTGGTTGGAAAAAAAAAAAATCTACTATTATATAAGTATCCTCCTCTAATGTCTATATATGCATATTAGCAGGAAAAATATCACAAGTCTTACTGTTAATAATTAATGGAATTTGGGAGGTAATAACTCACTGTTTATGCTTAAAAAAAAAAAAAAAAAAAAAGATAACATGGTCACAAATGATTACTCAGAAGATACTTGCTGAGTATTAGTATCAGATTTATTTGAAATCCTCAAGACTAATTTCTGAAATTAAAAAAAGAAAGGGGTATTTACAAATTTGTCCCTTACATCTTTATAAATTATAATTTAGTCTCCTACATCTTCCTATGAAGGGGTATTTACAGATTTAGTCTCCAAAATCCTCTAAATTACTACAATTTAGTCATCTCTAACTTCCGTTAGTTCAGTTTATTTTTTCACCTGATTTTTCCATTTTATCTATCTTTAATTCCTTCTTTCCTCTTCCTCCTCTCTTCTCCTTTCCTCTTCTTCCTCTCATCTCCTCTTCTTCATTCTTCCTCCTCTCTTCTCCTTCTCTCTTCCTTCTTTCTTTTTATTTTTTTCATTAGGTTCATTGGCTTCCTCCTTCTTCTCTTCTATCTCTGTTCTTCTTCCTTTTTTTCATAAAGATATTTAAGTTATTTCATTATTTAAAAAAGTACGGAAAAACTAACGGATGACTAAATTATAGTAATTTAGAGGATTTGAGGAAGTAAATCCTAAATATTAAGATTTGGGGACTAAATCATAATTTATAAATTAAGGGACAAACCTGTAAATTGTTCAGTTAGTTGCTTGTAGATAATTCTTCATTCTATATATAATCAAGCATTCCTGATAGACAAGTCTCACCAAAACCTGCTACCACTGTGCAAAAAGTCCCAACAAGAACCAATGCAATAAACCCAATAAAAACCAACAAACCCAATAAAATTCAAAATTTTTTTGCAAATGGAGCAATCCAACCTCCCTCTTTCTCCCCCTCCATCTTCAACTTGCCACTGAAACCAAATCCCAACTCTCAACTGCAATATCTCCACCATCATCTCCCCTCTCACTCTCTGCACAATTGGCTGACCTCTGCGGCTACATTGAATGCAGCTAAGTATTCATCTACCCTTCTTATTAACTCATCACACAACTCCATGCATGCACAAATACTACATCAACTCACAAAACTTCGTCTTCAACCTTCCCAATTGTGTATCTAGCCAAAACTTCAAACATGGTCCTCTCCTTCAATCTCCCCCTCTTGCTGCTGCTCACACTAATCCCTGTCACCTGCGGTGACTACCTATCCTCTGATTCTGATGGCACTCTCGATGTGCTGCTGTCAGTGAAGCAATCGATCGTCGATGACCCGCTGAACGTTCTTGATGGTTGGTCACCTGATGATTCTGATTACTGCAACTGGACTGGCGTCACCTGTGACTCGACCAGCGCAGTCGTTGGCCTGAACCTGTCGGCCTCGTCGCTGGCTGGGTCAATCTCTCCTTCACTAGGCAAGCTGAATTCTCTCGCAGTTCTTGATCTCTCTGAGAACAGACTGTCAGGTAAAATCCCGTCGCAGTTATCAAACTTGTCATCCCTCGAAGTTCTACTGTTGTATTCAAATAGTCTCTCGGGCACCATTCCTTCGAGTTTGGGCTCTTTATCGAACCTCAGAGTCCTTCGGCTCGGTGACAATGCTGAGCTGACAGGGATGATTCCTGGTTCGTTTGGTGATCTTTTGAACCTGACAGTTCTTGGCCTTGCTACCTGCAATCTTACCGGTGCCATACCGAATCGATTGGGCGAGCTGAGCAGGCTGCAGAATCTGATTTTGCAGCAGAATCGGCTTGCGGGCCCGATCCCGAAGGAGATTGGGAGGTGCAGAGAGTTGATAGTGCTGACATTGGCCGAGAACCAACTAACTGGGACTCTGCCAGTTGAGCTTGGTGAGCTGAGCAATCTGCAAATTTTGAACCTTGCTAACAACTCACTTGAAGGGGAGATACCAGCTCAAATTGGTGAACTGAGCCAGCTTGTATACCTCAACCTGATGGCCAACAAGCTTGAAGGCACAATTCCAAGTTCCGTTGGCAAATTGGGTAGTCTCCAAACACTTGATTTGTCACTGAACTTGCTCGAAGGCGAGATTCCAAAAGAGCTCGGACTTTTGGAGGAACTCAATTTTCTAGTTCTCTCAGATAACAGACTTTCTGGTGTTCTGCCCGAAAGTGTTTGTCGAAATTCGCCTAGCTTGCAGCACCTGATGCTGTCAACCAACAACTTCACTGGGAAAATCCCGGTCAGTTTGGTCGACTGCATGGCGTTGCAGCAGCTAGATTTGTCTAACAATAGTCTGACTGGGCTCATCCCTTCTGAGCTCGGCCAGCTCTACAATCTCACCGATCTTTTGCTGAACAACAATAGCCTCTCTGGCTCAATCCCCGCCAGTTTCGGTAACCTGTCCAATCTCCAGACACTGGCACTGTACCATAACGATCTGCAAGGCCAAATTCCTGAAGAAATCTTTCGGTTGGAGAATCTGCAGATTCTGTACTTGTATGAGAATCAACTGTCTGGCGAAATTCCGTTGGCGATTGGTAACTGTTCGAGCTTGCAGATGATTGATTTCTTCGGGAATCAGTTCAGTGGCAGCATACCGATCACCATTGGTCGATTGAAGCAGCTGAACTTTCTCCATCTCAGGCAGAACAGTCTGTCCGGCGAGATTCCAGCAACTCTGGGGAACTGCAAGCGGCTAACTATACTTGATCTGGCCGACAATCAGTTGACTGGCAGAATCCCGGCGACTCTCGGGTTCTTGGAATCTCTTCAACAGTTCATGCTCTACAACAATTCGCTCGATGGCAGCATTCCTGATGAGATGTTCGACTGTAAGAACATTACTAGAGTCAATTTGTCAAACAACAGACTCAATGGAAGCATCCTTCCCCTCTGCGGTTCGAGCTCTCTACTCTCTTTTGATCTCACTAACAATTCTTTCAATCTCGAGATCCCTGCGCAGCTGGGGAACTCCGCATTGCTTGAAAGGATTCGGCTAGGCAGCAACAAGCTGACCGGAGAAATTCCTCTGATGCTTGGAGATGTCGATGCATTATCACTTCTCGACTTATCGGGCAATTTTCTCACTGGAGAGATACCGAAAGAGTTGGCTTCATGTATGCAACTTGCACACATTGATCTGAATGGTAACCAGCTCACTGGATCCGTTCCAGATTGGTTGGGGAGCTTGCCGAACTTGGGAGAGCTCAAGCTCTCTTCTAATAGATTCTCAGGCCCTCTTCCTATCGAGCTCTTCAACTGTTCGAATCTCCTGAGGCTCTCTCTTGACGACAATCTCCTGAATGGTTCGCTTCCTTCTCAAATCGGCAATCTTGCTTCTCTTAATGTCCTTGACCTCGCCAGCAACAAGTTCACTGGGCCTATCCCTGGTTCAATAGGGAAGCTGACAAAGCTCTACGATCTCAATCTCTCCAACAATATTTTTACTGATGATATTCCTTTCGAGATCGGGCAGTTGCAGAATCTACAGACTGCACTTGATCTTAGCTTCAACCGCCTCACCGGAGAAATACCAACATCATTGTTACTGCTCTGGAAGCTTGAAGAGCTCAACCTCTCTCACAATTCACTGACCGGAGAAGTTCCTAGTCAGCTTGGCGAGATGAGTAGCTTAGTGAAGCTGGACCTATCCTATAACCGACTCCAAGGTAAGTTGGGCAGTACGTTCTCTCACTGGCCGCCGCAGTCTTTTACTGCAAATCTTGCTCTCTGCGGCAGACCCCTTCATCAGTGCACAAGCTACTCGCCAACCAGTCGTCGTGCTGCACTAAACTCTGCGTCCATCGGAATTCTCTCTGCCTCGCTGACAACAGCTTTCATTCTTCTGCTCATCGCCCTTGCAATCTTTATCAGAAGGCAGCATTCACTGAAACAGAGCGAAGTGAATCATGCTTATTCTTCAACTTCTTCGCAAGCCCACAGAGAACTGATCATGAAAGGTTCAGGCAGACGAGATTTCAAGTGGGATGCAATCATGGATGCTACAAAGAACCTCTGCGAGGAATTCGTCATTGGGTCAGGAGGTTCAGGCACCGTCTATCGAGCTGAACTGTCCACTGGTGAGACCGTGGCAGTGAAAAAGATTATGCATAAGGAAAATGATCTTTTCCTGAGCGACAAGAGCTTTGGTAGGGAGATCAGAACACTGGGCAGAATCAGGCACCGGCATCTAGTGAAGCTACTGGGATTTCTCAGCAGCATCAACGGCTCGAACTTGATCGTGTACGAGTACATGGAGAATGGTAGTGTATGGGACTGGCTGCACAGGCCGATGGTGAGCCAGAAGAAGAAGAAGGATCTCAGCTGGGACTGCAGGTTGAAGATAGCCATAGGGCTTGCCAAGGGAGTGGAGTATCTGCACCATGACTGCGTGCCGAGGATCATTCACAGAGATATCAAATCGAGCAATGTGCTGATCGATGGCGATATGGAGGCACATTTGGGCGACTTCGGCCTAGCAAAAGTCATAATCGAGAGTCACAGATCGAACACAAGAGGATATACGGAGTCTGGGTCCTTGTTCGCAGGCTCCTTTGGCTACATTGCGCCTGGTATGTATCCATGTCAGTATCGATAGTATCAGATATCGAAAATGTATATGTAACTGATAATTTTATGTTGCATTTTGAGCAGAATATGCTTACTCTTTGCCGGCGACGGAGAAGAGCGATGTGTACAGTATGGGGATTGTACTGATGGAGCTAGTGACCGGGCTGATGCCCACTGCTCAGACGTTTGGAGGCGACATGGACATGGTCAGATGGGTGGAGTCTAGAATAGGCTCGCCGTCACCGGCCTGCGAGGAGCTGCTGGACTCGTCTCTGAAGCCCCTGGCACCACATGCGCAGTCTTCGATGTTCGAAGTGCTCAACGTGGCGCTGCAATGCACTCGGACAGCAGCCGCAGAGCGGCCAACTTCAAGGAGAGTGTCCGAGCTTCTACTTCAGATTGCGTCAAGCAGTCACAGGGCTGGTTCAGGAAATAAGAAAATTGTGTTTTGAGTTCTTTTTTCCAGTCGTTAGGGTGAGCAAAAACACTCTATGTTCTGATTTGAGAGTTCGTTTGCAAGAAATGTGTTGGCCTAATTCCTAACCACGCAGAATTAGAAGATTAACATGGATCTTTTCTGCTAGTTATTGTAATTTATATGATCCCAAGTTCTGAGTTTCTTCTAATGGATTGTTAATGACCTGCTAGCATTGTGCTATACAAATTTTTAAATTAAAAATAAAAAAAATATTTTTCTAATTTAAAATTTTGTATAGACGGACTAAAAATTGACCAATAAGCAACTTCCTTGTACATGATTCCGAAATCTCTCACAAGCTCAATGAGCAAATGAATGTCCAGCATTATATTAGTAATCAGATGAATTTATGAACAGATCTATCGATCCTCGGATTTGAGGGGGACTCCTTTATACAATTGAACACGAGCTCTCAAGGCATCTCGACGTGGTCGTGCCACCTTATTGTTGGGATCAAAGAGCAGTACCTCCTCAAATGCTTTCAAAGCAGCACGCAGATCTTTCCTCTTCTCATAGGCATCTCCGAGATTGTTCCACGCAGTAACATAACCTGGTTGGAGCTTCACGGCTGTCTCAAATTGTGTAATCCCTTTGTCGAGCTGGTTGTCCCGCACATAGCTTACTCCAAGGCCATTGTATACCTGATCAAATGTGTAAGAGACGTTTAAAGCAATATATATATATATATATATATATATATATATATATATATATATATATGTTAATCCAACAATAGCGAGGAAAATGTCAGAAGAGCTATAGAAATTTTTTTCTCGCTTAAGAGGGATAGTCAAAAATTTCTGTGCATTAATAAAATTCCCAGATTTGCTCATGCAGTTCTCAGCTAAATTATCCTTCAAGGAATAAACCATTCATGAGACAATAAAATTACTGAAAAAAGTTTCAGTAATTATGTATGAAAGTTTTCGGAGTCGTAAAATATACAGACAACCCTCAAACACTTTTTCCATATTTATGAATAGTGAAGCTATTTGTTGCCTTATAGTAAGTTTCCTTCTCATGCACACTGATATCTATTTTAAAATAATTTCAGCTTGCAAATTATTTTAAATACTTATAGATTATTCTTAATAATCTGGAAGTTAATGATAGATTTCCACAGTTCCCAAATTATGAATATTTGATCTTGCAAATTACTCCCAGATATCAAACTTATGGCAGGTTCAGAAGATGGGATGCTTAAGTTCTTAACACATCATTTCTTTTCACCCCTAATCCTTAATATTATGAATAAAGAAAAAGATTTTTTGTTGCTTACAACAAAAATTTTACTCACAAAAGCTTTCTCGTCAGTGTTATCGAGTTGTCGAGCTATCATCGTCTCCTTTCCCATCAAAGAGGGTCTATTTTGGAGCCAAATCAAAAACAAGATTACAATGCTCCCCAACAGAATGGATGAAATCTCTATAACCAGCTAATGACTTGAAATTAACCCCAGAACAGTTGAGATTTGTGACTAAAATACTCAAGGCAGAACGGATTCCATAATTTAAATAAGTGACTAGGCAACTTATTGGTCAACTGGTCAATTGGTCAGTCGAGAACAGAATTTATTGCCTCAGACCAGGTCCGATAAACAAGTGGATTGATCAGTCGACTGTTCATAATCAGTTTTAACAATTTCAGGCAGTTCCAGAGTTTCAGATCATGTTATGATCAAGTCAAGTCAAGTCACCTCAAGATTTAGGAGATAATTTGAGATCTCCTTTAGAGATATTTAAGTTAATTTTTAAGGGATATCCTTCTTGAAAGGTCAATCATAATTTAAATTTTTTTGAAAGATAATTCTATAGATACTGATTTTCTTAATAAGGATTGTAAGGCAGACAAAGAGCCTTAGAAAGGTTCTGTTTACCCATCTAACGTTTCTTCTCTACTTTCTATTGAGAGTTAAGGGTGTATTAAGGTTTTTGAGGTTTCTACGAGAGATTCTCAACTGTAACCCTCTCTCAAGTATGTGGATTCTCATCTCCTTTGCCTGTGGACGCAAGCCTTAGTGATGAACCGTATTATATTCATGTGTCGTCTTTTTTTTTTTTTTTTTTTTTGCACACTTTATCTTCTTCCCATTTATTTTCATTAAAAATATATACAACAAAAATCTTGAACCCCTACTAAAAGATCCTAGCTCCACCGATGTATGCAATATAAAGATGGATGGCTAGAATGACAAGTGCATGTTCAAGATTCATGGTCCTCACAATATTGTCAAAATCCATGGTGTCGGAACTTGATGGCTATTCGTAAATTTGACTACACCTGCAGAATCTAAAAGAATACCTTCTTCAACAAAAGTAAATTTCTGTTACAGTAAACAAAGAAAAACAACGCTTGGAGTACTGTCGAGAGTCAACTATACAATAGCAAAAAATTCATACATCACCTATCAGTCTCTAATGTATGTATATATAAATGTCGAGACTAGCATTTCTCATTCACTTTATAGAGTTGGAGCTTAATAGGTTCTCTACCACATCAATGATGGCCCATCATCACTTTATTTCCTTCTCCTATGAACTATCATCGTCCCACATCCTGATCAGCCATTCCATTGCATATAATTTCATCAAATCTGGTCTAGACTTCATCAATTTTAAAAAAAAGCAAGTTTTAATGTTGCTATTTTTTGTTTTAAAAATTAGTTTGAACCTCTAACAAAATGATATGGAATCTGATAATGTGACCATGAACATAACCACCAACTCCTAATATTAATATCTCAAGGAGCTTCTGGGTACAGATAACAATACCCAATGTCATTTCCTACTAGGTTTTCAAGATGAGCTGAGAATAAATGAAACTAAACACTACTGATAACAAATTGCTACACAGTTCAGCATTTTTCTGGGGTGTGCTACAGGACTTTAATTTTGATCAAAAAATTAAAAGTGAGAATGTCTAAGCTTAATATTGTTGTCGCAATGCCTTCACAATTTAAGCTGTCTACTGTCAGTTGATGAACTACTCTACAAATGTACCAGTCATGAGTAACTCCTCACTATGAAATTTTGAGATCCAGCAAACTATATGGCATGATGTCACAGGGGAAAGAAAATGTTTTTAACTGTTCCTATAGCAACTAATTAATGGTGTTAGCACGAACATTCCATAGACAGATGCTGTTTTAGAGAATCTGAGATAGAATCTAACCTGTGCCAAATCCTGATCATCTCTATCCCACTTTTCAATTGCTTGCCGCAAATATTTTATAGCTGCAGGGTAGAATTTTCTTCTTAGCATAACTGCACCGAGCTCAAAATACTCTGTGGCAGTGGCATCACCACTCCGAACTTGCTCCTGAAGCATCAAAAAAAAAAAAAAAAAAAAATACACTGGATGAATACATGCCCTGTAACGAGTCAAAAACAACAATAACAACAAACAACAACAACAACTGAGCCCTTCATCCCAAGTATTTGGGGTAGGCAACATAGCCTACATGAACCAAAAAAAAATCACACCAGATCGATCACTTTGATAGTCCTTCTCCATTCAATTCTATCAAATAATATCTCCTCATTTAAACATCTAGAATCCATATCTTTTTGTATCACCTCCATCCATATTTTCTTCAGTCTTTCCTTCTTTTGTTTAACTTATCCTACATTGATAAACTCCCCTCGTCGAACTAGTGCAATTGTAGACCTACGTTGCACATGACCAAACCATCGTAATCAGTTTTCTCACATTTTCTCATCGACGGGAGCTACACCTATATTAGCACGAATATCTCCATTTCTCACTTTATCTCTCCTAGTATTGCCACACATCCAGCGAAACATGTGCATCTCTACTTCACTTATTTTCTGTAAATGACATTTCTTTATAGCCCAACATTCCGTGCCATATAACAAAGCTGGCATAATAGCAGTCCTATAAAATTTTTCCTTCAATCTTAACAGAATGTTACGGTCGCATAAAACTCTCGTTGCTCTCCTCCATTTCAACCAGCCAGCTTGTATTCTATGGAGTCAAAAACAAAACCAAAAAAAGGAGTACAAGCTTAGATCTTATTTAAACGAACAGGAGGAATTTCTTTTCTCCACCCTTTTTCCTAGGCACTAAACATAAACCTCTTACACTTGTCAGTTGTTAAAGCCTTGAGTTGGGAGGATGGTAGGAGGACAAGTTACATCAGAAGTAAACTAGAGGAGAATTCTTCTTACATAAGAAGTAAGCTAGAGGAGAATTCTTCTTAAAAATCGTTAAACTATCATGTCTATTGTTAGTAAAATTTTCTCTTCTATACCTAAAAAACAGCCGACATATATTTTACTCCTCTAAACCACAAATGTACAGAAAGATCATCCAAAATCCTCACTGACATAAATTCCCCACTTGCCTATCTCAAAGAAATCGTAGATCTCTTACATCCTGCATAGTAGGACTGGGCCAGACTTCAATGGCTACACTTAATGTTTTGTACATAGAAAATGAGATATCACACGATGTGAATAGTCTCACAATGTTGATAGATGATAAAGAGCATTGTCTTCAATATTGTCTAATATATCTGCAAAATATCGTTTTCTAACCATTGTTGTAATGATATCAAGTAATTTAAAATGGATTGTCATATTTGGCTCTCTGATATATCAGCCTCCCGTTCAACTTATTGCCGATAAATTAGCTCAAGAAATTATGTCAAGTTTGGCAGTTATCAGATTATCTTTTTTCAAATAAGGAATTTCATGCTTGCCCCAAGACTCCTAACCTGTTAAATCAGATTACCAACCAATTAAAACATAATTGTTGGAATATAAAATAATCAAGGTTCTAAATATTCATATTTAGAACAAGGGAAATAATAATCCTCGACCCTCACCATAACTTCAGAGTTTTGATATAGTGAAAGCAACTTAATATGTTACTAAAGTAACCCAATTTCAAATCCCATCATATGCACATTTAATCGCGGATTTTAAAAGATTAAATACCAATACGTAAAGCCCAAATTTCAGCCAAAAGAAGTGTTTAATACAACCCCAATATTTACCACAACTTTGAAGTTTTAGTGTAGTGGAATGGATACTAATAAAAGAGAGAGTTTGGGCTTGCGATGTAACCCTCTTAGGAGCTTCCCAAGAGGTCACCATCCTAGTAGTACTCCCACTCTAGCACGCTTTCTACAAAAGATTTTTCCCATGAATCCTAGCTCAAAAATGGCTAAATATGGCTAAATTTTTTAGCTTATGAAAATTATATAAACTACACATCTTTTTAAATCACATTTGATGTAGGATTATTCATTAAGATGGGGATTTACATGCTCCCCTATCTCAGATTTGGCATTCTTGTGAAAATAATGCTCCACTAGGTAATAAGGGATTCTAGAGGTAAGCCTAAGTATGGATGGAAGCAATTATAGAGAACATGGAGTAGTGAATTTAATTATAGAGATGGCGCTTAACCAAGCTGAATTATCACGTCCTGTCCCGAGATATGGTAAACGAGCACAAACAGGTATCGGCAACATATTTGACATATTCGGATTGAATATGCTAAAACTTCGGTAAGATAACAAGAGTTAAAATAGTTTATAATTAGTCATGAAAATGCCAACTATAATTACTTCATGGCTTCAAGAGATCATTATAAACTACTCTAGTTATTATCTCGCATTTGATGTGAGACTATTGAGCTAAAGGTACTATATATTCCCCTCCCTCTTAGGATATGACATCTTCATCAGAGGAGTATAGTAACACGTTAACACTTTCACCAAGCAGTGTGGGACTCTAGAAGTTATTCCCATAGATTTCTAGAGGTGGCTCCTACGGATTCAAGAGGTGGCCCTCACTTTTGTATGGAACTTTGTTTCGTATAGTACTTAGATTTATGTGGCACTTAGTTTTATACACTTTTGATTGAAACCTACCTCTGATACCACTTCAATACCTGTCATGCCCCATCTCGATATACGATAAATGAGCACATACAGGTACCCATATTATATTCGATTTGAACATGCTAAAATCTCCGACATGATAGCAAAAGTTAAAATAATTATAATTAGTCATGAATTCCTCTGCCAAAAAGACTAGTTACGATTAATTTATGACTTCATGGAAATTATTATAAAATACGCTAACTCTTGTATCACATCCAATTTGGGATTACTGAGCTAGAGGTATTACACAAATGGAAGTGCCGACTCCAAAATTTGGGTAAAGCCTTCTGTTGATGTTAATATTGTAGTATTATAGACCAGGCATGTGAAACTTGAATCTCTTCCTATGTTATTTCATGGGGGCAACTCCCCTATTTGTTTATTATCAATGGCAAAACTCCTATTATACTTCACTTCTCATACTCTCTTCAGACTCATGTTGGGCAATACATTAAGGTATCCTCATGTTTGTAACCTTTAAGATATAAGTATAAAAAGAATCTACAAGTGTTATGTAATAATCCTTGCAAGGACTTTCCAGGCTATCATCCATCCTAGTGCTACTCTTCCTATAGTGGGCTTAAATTGTGGAATCCTATGGTTGATGGTCCCCACCTTCTCCTCCTACCATCCTCCCAACAAAAAAGCCTAGCTACATGTAGTTGTGCTACTGGATACCTTTCTACCCATATGGATTCCAGAGATGGCCTCCACATACTCAAGACGGTCACATTTTATTCCACAAATATTGTACTAGCGTTGGCTCTCTAACGATTTTAATCCCAAGTGACACTTCCAGGAGGTGACCTATCCTAGTACTATACTGCTACTATTCTCATTACCATGCTTAACCATGGAGTTTCAGCTATGATTCCCCTCTCAAAAATGCTAGATTCTTGAGTTTATGGGAACATATAACAGACACCTTTTAGTACATATCCTGGGCTGGTTAAAGGCTATTATGGTATAGTAGTTGATGTTTTTATATTTTAAGTAAGAAGATCAATAGTATATAATACTCATGTACATCAAAATATTTAGAATCCACACCATGTCTTGTTACCATGTTGCCTTTTTTTGATCCATCCATCATTTGACCTATGTTGTGTGCCAGTTTCACTCTATCCCAGAAGTTTATCACGTTCCTATTTGTTTTCTCACCACATATTAGACTTATCAGTTTGCTCTAGAGTTTTGTAATCCTTTACATCAGTAAAATGTTTGTGGAACATAGTCAAAAGGATAAACCAATTATTTACCTGCAATTCTTTAGCAGAAAGGTCAAGTTCGCGTCTCACAAGAACCTGGCGGATGACAAAGAAGGTTCCCACCCCCAACAGACCTAATAATATGAGCAAATAAGAGAGCTGAATTCCCAGCTCAAACAGCTCTCCAATCTCATACACCATGTCTGTTCTCAGTCTTTCGCTGGATTCTGCAACTTGAGAGGAACTAAACCATGGTGTTACTGCACAGAAAAGGGCTCTTAAGTGCAATAATATATTCTTGTTGTTTTGGCCATCATTCAGTACAACACTCATTAGCTTTTCTGCAGCAAGGAAAAGGATATTAGTGGTGTATTTTCTGCATTGTAAGCATACACAGAAAACAATGCACGGAAACCAAATAATAAGTCGAAATGGCAAGATGCAAATGGAAGTCATGATGAAGCATGGAAAACCTAGAAGTCAGACATTCCAGAGAAATTATAAAGACAGTTATGAGAAATTTTAAGAAAAATTAAAAACATAAAATGTTACCAATAAGAGACCAGCAAATCGTACCAACAAATCATATAAAGGAGGGGCCTTGGTCTCTAAGGTATTATAGAGCCAATGCTCTAGATATTTCATAAATAAAGTTTTGTTTACAGTTAGTTATAATCGTCCACTACAATTAAGTGTAGCTGTTATGTGCTATTGTCAACTTGTCCTCGACTCCTAGTTACCTTCTTACCTTCTATAAGTTAAAGAAAAGTGTGATCTCTTCAGTTTTTTCATATGCAGGTAAAAATCCATGATCTCAAAGAAACAATTGCTGCTACAATGTCAAAATATTATACGAGAAATGCTTTTTGTTTAATCAATCAAACTTCTAAAAAGACATATACATGTAGCAGGGTAAAAGCATATTTTGAGCCTTTGAGATCTATAAACTGGGGAACTTGTCGTACAACTACAAGATAATTTAGAGATTACTTAAGGTCTCATTCTGCAGTAATGAAAAGAGAAGTTAACAGAGGAGAAATATATTTTTGTGGTATAATCAATTAAAATTCCAAAATAAAATAAAAAAGTAGCTGGGAAAAGGCAAATAATGTCCGAAATCTACACAAACTGCGGCAATTGATGTGCAACTGCAGGATAAATGGAAGTTACTTCAAGTCTCATGATATAATAAAGAAAAGACAAAATAGATAAGTACGAGATTACAAATCATAGAAAAGCCAAATCCTACCTTCTCGACTCTTTAAGGCCAATCTTTCCATTTCTCTTTCCTCATCCAAAATCTGCCTTCCTCCACATCAACAAAATAGAAGATGTAAACAAAAGTTGACTTAAGATATAAGATACTGTTACTAACCTACAATTGTATATTATGACATTAACATACACAAACATGTATAATATGACAACATATATGTCCTGAAAATAATGATTGTCTGCAAACTGTTGCTATTTTGCCAACAACTCATAAATAAGCAGGAAAGACAAAAGAACAGGAAATACGAATTATTACACAGGTATTGTATTTTCAAATAAATTGGAGGACATCAAATACATTTATAATTTGTATGTTCCTGTTCTAAATAACAAGTAGTTAACTGTAAAGCCATCCCAGTTGCAAAGAATATGGAAAATTGGTAACAACCTTTCCATTTCAGCAGTATGCATAGATAGACAATAAGTATATTAAGAAACCAGAGAGATGCTAATCCATAATTAAGAATTGGTTTGGCATGACAGATAAAGCTCATTGTAATACATCACAGAAGAGATTTGTGTGCTGTTTGAAGCCAACCTTTTCCCTTGTCTCCAACTGGTTATATTAAGGAATAAAATACTGGCACCTGTACCGGTGAGTACCTTAGTCACTACCTAGACCCTCAATCAGTCATGACGCCTATAAGCCAGTGAATTCACTTATTAAAACATCCATAATACATATTGCCTTAAGAGGGCTGCCCAGTAATTACATTTAAGCAAGGTTTTAAATATCGCAGGGTGTATATATATATATATATATATATATATATATATATATATATATATGTGTGTGTGTGTGTGTGTGTGTGTGTGTGTGTGTGTGTAATACCCCAAATTTCGAGCTACTTGTATTGCTCTCTTGAGACCAGTGGTGCCGAATAAGTCTACCAAAGTCAATTTTAGATACCGAAATAACTTTCGGTTAATGTAACTTTAAATCCACAAACCCAAATGACATTCGGTCTTCGCGATTATTAGTTTTGTAATATTTAAAATTTTTGGTGATTTTTCTTACGAGACCGAAAAATACTCCCAAAATTGCTAACTTAATAATATTAAAATTATCCTTCTAATTACTTCAGAATTTCAGTTCATTTATTCCGGATATCGAAATAACAAACGGATAATTTTGTAGTGTTCTCCTCGTCGAGCACTACGTCCTACATAAATTTGGTAGTATTTGTAGAATGTTACACGGAACCGAAATTATTAAATATTAAATTAATTAATTAATTAATAAATTAATCATACTACCTTATCCGTAGAAGGCAGTGGGCCTTGATGGAACTCGTGCCTCTCTAGGAAAACCAATTAGGCAGGTAATAAGCTGTAAAATGGTGAGTGAGGGAGAGTGGCATTCACTGAGCTTAGGTGTCACTCTGTATAACAATTGAGTGACTAGATAATTCAATTTTCTCCTCCACCCAACTTCTCTATACATAAAGCCCTTCACTTGCCTCCAACAACGCCACAGCCAACTAGTGGGAGCGAGGGAAACTTAGAAGCAACTCATTTTTAAGGCAACTACTTATTTTTCAATTACTTCGGAATTTCATATATTTTATTTTTGACAACAAATAAATGGATAATTTTTTTTATTTTATTCCTCTCATTGATCGCTATGTCCTATATTACTTTGGTAATGTTTGGAGAACGTTGCCTGGAACCAAATTTAATTACTTATTAATTAAATTAATACTATTGGAAGGTTTAATTTCGTTAAAAGATACTTTAAATACATCTTGTACACTATTGTGTTTAGTTATAAAAGTTTTTAGTGGTGGGTGCGAATAGAGTAATTTTATCTTTTATGTAAAATCAATGCACTGCCTATCTATGATTTCCAGATTGAGTTATTGATTGGCATTGAGAATTGAAACCAGATTATTAAAATAAGTTCGATGATATGCATTGAGGTACAATTATGCACTAATATCTATCATGCTATATGTCATGTGTTCTGATATTACAAGTCATGTGTTTTACATGTCATGTGTTTTGATATTACAAGTCATGTGTTTTAATATTACAGATCATGTGTTATGATACTACATGTCATGTACAGTCATAGAAATGCAAACATGTTATCATGAATTGAACAATAATTAAAAAAGGGTTATAAAATTTTCATGTGCATAATTGATTATGAACACGGAGACGGGAGAAACTATATAATGGATAAGAGCCTTGCCGTATAAAAATTGATTGCATTGTTAGGGCCGGAATTTTTTTACTGCAGCGGCCTGGGTGATTACTGGATCACCAATTGATATTTACTTAGAGTGGTATGTCCGTTACTGTAATACAGTACGGAATTTTATTGTAGTGCCTAACGGCATGTCATGATTCAGCGCCATGAATATTGTGGCCGGGTCCCGGGTATGCACGGGCACTTATACGATAATGGAGAATAGCGTTATCTTATCAAATATTACACTTTCTATAATTAAATTGGACGATAACTGAGACCAATAGAATATATGATTAAATAGATGGAGTAGTTATTGTCATGTTTATTTATTTATGCATTTATTTATACTTGCCTTCATGTTAATTTATATGTTGTTTTCATGTTAATTTATATGCACACAAATAACACTGACATAAACATGCTCATGCACACTGATTCCTATACTATGATAGTACACAATTTCTCTTTTTAAATGTGTTACTTGCTGGGTTTAATCCCCTGGATTTTGAACCCAGATTTGAAACGTGAAGAAGGGGATCCAGTCCCAGTTGAAAACCTGTACTTCGTTGGACAGATCGAGTGACAATAGGCAAGCGAAGTACCCCTAGAGAACTTTTGTATATTTTGCTTATATTTCTTTTTGTTTTGGCACTGTTTTTCTCTTTGACTCTTTTGTGTTCATATTTAAAGCAGTGTGCCATTTTATATAATAAACTTTTTGTATAAATGAAATCTTTTCAGTTTCAGACATGTTATTTACTTATCTGATTGTGGCAGTAATTACGGTTATTCCAAAATCTTATGACTGTTGGGTTGTCTAGTGAAAATAATAAGTGACGTCCTCCGTTTTGGGAAGCAACTGAAAAACGGGGGCGTTACAGTGTGGTATCAAAGCTTAGGTTTAGGTGGAAGGCCATATGACTACTGCCACATAAGAACATGTCTGTGACTTATTCGTAATAATTGTTTCTTATTTTTTGATACCTATCAGATCTAGTATCGTGCCTATCTAATCGTTTCCTATTTGTTTAAGATATCTATCTTCAACTCCTTTTATTGATTCTATCTGGACCGTTACAGAACAATATCGATCCAATTTTCGACCAATATGTCCCTTAATGATTAATAATGAAGAATTTTATGTAAACTTGCTAAGTATTAATAGAAATGGATATGATGTTATTCTAGACATGAAATAGTTAAATACCTTCCACGCGGTAATAGAATGCAGTAAAAGAAGAGTAGTTGAATTTAGAACTTGCCCTTAAGTATTCTAAGAAAAAGAAAAATAATATTATACTTGTATTTTTTTTTTTTAAGATTGAGGAGATATAAATATTTATGAATTACAATAATCAATATTTGTAAACTTGGCTGAGTAATTGTAGTTGGCGAGATTAACTAGTCAAATGAATTAGAAAAAAAAAAAGAACAACCTATGGAAGAATAAGTGTAAAAATATAAAAAGATCTTAGAAGGTTGAGAATTTTATAGAATTAGTTAAGTAGAAAGTAGAGGACAAGAAACTGATGATGAAAAAAAAGAGAAATTTTATCAAACCAGAATATGGCATTATATTTTGTTACTCAAATTAAATTTATCTTTCCAAATGATCGTCTTATTCCATTACTTTTTGTTGATTATTCCCATTTGATATTTTGTATTTTCTATCTGAATATTATCATAATACGATTCATGTTATGAGCCTTTATATATCACAAGTTTTATTGAGTCGGCGAGATAATTGTAGAGAGATATTCTCTGGCGCCAGCAATTGCAGTTGCTTGATAAAATCATCGTGTGTGATTGAATTATGTAGTCATGAATTCACTTTTATCTTATATCCCTACCATTTATAGTCTTGTTATTTCGGTATTGTAATAGTTATGATTTGTTTTCTCTTATAAAATCCATTACAATATATAAGAGGACCCTAGGAATGGACTCTATAAAAATATTTGTCACTTGTATCTTTTCCATTACTTAATCAGGATAGCGTGGCACACCAAATTGGTAGCAGCTATTCCTGATTAAATTCTGTCTTACTTTTGTGTTCCTTCACCCAAATAAAATTTCAAGAATAAATTGGGAATCTTGACTATCCATTATCATTCCTATCAAAAACGAAACTCATTCATAATGTATTCTATATATCATAATTGAGAAAGCGCTTAGTTAGAAGTACAAAATAGTGAATATATCAAAAATAGACTTGAGAAAAGGTTTAAAGTTTTTGTGATTGTTCCAGAAGAAATGAAACAAAATATGAGAAGCGATATGTAAGGATTATTAACCAATGGGAAAAGTCTTGAAGGATAAAGTAACATTATTAGTTCTTATTTTATGGAATATACAATCACCAAGAGATTCAGTTTGGGAGCTTGAAAAGGACATCAGGATAAAATACATATATCCTTTCTCATGATAAAAAAAATACAAATTAAATTTCGAGGACGAAATTTTTTTATTAGGTGGGTAGGATGTAATACCCCAAAATTCGAGCTACTTGTATAGCTCTCTTGAGACCAGTGGTACCGAATAAGTCTACCGAAGTCAGTTTTAGACACCGAAATAACTTTCGGTTAATGTAACTTTAAATCCACAAACCCAAATGACATTCGGTCTTCGCGATTATTAGTTTTGTAATATTTAGGATTTTTGGTGATTTCTTACGAAACCGAAAAATACTCCCAAAATTACTAATTTAATAATATTAAAATTATCCTTCTAATTACTTCGGAATTTCAGTTCATTTATTCCGGACATCGAAATAACAAACGGATAATTTTGTAGTGTTCCCCTCATCGAGCACTACGTCCTACATAAATTTGGTAGTATTTGTAGAATGTTACACGGAACCGAAATTATTAAATATTAAATTAATTAATTAATTAATTAATCATACTACCTTATCCGTAGAAGGCGGTAGGCCTTGATGGAACTCGTGCCTCTCTGGAAAAACCAATTAGGCAGGTAATAAGTTGTAAAATGGTGAGTGAGGGAGAGTGGCATTCACAGAGCTTAGGTGTCACTCCGTATAACAATTGAGTGACTAAATAATTCAATTTTCTCCTCCACCCAACTTCTCTATATATAAAGCCCTTCACTTGCCTCCAACAACGCCACAGCCAACTAGTGGGAGCTAGGGAAACTTAGATGCAACTCATTTTTAAGGCAAGTAGCTCTCATTATTTGTTAACTACCTATTTTTCGATTACTTCGGAATTTCATATCTTTTATTTTTGACAACAAATAAATGGATAATTTTTTTTTATTTTATTCCTCTCATTGATCGCTATGTCCTATATTACTTTGGTAATGTTTGGAGAACGTTGTCTGGAACCAAATTTAATTACTTATTAATTAAATTAATACTGCTGGAAGGTTTAATTTCGTTAAAAGGTACTTTAAATACATCTTGTACACTATTGTGTTTAGTTATAAAAGTTTTTAGTGGTGGTTGTGAATGGAGTAATTTTATCTTTTTTGTAAAATCAATTCACTGCCTGTCCCAAGCCAGGATAAAGGAGGAGGGTTGTGGTAGGCCAGTGACAGCCAACGTAAAACATTATCACATATTATGAAATGAGCCAAAATATGAATTTTGTTGGGACGTTCCCTACTAAGCGACGCGCTATATCGGAGCCCGGATGTAGTGAAAAATGCGTGAGGGTTGCTAGGTCGTCGCCCAGAAGCGACATGCCACGTCGGCGTCCGGATGTGGTGTCAAATATAAGAGGATTTCCACATCTTAATGAGCGGATGGAGGTAAAGAAGTTAGCTTATAAACATAAATTTCGGTTGGCATCATGAAATATAGGTTCCCTTACAAAGTTAGTTGATGCTATAATTAGAAAGAAGGTTAATATTTTGTGCGTGCAGGAGACTAAGTGGGTAGGTGAGAAATCTAAAGTCATAGAGGTTTGGGGTTATAAACTTTGGTATACGGGTAGAGATAGAAACCGTAATGGCGTAGGTGTAATCATAGACAAGCAATTACTTGGGGATGCAGTGGAGCTTAGGAGGAAGGGTGATAGAATTTTATTAATTAAACTTATTTTAGATGAAAAGATTTTTAATGTCATTAGCGCCTATGCATCACAAGTAGGACTTGATGAATCTAGTAAATATCAATTTTTGGAGGATTTAGATGAGATAGTAGAAGGAATACCCGCTAGAGAAAAACTATTTATTAGTGGTGATCTCAATGGGCATATAGGAACTAGTCGTAATGGGTTTGATAGTGTATATGGAGGATTTGGTTTTAGAGAAAAAAATGAAGCAGGTAACTCAATTCTAAATTTTGCTTTGTCTTATGATTTAATTTTAGCGAATACTTGGTTTAAAAAGAGAGTTTCTCACTTAGTTACTTTTAAAAGTGGATCGAATGCAAGCCAAATAGATTTCTTTTTAACTAGGAGTGTAGAAAGAGCTAGTTGTATCGATTATATGGTAGTGCCAGATGAGAGTGTAGTTACTCAACATAGACTCTTAGTTTTAGATATTCAGATTAGACAGAAATTTAGAAAAATTAAATGTAAATTAGATCCTAAAATTAAGTGGTGGCGATTAGAAAGTAATCAAAAAGTTTTTGTAGATAGAGTAGTACAAGAAGCAGATTGGAGGGACCATGATAATCCTAATGTAACATGGAACAAAATAGCTAGCTGCATTAAAAGGATAGCCAAAAATATATTCGGTGTCGAGGGGCAGTGCTCCACCATGTAAGAATACATCATGATGGAATGAAGAGATAAAAAATGCTATTAAGATCAAGCGAGACCTTTATAGAGATTTGAAAAATAATAATAATAATAATGGAATAAGTTTTGAGAAGTATAAACTTGCAAAGAAGGAGGCTAAGAAAGTTGTTCGGGATGCAAAAACTAAATTATATAAATAAGTGTACGAGAAGCTAGATAATAAAGAGGCAGAAAAGGATATATATAGAATTGCTCGAATAAGAGAGAGAAACTCTAAAAACTTATGTACTGTAAAGTGTATAAAAGATGAGAATTAGACGGTTCTAGTTCGAGATGAAGAGATTAAAGAAAGATGGAAAAATTATTTTGATAGATTATATAATGGTAGTTTTACTCAAGATTTGGGAGATCTTACTATTCAATGTGAGGATATGAATCGTAGTTTATGCGCAGAATCAAAGAGTCTGAAGTAAAAGAGGTTTTGAAGAGGATGAAATCAAGAAAAGCTGTGGGTCCATATGAGATTCCTATAGAGGTATGGAAATACTTAGGAGGGATTGGTGTGAGGTGGCTAACAGATCTTTTTAATAAGATTTGGCAAATTAAGAAAATGCTAAATGAATGGAGGAAGAGTACCCTAATACCTCTGTATAAGAATAAGGGCGACATTCAGAGTTGTTCGAACTATCGGAGAATAAAACTCATGTGTCATACTATGAAGCTTCGGGAAAGGGTAATTGAACATAGATTGCGGCAAACTGTTAAAATATTGGAAAACCAGTTTGGATTTATGCCGGAACGATCGACGACAGAAACTATTCGTTTATTTCGTCAACTTATAGAGCGATTCAGAGAGAGAAATAGATATTTGCATATGGTATTTATTGACTTAGAGAAAGCCTATGATAAAGTTCCACGAGAGATACTTTGGTGGACACTGATGAAAAAAAGAGTTCCCATCAAGTATATCGACATAATTAAGGATATGTATGATAGAGTAGTGACCAATATCAAAACATGTAGTGGTTTAACTAGTGATTTTTCTATCACAATTGGATTACATCAAGGATCTGCATTGAACCCATTCTTATTTGCTATAGTGATGGATGAACTTACTAAAACCATTCAGGATGAGATACCTTGGTGTATGCTATTTGCTGATGATATTATTTTAATTGATGAGACAAGAGAATGGGTAAATGTCAAGTTAGAGTTATGGAGGCATATATTAGAATCTAGAGGTTTTAGATTGAGTAGGTCTAAAACAGAGTATATAGAGTGTAAATTTAGTAAACGACGGACCATAAACTACAATGCTGTAAAACTAGATATGCAAGAGATACAAATAAGCAGTCAGTTTAGATATTTGGGTTCTATTATTCAGAATGATGGAGAGATCGATAATGATATTAATCATAAAATACAAGCTGGCTGGTTGAAATGGAGGAGTGCAACGGGAGTTTTATGCGACCGTAACATTCCGTTAAAATTGAAAAGAAAATTTTATAGGACTGCTATTAGGCCAACTTTATTATATGGCACAGAATATTGGGCTATAAAGAAACGTCATTCACAGAAGATAAGTGTAGCAGAGATGTGCATGCTCTGTTGGATGTACGGCAATACTAGGAGAGATAGAGGGAGAAATGAAGATATTCGTGCTAAGATAGGTGTAGCTCTCATCGATGAGAAGATGCGAGAAAATCGCTTACGATGGTTTGGTCATGTGCAACGTAGGCCTACAAGTGCACCAGCTCGAAGAGAGGAGTTTATCAATGTAGGACAAGTTAAAAGAACGAAGGGAAGACCGAAGAAAATATGGATGGAGGTGATACGCAGAGATATGAAGTCTAAATATTTAAATAAGGAGATATTACTTGATAGAAATGAATGGAGAAAGAATATCAAAGTGATCGATCCGGCGTGATTCTTTTTTGGTTCATGTAGCCTACCCCAAATACTTGGGATAAAAGGCTTAGTTGTTGTTGTTGTAAAATCAATACATATCTAAATTTATGGCTAACTATCTTATCTAATAGATATACATAACTACATATTTATCATACTTAACATTATTTTGAGGAGGTGCAGGGAGTAGGTAGTACAGTACATTGTCATAAATGTAAAGCTCCCGAGGAGTAAATTTGATGGCTAGCAAGATGCAATTGGTTTCCAAATTTAACTATTGATTGACATTGATAACTGAACCAGATTATTGGATTAATTTTAAAATATATAAATATTGTGATATTTGTTTATTTTTGATTTTACAAAAAAAAAAAAAGAAGAGGGGGAGAACGGCGGCAGTGTTACTGCCATTGAAAAAAAAGAGAGAGAAAAAATTAAAAAAAAATTGCATGGGGCTTGAAAGAGAGAAAACTTAATTAAAGAAAAAAAAATTCATGCAACAAAGAAGAAAGAGAGAGGAGAAAGTAAAAGAAACAAAAAGAATTTGCATGGGCATTTTTGCATGAGTATTTGGGCATGGGCTATAAAAATTTAATGACTCAAAATTTATTATTAAAGTTTATTAAAGTTTGCATGGGCTTGGAAAGTAGCATCTTTGCAAATAAGGAAAATATATATATATATATATATATATATATATATATATACATTTTGCATGGGAAAAATTTGTTGACTTTGGGCTAATATTGAAGTATTTTGCATGGGAAAAAGCTGTATTTTGCATGGAAAAATCAAAGTCACTTTGGGCTAATATTAAAGAAATAAGTTGGGTTTGTTCCGAGTTTGGACTAAACAGGTATTTGCATAAGAGTCCAAAACCCACACTCTCCAAATTATAATATCAAAATCCAAAGCTTATGATTTCCAAATTGAGTTATTGATTGGCATTGAGAATTGAAACCAGATTATTAAAATAAGTTCGATGATATGCATTGAGGTACAATTATGCACTAATATCTATCATGCTACAGGTCATGTGTTTTGATATTACAAGTCATGTATTTTACATGTCATGTGCTTTGATATTACAAGTCATGTGTTTTAATATTACAGATCATGTGTTATGATACTACATGTCATGTACAGTCATGGAAATGCAAGTATGTTATCATGAATTGAAAAATAATTAAAAAAGGGTTATAAAATTTTCATGTGCATAATCGATTATGAACACAGGGACAGGAGAAACTATATAATGGATAAGAGTCTTACCGTATAAGGATTAATTGTATTGTTAGGGCCGAAATTTTTTTACTGCAGCAGCCTGGATAATTACTGCATCACCAATTGATATTTACCTAGAGTGGTATGTTCGTTACTGTAATACAGTACGGAACTTTATTGTAGTGCTTAGCGGCATGTCATGATTCAGCGCCATGAATATTGTGGCCGGGTCCCTGATATGCACGGGCACTTATACGACAATGGAAAATAGCGCTATCTTATCCATTATTACAGTTTCTATAATTAAATTGGACGATGACTGAGACCAATTGTCACGCCCCGCTCCCAATATACGGTATACGAGCACGTGTAGCAGGTACCGGCAACATATTCAGTTTGAATATGCTAAAGCCTCAATTATAATATCACAGCCACAAAGAATAAATACACGTAGATAAATAAACTGACATTCATTGATCCATGAAGTCTATTACATAAAGAAAACAGAAGGACGATACTGGATAACTTTAGATAACATCCATTAAGGAATGATAGGTTCAAGAACATAAAAAGACTGTATTTAATACAAACTAAGTACATGATAACTACTGATCTTCGGTCACTTCAGCAAAATACTCCATGTCTTCCGCGGTAGGATCAACAGGGTTCAACTCAGTCACTGGACATGCATATCCAGGTCGTCAGATAGCGACCAACACAATAAATACAGAAAAATGTGATGTAATAATTATGTCTAACATGGTAATAATGCAAGTCTTAGAAAAACATTAAATCCATAATTAACGATAATATTAAGTGATAGGTTAAAGCAAATATCTTTTAGTATGGTCACAATCATAGCAAGTTTATCATTTTAGTAAAGTCAACTCTATAATAGGGGTATTTTTGTCTAAGACGTCATGTAATTGGAAAAACTAACTGATAGGATACAACTGTTTCGATTGTTTCCTGTACAGACCCAGGAAATGGTCACAGGATTGTCCGGTGCTGAGTCGGACCTGCCGTCAGGCAAACATGAATTATAGTCAGGTATGATCCAGCAAATCATCACGCACCCATGGTGTGCGAAATATTCAGTTGTACAACTTAACAAGTTTACAACCGAAACAGAGTATATTTCCATCACTCAGTTTCTCCCCCAACCCAGTGTCATTTAAGTATAGTACATGCATATCTAAATTCTGGTTTTCATAACTTGTATATTGAATTTCGGATACAATATTTCAATTAGATTTTGTTAATTTGTTAACAACATAATTTATAGAATTCGTTTTATATTTTATTTAATAAATCACAATTGGTTATATCAAGGATTTACTGATTTGAGATATCATACAGATATCGGCCAGGCCAGTGTATGAATGCTGGGAGGTTTTCCGTGCATTGCACGTTCCTTAATTAGAGAACCAGCATACAAAAC
This sequence comes from Dracaena cambodiana, assembly GCA_036321105.1. NCBI lineage: Eukaryota > Viridiplantae > Streptophyta > Magnoliopsida > Asparagales > Asparagaceae > Dracaena > Dracaena cambodiana. Next base: position 57,067,445 of record JAYEPQ010000005.1, on the reverse strand, counting down.
TTTTCTAGACACCGATATAGAATGATATCACAAACAGTATGTTTCCACGATTATAGCCTTTTTCATGATTTATTAAAAACCTAACTACAGGCTGTAATTTAACAAGTAATCATTTAATTTCTAACATCATAAAGAAATAACAGATATATCAATGATTGCACTTGTAATAACACATTTAGTTTCTACAAATTAAATTCTAACAATATAAAGAAATAGTATTTGTAATCACAAATTTAGATGATATAATTGAAGTAATATTTCTATAAGAAAAATTAGCATGTTTAGTGAGTCCAAAAAGAACTTACCTCGATTTGCGAAGGTCTACCAATTGACAATCACACGAAGCAATCTACACATAAAATTATAATATATTTGTTAAAAATTATTCATCATAAATTCAGGTGATTTTTAGGGAATTTCTAATTTTCATAAAGCACTTAGTATTAATTTTAAAGTTAAATAATATTAGTGTAGAAAATTAACTTCTAATATTGTCCTAATAAGTTGTTAGTTACATATTTTGTAAACATTTGAATTGGTTAATTCTCATCGAACTATAATCTTATTTGTTTGGCAAGAGAGGCTTATAGGATGTGTAAGGTGGGCTCAGCTGGACATATGCTGTATTAATACTAATCTTGAAGTTTATGTTAACAAAAATATAATTCAACTCTTATATGGTTATGTTTTTGTTTGATTTTATGTTTGTTGGATTTATTGGATAAGTTTAGCATATAAAGATTTCATTTAAATGATAAATTATTTCCTTCCTATTTTATTTTATATTTATTTTTGAGAAGAATCTCCTAATTGATTTATAGATAATGTTTTGGCCTAAAATTGTAGGATCACCCTAAATTCTATTTGAAATCAATAAATGGATTTGAATCAATCTTATTGGGTCTATAAGATGGTGGATATCTTTTATTGGGGTTGTTAGATAGGGTGTGAGCTAATCCTATGGTCTAATTAAATAAATGCAATAGAAATTTAAGAAATTAATACCAACCTCAAATAGTAGAGCAAGGGAAGAAAGAAATAGGAGTTTCTTTGTCAAAACTTCGGCGAGGCTAACGACAGCGGTCCGACGAGGCGCTCTAACAAAGTGAGAGAGAGATTTTTTTTTTTTTTTTTAAGAGGATGAGTGTAAGATTGAATTTAGAAAAGAGGTTGGGTTTATATAGTGTTAGATTTAGGAGTTATAGAATGTGAAGGGTTTAGGGAGTTATGGAATTCAAACGATTTGAGGAGTTATGGAATTTAAAAGGTTTTGAGGGTTATAGAATTTAAAAGGTTAGAAAAATGAATGAATTTGGGATGTTATAAAAGAGGGAAGATGAATAGTTTAAATTATTATGTTTATTTATTATTCATTTAATTATAAAAAAAAAATAAGGATTATTACATTCTATCCCCCTTAGAAAAATAATTTCGTCCTCGAAATTAAATAAGAAATAGAACAATACCAGAAGTCTTAATAAAAAAGGTGCGGATACTGTTCACGGATATCGTCTTCCCGTTCCCAGGTTGCTTCTTTAGGTGATCGATGATTCCACCAAACTAGAACGAGGGGAATGACTTTACTCTTCAAAACTTTCTCTCGTCGCTCGATGATAGCTACTGGTTGTTCTTGATAGGAGAGGTCTGGTCTGAGCTCTAACTCTGAATAATCTAATATATGATCTCGTCCCGAACATAGCGTTTGAGTTGGGATATATGAAACACATTATGAACACCTTCTAAGGATGGGGGAAGTGCTAGACGATATGATACTTTTCCAACTCTCTCCACAATGTCAAAAGGACCAATAAATCTTGGGCTAAGCTTTCCTCGTGAACCGAATCGAATAATACCTTTGGATGGTGATATTTTCAAGAATACTAAATCTCCAACTTGAAATTCCAAAAATCTTCGATGAGTATCCGCCCATTTCTTCTGCCTGTCTTGAGCAGCCTTTAGGTGTTTACGAATCAGATTGACCTTATCCACTGTTTGAGTAATCATCTCTGGTCCCAAAAGTTTTCTTTCTCCAATATCGTCCCAATAAACCGGTGATCGACATTTCTTTCCATATAATGCTTCAAATGGCGCCATCTTGATACTTGCTTGATAGCTGTTGTTGTAAGAAAATTCAACAAGATGAAGGTGATCTTCCCAAGACCTACCAAAATCTAGCATACATGCTCTAAGCATATCCTCTAAAATTTGGATAGTTCTCTCTGATTGTCCGTCAGTTTGAGGATGATAAGCACTGCTAAATTTAAGTTTAGATCCCAAACTTTCTTGCAAACTCTTCCAAAAATGAGATCTAAATCTAGTATTTCTATCTGATACAATACTGATTGGAACACCATGAAGTCGTACAATCTCATGCATGTATTTCTCTGCTAATGTTTCCGTCGACTGTCCAACACGAAATGGGATAAAATGAGCCGATTTTGTGAGACGATCCACGATAACCCATATAGCATTATTACCCTTAGGACTTCGCGGCAAGGCCGTAACGAAATCCATAGTAATTTCCTCCCATTTCCATTTGGGTATTGGCAAAGGTTGCAAAAGTCCCGGTGACCTCTGATGTTCCGCCTTTACCTGTTGGCATACCAAACATTTGGATACAAATCGAGCAATTTCTCTCTTCATTCCGTGCCACCAAAAGTGTTGCTTCAAGTCTTGATACATCTTCGTGCCTCCCGGATGTACTGAATATGTTGAACTATGAGCTTCCGAAAGAACTTCTTCTCGAACATTTCCCTTTGGCACACAAAGTCTGTTCTTAAATCGAAGTGATCCATCAGCATGAATGTTTAAGTCTGATCTCCGTCCAGATTCAACTTCACTTCGAAATTTCTGTAGTTTGGGGTCGTCTTTCTGGCATTCTTTGATCTTCTCAACTAATGATGATTGGAGTTGTAAGGCCATAAATTGTACTTTTGATTTTGGCAAGATGACTTCTAAGTCTAGCCTCCTCATCTCTTCGAGCAACTTCTTTTGCTGGGTAAGATACATCGCCATTGGTTTTCTACTTAAAGCATCAGGAACTACATTAATCTTACCGGGATGATATTGTAAGTTGATGTCATAGTCTGCCATTAGTTCTAACCATCTTCTTTGTCTCATGTTGAGCTCCTTCTGAGTAAAAACATATTTAAGGCTCTTATGATCAGTATAAATATCCACACGATCTCCAAGCAAGTAGTGTCTCCAAATCTTTAAAGCAAAAATTACTGCTGCTAACTCCAAATCATGCGTTGGGTAGTTCTTCTCATGAGACTTCAATTGACGAGATGCATAAGCAATCACTCGCCCATGTTGCATTAACACACATCCTAGTCCTCTTCCAGATGCGTCACTAAATACAACCATTCCACCTGTTCCATCTGGAATCGCCAAAATTGGTGCAGAAGTAAGTCGAATCTTCAACTCTTCGAAAGCTTCATTACATTCACTTGACCACACAAACTTCTCATCCTTTTTCATTAACTTGGTCAAGGGTCCTGCGATCTTCGAGAAATCTTGAACAAATTTTCGATAGTAACCAGCTAATCCAAGAAAGCTCCTAACTTCGGACACATTCTTCGGGACAGGCCAGTTTTTCACTGCTTCGATCTTACGCGAATCAACCGAGATTCCTTCTCCAGAGATGATATGTCCCAGAAAAGATATACTTTTCTGCCAAAACTCGCACTTACTAAGTTTGCCGTAGAGTTTCTCTTTTCGAAGAGTCTCCAACACAATTCTCAAATGTTCGGCATGTTCTTCATCATTTTTGGAGTATACTAAAATATCATCGATGAACACAACTACGAATTTGTCCAGGTATAGAGCAAACACTTGGTTCATCAAACTCATAAATACAGCTGGTGCGTTTGTCACTCCAAATGGCATTACTAGAAATTCATAATGGCCATATCGAGTTCGAAAAGCAGTCTTCTGTATATCTTCCTTCTTGACTCTTATTTGATGATATCCTGACTTGAGATCCAACTTAGAAAAAACTTTAGCTCCCCCGAGTTGATCGAACAAGTCATCGATTCTAGGCAAAGGATATTTGTTTTTGATCGTGACTTGATTCAATCCTCGGTAGTCAATGCAAAGCCTCTTACTCCCATCTTTCTTTCCCGTAAGTAAGATTGGTGCTCCCCACGGCGAGGTGCTGGGTCTAATGAATCCTTGATCTTCAAGGTCCGTCAATTGACATTTCACTTCTGCCAATTCTACTAGTCCCATTCAGTATGGTGCTTTAGATATAGGCGCCGTACCGGGAAAAAGATCAATAGAAAATTCTACTGCTCTCTCAGGTGGTAATCCAGTAAACTTATCTGCAAATACATCAAAATATTCTGACACCACCGGAATATCTTCATCTTTTTCATCCATCATGATGAATATTTCACTTGTTGATCTAGCTCTAAATTTTGCCGACTCTAGTGTCTTACTACCTCCAAGAAATTCAAATTCCGGGTGATTCGGAATTCGAAATATGACACTTTTCTTTCGACAATCAATCACTGCATGGAAAGTACTAAGCCAGTCCATTCCAAGTATAACATCGAATCCACTAGGTTCGATTATAAGAAAATTGGCATAGAACTCCCTTCTACATACTACCACAGGACATAGTCTACACACTTTACTAGATATTATAGCTCCATTACCCGTATTAATGTTCCAATTAGATGTCAAAGTATCACATGGAATGTCATGAAGGGATACGAAAGCAGATGAAATGAAACAATGTGAAGCTCCAGAATCAAATAGTGTAAAAGCTGGTGTACCATGTACTAAAATTGTACCTGTCACCACCTCATTGGAATTTTCAGCCTGTTCCGCAGTGAGATTGAAAACTTGACTCTGACCATGGTCCACTCCCTTATTTTTCAGAGCTTGCTGGAACATTTTCTTTTGAGAAGTAAGAGGTTGTCTGCCTTGATTGAGCCCTGCATTCCTTTGTTGTGGGGGAATAGCAGGTCGAGACATTTCTTCACTAATTCTCCTCTTCGGACAATTCATCAAAGTATGTTCAGCCGATCCACAGGCCAAACATAGTCCATTAGCAGCTCTGCAGTTCTTCTTGAGATGACCAGGTTTCTGACAGAAGTTGCATATGAGCTTTTGAGGATGAGGGATGGAAGGTCGCTTCTCGGTAGGACCTATTTTGGAAATAGATTCTCCAGATACTTGATTGAAAGATCTCTTCGATATTGTTTGAATTCGCTTCTCTTTATTAATAACTTGCTCTACACCTCTTGCGGCATCAATCACATCAGCATAAGTCTCAAGTTTGGAAGACACCAAATATTTCTGGATGTCCAATCTTAAACCTTGCTGGAATCGATGAGCTCGATCTTCTTCATCAACAACCATGTATGGTGCAAATCGGCTCAAACGGACAAATTCAGCTGCATACTCTTCTACAGACTTTCCTCCTTGTTTCAGGTTGATGAACTGTTGTTCCATCTCCCTTCGAGCTGCCTTTGGAAAGAACCTTGTGTAAAAACTCTTAGTAAAATCTTCCCATACGATTGGTTGTTCCAGTCGGTCTCCTTCAGCTTGCCACCAGGTTCTAGCTACATCCGTCAGCTGGATCTTCACAACATCAACTTTATCCTCCTTAGGAATTCGTGCACCTGTAAGAAGATCCTCCATCTCGGCCAACCACTGTTCAGCTTCAAGTGGTCCAACTGTTCCAGAGAAAGTTGCAGGATGAAGGCGTCGAAAATCAGAAATGCTGCCAACTCGTTGTGGTCGAGGCGCATTGATTTGTTCTAATGCTGCCGTAATTCCAGTACGCATCATCTGAGTTTGTTGTTGTTGTGCTTCCATCATTCCACGAAGTACTCCCAACATCTCTGCGGCATTAATTGAGCTAGTGTTCGAGTTCGATTCAGATTCATTATTTTGTGCCATCGTACTGAAGAAGATAAGGAAAAATGGAATCAAAGGAAGTTTGAATCAAGAGATATGGTAATAAAATCTTCAATATCTACATTTATTCATATGGCTGTGATCTCAAGCTTAGGATCAATTCCAAGTTAACTCAACCTCGTTGGGTCAACTCATTTTTGAACCTGGCTCTGATACCACTAAAATACCTGTCACGCCCCGCTCCCAATATACGGTATACGAGCACGTGTAGCAGGTACCGGCAACATATTCAGTTTGAATATGCTAAAGCCTCAATTATAATATCACAGCCACAAAGAATAAATACACGTAGATAAATAAACTGACATTCATTGATCCATGAAGTCTATTACATAAAGAAAACAGAAGGACGATACTGGATAACTTTAGATAACATCCATTAAGGAATGATAGGTTCAAGAACATAAAAAGACTGTATTTAATACAAACTAAGTACATGATAACTACTGATCTTCGGTCACTTCAGCAAAATACTCCATGTCTTCCGCGGTAGGATCAACAGGGTTCAACTCAGTCACTGGACATGCATATCCAGGTCGTCAGATAGCGACCAACACAATAAATACAGAAAAATGTGATGTAATAATTATGTCTAACATGGTAATAATGCAAGTCTTAGAAAAACATTAAATCCATAATTAACGATAATATTAAGTGATAGGTTAAAGCAAATATCTTTTAGTATGGTCACAATCATAGCAAGTTTATCATTTTAGTAAAGTCAACTCTATAATAGGGGTATTTTTGTCTAAGACGTCATGTAATTGGAAAAACTAACTGATAGGATACAACTGTTTCGATTGTTTCCTGTACAGACCCAGGAAATGGTCACAGGATTGTCCGGTGCTGAGTCGGACCTGCCGTCAGGCAAACATGAATTATAGTCAGGTATGATCCAGCAAATCATCACGCACCCATGGTGTGCGAAATATTCAGTTGTACAACTTAACAAGTTTACAACCGAAACAGAGTATATTTCCATCACTCAGTTTCTCCCCCAACCCAGTGTCATTTAAGTATAGTACATGCATATCTAAATTCTGGTTTTCATAACTTGTATATTGAATTTCGGATACAATATTTCAATTAGATTTTGTTAATTTGTTAACAACATAATTTATAGAATTCGTTTTATATTTTATTTAATAAATCACAATTGGTTATATCAAGGATTTACTGATTTGAGATATCATACAGATATCGGCCAGGCCAGTGTATGAATGCTGGGAGGTTTTCCGTGCATTGCACGTTCCTTAATTAGAGAACCAGCATACAAAACTTTTCTAGACACCGATATAGAATGATATCACAAACAGTATGTTTCCACGATTATAGCCTTTTTCATGATTTATTAAAAACCTAACTACAGGCTGTAATTTAACAAGTAATCATTTAATTTCTAACATCATAAAGAAATAACAGATATATCAATGATTGCACTTGTAATAACACATTTAGTTTCTACAAATTAAATTCTAACAATATAAAGAAATAGTATTTGTAATCACAAATTTAGATGATATAATTGAAGTAATATTTCTATAAGAAAAATTAGCATGTTTAGTGAGTCCAAAAAGAACTTACCTCGATTTGCGAAGGTCTACCAATTGACAATCACACGAAGCAATCTACACATAAAATTATAATATATTTGTTAAAAATTATTCATCATAAATTCAGGTGATTTTTAGGGAATTTCTAATTTTCATAAAGCACTTAGTATTAATTTTAAAGTTAAATAATATTAGTGTAGAAAATTAACTTCTAATATTGTCCTAATAAGTTGTTAGTTACATATTTTGTAAACATTTGAATTGGTTAATTCTCATCGAACTATAATCTTATTTGTTTGGCAAGAGAGGCTTATAGGATGTGTAAGGTGGGCTCAGCTGGACATATGCTGTATTAATACTAATCTTGAAGTTTATGTTAACAAAAATATAATTCAACTCTTATATGGTTATGTTTTTGTTTGATTTTATGTTTGTTGGATTTATTGGATAAGTTTAGCATATAAAGATTTCATTTAAATGATAAATTATTTCCTTCCTATTTTATTTTATATTTATTTTTGAGAAGAATCTCCTAATTGATTTATAGATAATGTTTTGGCCTAAAATTGTAGGATCACCCTAAATTCTATTTGAAATCAATAAATGGATTTGAATCAATCTTATTGGGTCTATAAGATGGTGGATATCTTTTATTGGGGTTGTTAGATAGGGTGTGAGCTAATCCTATGGTCTAATTAAATAAATGCAATAGAAATTTAAGAAATTAATACCAACCTCAAATAGTAGAGCAAGGGAAGAAAGAAATAGGAGTTTCTTTGTCAAAACTTCGGCGAGGCTAACGACAGCGGTCCGACGAGGCGCTCTAACAAAGTGAGAGAGAGATTTTTTTTTTTTTTTTTAAGAGGATGAGTGTAAGATTGAATTTAGAAAAGAGGTTGGGTTTATATAGTGTTAGATTTAGGAGTTATAGAATGTGAAGGGTTTAGGGAGTTATGGAATTCAAAGGATTTGAGGAGTTATGGAATTTAAAAGGTTTTGAGGGTTATAGAATTTAAAAGGTTAGAAAAATGAATGAATTTGGGATGTTATAAAAGAGGGAAGATGAATAGTTTAAATTATTATGTTTATTTGTTATTCATTTAATTATAAAAAAAAAATAAGGATTATTACACCAATAGAATATATAATTAAATAAATGGAGTAGTTATTGTCATGTTTATTTATTTATGCATTTATTTATACTTGTCTTCATGTTAATTTATATGTTGTCTTCATGTTAATTTATATGCATACAAACAACACTGACATAAACATGCTAATGCACACTGATTCCTGTACTATGATAGTACACAATTTCTCTTTTTAAATGTGTTACTTGCTGGGTTTAATCCCCTGGGTTTTAAACCCAGATTTAGAACGTGAAAAGGGGGATCCAGCCCCAGTTGAAGACATGTACTTCATTAGACAGATCGAGTGACAATAGGCAAGCGAAGTACCCCTGAAGAACTTTTGTATATTTTGTTTATATTTCCTTTTATCTGGGCACTGCTTTGCTCTTTGACTCTTTTGTGTTCATATTTAAAACAGTGTGCCATTTTATGTAATAAACTTTTTGTATAAATGAAATCTTTTCAGTTTCAGACATGTCATTTACTTATCTGATTGTGGTAGTAGCTACGGTTATTCCAAGATCCTGTGACTGTTGGGTTGTCTAGTGAAAATAATAAGTAAAGTCCTCCGTTTTGGGAAGCAGCTAAAAAACGGGGGCGTTACAATATATATATATATATATATATATATATATATATATATATATCGTATTAGATTATGATGTACCTGATATACAATATAATATTGGTCCAATATTGCTAATATGATATGTCTGATATTGGCGATTCTGGTAGCATAAATCATCTACTAATACCAATTCTAATATTTAAACCTTGATTTTAAGTTTCTCGCCTCTTTAGATCCCTCATTTTGCATCGCACCATGCAAAAAGGTGACAGACATATTGTCATTACTTCCCAATTTCCATTATGCGCCAAATGTGAAAGCAAATAACAATCTACTCGGTGCCTCTTGATATTCATGGAAAAGAATATGCCAAATATAACACCGTGGTGCCAATTAATTGCTTATTGACAGGTTTGGTGCATCTTTATGAAGCCTAAATACCAAAGTCCATGATAAACTTCCAATTTGGCAATGTCATGCTAAAAGACGATGTCGCATCCATTAATATCCCATAACAATTACATTCTATTTGCATACTCAGCTGTTTAATTTCACTTCCCACTAAACCTTGTTTTACTGCTTTTCCCGTAAGTCATGTTTGGAAAGCTCACCAGCTCACTCGAGTAACTTCAGCATTTAATCCCATGCATCAGCAAGGTGACCGACACAAGCATACTGCTCAAAGGCCATCAGACACGGTCTCATCGTTAAGAAACCAAGTCAGCTGTTTATGACCGTATAACATGCTTTTTCATGTTGTTACTTTGTTTAAAATTCATGTCCAGAGTCCAAAACATACGATACTTGATGTACATGCCATATAAATGTACACCACTAACACAATAACACGCCCTCGATCCAAAGGAATGTTTCAATGTCATTAAGAGTAAATAGCATTAAAATAGACGAGATAAAGATCTCATTCGTGAAGCTAGATCTGTCCAGTATGAAGCTTGAATTTCCATGCTTCATGAGTTATGTGTGACAAAGTACAGGCTTCATTTATTCCTTCGTCCCCAGCAAATAAAATATTAAACCTTTCCCTCAACCCAAAATCTTCTGTTCAAGCAAAATTAGGAATATATAAGAGGCAAAACTACAGATATAAGCATAAAGAATAAAGCAAAACTGGCCTCATCAGAATGTTCATTTAATTACTTTATTTACATAGTTTGGGGACCAAAGTTTTTGAAAATTTTCGTGAAATGCTCTTGCATTCTATTACAAAACCCTAAGTTTGAACAGAGGGAACCAATCAAAATATTATGAGCTGATCATAACTACACACATATTTTATTGAATATTCAATTGCCCTAATCAAAGGACCTCTCAAACGAAGTACAGCTAAAATGGGAATACAATCATTTAACAAATTGCTTACCCTCTATAACATCATCCGCAGCAGCAACAACAAAGAAAAACCCTCATCCGAAAAATTTCAAACCAAAGACTCGATCCTTCAATCTATCATTACCAAAGTTCAAATGAACAATTTTTGGTTGAGGGGACTGTGCATACCTGGATGAACTCCTTATCAAGAAACGGTCTTTCCTCAGGACTCCGATAAATTGTAATCGCCTCTGCAATTAAGATCAAAAATCAAATTTTCATTAGAAAAAGGGGGGGGAAAGACTGAATTCGAGGAAAAAGGCAGGAGCTAGTTTACGGCATTGAAGAAGGGATTTCGTTTGGGAGTGGGGGAGAGGCGAGGGCCGTAGGAGATGGAGAGAGGGGGGAGAGACGCCATGGAAAGAATTTGCGTGCACGAGTTTAGAGAGAGAGGCCTAATATTTAGAGAGAGAGAGAGAGAGAGAGAGAGAAGCCATTATTATTAATGTTGCCGAAGAGAGCTTGACTCCCTCTCCATGCTTGCTTTGTCTCCTGTGGATAAAGAAGCGTTGGGTTCAGCTGCAATCTTATCTGAGCTGGCTTTTTTCAATTTATTACTAATATATTTGTTTCGTATGGGCTTGGGTAGGTATCCCTATTGGGCCAAGGCCTGCCCCACGGACTCGTATCCCGGCCCGCACAATGGTATGGCCCGTTTTGTTATGAATGCTCAACCGAGCAACGCTCGCTACCAATCCAGTTCATTTTAGGGTGTGTTTGGCTTAGGGAATTAATGGAAGTTAAAGAAGAAATTTATAAGTAAATTTTTGTTTGCTAAAATTAGAAGAAGAAAGTATATTAGGAAGTGAAGGAAATATTATTTAATAAATTAAAATATACATTATGTATCTTATTTTATTTATTTTATGGGAAAAAAGTACCTCTTTTTAATGATAATGATGATATATAAATAAAAAAAATATTTTTTTGTCTTCTTCTTTTACTTTCTAGCCACTTCTAAGTCCAAAGTATAAACAAAAAAGTTTTGGAAGTAAAGCACCACATAGATATCATCTCATCAATTAAGAAGTAATTTTCAAGTTTATTCTTGATTAAACAAACGTAACTTTACTTTCACTACTTATATTTTACTTCCGTGCAAACAAACACACCCTTAATCTTCAAGCAAGAATTCTAATATTCTATTTTAAATTTGATTCCTAACTACTTTTTCTGATTAACCAATAAATCATTTATCTCTTTTAACTAATGGATTAAGCAAATCTTATGCTCAGTTCAGAATTAAGCATTAGTTTCCTAATGAATAAAGCATTTGGATTTGTGCAATCTGCAACAGTGAGAATGACAATGCACAAAAAGGACATAATCAACGTGTTAGATAGGCAAAGAGATCAAAGTCCAGCTACACTTATAAAAGCCCACCAACATTTTTTAATTCTACAATGAAGAAGAAGTCGCAACCAACATGCTTAAGGTTTGAAAAGACCAACAACAGAGCAATTCATGAGCAGCTCTCATCCTTGTCCACGCTATTCTCCTCCCGACATTGTTTAGGCACCCATCTCTCAATCGTGTTCTCTTCGACAGTGAACCGATCCAAACACGAAGGCAGACTCGCATCGCTCTTGTTCCTGTCAACGCTCAGGACTAGCAACGTCTTTGCCACGCCCCCGCTAACACGAAGGCTGCATTGCAGGTCAGACCACACCCTCAGCCGCGAACTGTTACTACCGTGCGCATCATCGCCTTCCGACATGACGAGCACTATGTACTCCGAGTGAACAAGGGCAGGGTGGTGACGGTAAGCGACAAAGTCCCCACCATACTGCGTCCCCGATCGAACAACCCAGTTCTTGGTTCTGAGATGCACATATGCTTTATATAGCTCGGCAAATCTAGGCACCTCGGAACTCATGTAAGCCCATAGCTCAGCTCCATTTACTATCTGATTGCTCTCCGTAACAATAGTAAGAGCATGAAGCTGGTGATGCAGGAAGAATGCCTCTTCGAGGCCGAACTGAAACCACTGCTTGCCCTTATCGCAGGTGCTGATCTCCCGACCGAAGCACGAGCAGTTAAGTAAGTCGGCCAGCTCCGGTGTAGCCTCAATGAGAGTGTCACGGCCTGACAACGTCGCTTGCGCTCCGCAGAGAACGAGTGAGGCTTGGAGCTGCATGACGATGTATGACATGGGATTGCATTCGGCTATGGCTGCATTGTTCTTTCCCTTCCATCTCGTACCCATTGCTTGAAAAGTGACAAGAAGGAAATAATGTTAATCAAAACTCATTTGGGCATTTGAGCAAACACATAACCTGCGAGAATTTTAAATAAGATATCGCATGAAAAATACGAAAGCTTCGGTCAGTAGATCCAACTTTGTCACGCCCGATTCGATCGACGGTCGGTCGAATCAACAAATCAGGCACAGTTCGATGCCTCGGCCATTGTTCCGGCAATTTTGTTACTGATCTCGATTAGATATCCCCTTCGTTGGTACTGCCTGTGTGTTGAGCCATTGAGAAGGCGAAATCTGCAGCCCAAATTTGTTTTTTGAGAAGCTCAAGTAAAGTCCTTGGATTTTGAATGGATTTTGAATAAGCCCCTTGTCCAAGGAAAATATGACATACACCCGAGTCTCTCTCTCTCTCTCTCTCTATGTGTGTGTGTGTGAATGTATGTGTGAAAAAGTGTATTTGAGGTACCTTCAACACAAACCCAAACAATTGAATTGAGAGACAGAATTATATATAAAATAAATTAATTAGAAAAGTTTAAATTACAGAAAAGATAATGTTATTAATTTTTATAATTCAATAGGATTATGGTATAATATATCTACATTAAAATGGAATTAAATAATAACTACAATTGAGTTTTTATGTTTTGGTTGTATTGCATAATAGCTTTATTGGGAACTTGGGTTAGGGTAGAGTGACGAGACCGAAAGCACTTCTTTAAATCTTAAGGACCACTTGATCCGGTTGTCAACAGTATGTACAGAGAGGGAGGGCAGAGAAGGCAAGGTCTGTATCATGGGGTGAGACTAGACATCTAAAGGTGGAGGTCCAGCTGCCATTAGTGAGTTGCAAGCAACAACTGTAGCATGCTATGTGATGATATGGAAAAGGGATGGGAAGGTTGCTGTTAGCGGTTAGTCACCTGTCGAGAGATTGGTCTATAACCAAATTTCATCGTCAGTCAATCGTGCACCAAGATTGAAATGCTCAGAACATTTTAGGGTGTTTGTTTACCCAGAAGCAAAGTGGATTTTACTATTTCATATATTTATTTGGCCAAGAAAAAAAATTGGAAATTACTTCCATTAGAATAATATGAATTCTATATGACAACTCTACTTCTTTTTTTTTTCCCTCATTTTTAGTTGGAAGACCTATTAAGACTCGAGAAAGTAGTTATAATATTATATTTTATTTAAATCTAATCATTACTTTTAAAATATTAATATTTCTACTTGAAAAAATTTACATATAAAAACATCTCCAGAGAGGACAAACCTCTAAAGATCCAGCCCCTAAGCAACCTTCGACCGAATAGGACTGCTCAATCAATCTAAGGTGAGCCAAATTAATAGATTTCTCTACTGAGTTTTGACCCATATCAATGTGACATTCGTATACAAAGCCAAGAAGCACGTCATCAGGAATAAGACTAAGAACATTAAATTTGATACCTGATCCCCAAGTACAGGCCTTGTCTTAGATCGTGCCTGCTGGGCGTAAAGGTGGGAGGTGCCTTACTAGGTTCAGCTTGGACAGTTGCAGCAGTATCAATGGGAGCAATCTCCTCATGCTAACCCGATCAACATGTTCGACCTCAGGTCCCCATCAATTGCTATCAAGTGTTAGCAAAAAATAGCGGAATAATACTAATGCAACAACCAGCGGAATCAAATAGTTAAACGAAGAGAAAAATAGCAGAGACAGAGAATACACAGATTTAACGTGGTTCGGCAATATGCCTACATCCACAGGGACCGATCGAAAAACTTCCACTATATCAAAAGAGGATTACAACTTACTAGTTCTCAACCACAAGAGAAAACACAAAAAAATCACATAAGATTTTGAGATCAAACTCTAATCTCTTGTTGCAGTGATTTATCTCTTTGTTTCAGCCACCGAAGAAGAACCCCAAAAGAATTCTCCGCCTTCTTTTTTTCCTTCTTCTTTGCTTTCGGCCGAAAGAAGCAGCCGCCCAAAAGAGAACAACAATAATCAAATAATTTCAGCCGCCTCTAATTGTTTTATTGCAGCCGCATGCACCAAGCAATTAACCTCTAATTGTTTTATTTGCAGCCGCATGCACCGAGCAATTATTTGCTTAAGCCACGCCTTGATTTTCCCTGCTTCCGGCTGAAATTAAAACCCTAGCACCACATCCTATATTTATATTATATCATAACGGGATTGGGCTGGTTTTGGACCCGTTTCGGTTGACCGAAACTCGCTACGGCAATGGGCTCCATTAGCAACAATCTTCCACTTGGAGACCATTGCTAAAAATGTAATATCTATACATGATAATTCTAGTGTCCAAAGTTTTTACCTCGATCGTTCAAAGTCCCAATATCAGCATTCAACACAAATGCACCAAAGTTGAGCAATAGTTCAACTTTTTCCCATCAACCGGCTTTGTCAACATATCTGCAGGATTCTTGTTGCCCTCAATCTTCTCCAACTTCAATTGGCCATCCTCTAATAAAGATCTAATGAAGTGATATTTCAAGTGAATATGTTTAGTCCGTGAATGATACGCCGAGTTCTTAACAAGATGAATTGCACTCTGACTGTCACTGAATAACCTGCAATCCACTCCATTAAAACCCAACTCACTCATCAATCGCTGCAACCAAATAAACTCCTTACTTGCTTCTGCAGCTGCAACATACTCAACTTCTGTCGAAAATAAAGCAATAATTGATTGTAATCTTGAAACCCAGCTTACCGCTGTCCCTCCTACAGTAAAGACATAACCTGTGGTGCTCCTGCCATTGTCTCTATCACCCGCATGGTCCGAATCCACAAAACCTTGCACATCAATGTTATCACCTCCAAAACACAAACAATAATTTGAAGTACCTTTTAAATACCTGAAAATCAACTTCACCGCTTGTCAATGTTCCTTTCCAGGGTTCTTCATGAATCTACTCACTACTCCCACTGCATGTGCAATATCTAGTTTTGTACTCACCATTGCATACATGAGACTTCCAACGGCCGATGAATAAGACACATTCTCCATGTGTCTCGTCTCATCATCTGTCTTGGCACCTTGCTCCTTTGACAGCTTGAACTGACCACTAAGAGCTGTAGTTACCGGTTTTGTATTCTCCATGTTGAATTTCTCCAACACCTTCTTGATGTACCCCTCCTGAGATAACCACAATTTTTTACTTTTCCTATCTCGGGTAATTTGTATCCCAAGAAGTTGTTTAGGCTCACTCATGTTCTTCATAGAGAATCTCCCTGCCAACTTCCTTTTCAGATCATTGATTTTCTTCATGCATATACCTGCCACAAGCATATCATCTACATACAAAGTAAGTATAATAAAATTACCATCCTTAAACTTTTGTAGATATATACAATGATCTGAATTACTTCTGTCAAAACCCGAATCCAACATAAACTTGTCGAACTTCAAGTACCATTGCCTCGGCGCTTGTTTCAACCCATACAAACTCCTTTTCAGTCGACATACCCAATTCTCTTTTCCTTTAACTTAATATCCCTCCGGTTGTTTCATGTATATTTCCTCCTCCAAATCACCATGAAAGAAAGCAGTCTTCACATCGAGCTTCTCTAAATACAATCATTTCACAGCCACAATACTCAGTATTGCTCTGATAGAAGTCACCTTGACAACATGTACAAATATTTCATTGAAGTCAATACCTTTTCTCTGACCGTATCCCTTCACCACAAGTCTAGCCTTGAACCTTTGTGTCCCTCCTGCCTCATGTTTTACTCTGTATACTCACTTGTTATGCAATACTTTCATCTTTTTCGGTCGCTTCACCAATTCCCATGTGTGATTCTCCTCCAAAGAAGACATCTCATCACGCATGGCTTGCTCCCACTTAAGATGAAGTTTATCCTGCATAGCTTCTTGGTAACTCTCTGGTTCACCTGCATCAGTATACAAAACATGATATAATGGAAGACAAAGTTTTTGGGTTGGCTTCCTTATCCTCGTGCTCCTCCTCAAAGTGGGAACACTCTCTGATGAAGTACTGAACCATCTATTTCAGTCAATGGCTCTCTCTCCTATTCGGTCTCATCTGAAACTTGTGTATTCTCAGGTGCAGCCATTTCTTCTCCTTCAGATGTAAGTATTTCTTCCTCTCTTTTATCCATGTGATCCATCCCATCTTGTGGCTCATCCAGCTCCAAGCGCTCTTTTTCCACTGCATTCTCACTATTACTTTCCGTTCGGTCTTTATATATACAGCCCTCATTGAATACTATAAGTGATAACCATATTCGTCGCCACCGTATCCAATGAATGCACACTTCTGAGATTTAGAATCAAGCTTCTTTCTCATCTCATGATCCACATGTGTATATGCTATACAACCAAACACTTTTAAGAATTAATTAACAGTCTTACCAGACCACACCTCCTCTGGAATTCCTCCATCTAAAGCACTAGCTGGACTCCTGTTGATCAGATAGACTGTCGTATCTACAACGGCTCCCCAAAATTGCAAAGGCAAACCTGCTTGTAGTCTCATACTCCGAGCTCGCTCTAAAATGGTTCTATTCATCCTCTTAGCCACGCCATTTTGCTGCGGTGTCCTCGGTACAGTCTTCACTCTCCTGATCCCGTGGGTAGAGCAATAGTCATCGAACTCCCTATTGCAAAATTCCCCACCATTGTCTGACATCAAACATTTTACCTTCAAATCTGTTTCATTCTCAAATGAGATTTGATAACTTTCGCCATCCAGCTTGCTAACAGATATCAAATTCTTCTTCAAATCTGGTATGTGCCTGACCTCTTGTAAAAGCAACTTTCCTCCATTGTGCAACTTCAACTGAATTGTCCCCTTACCGACAATCTTGCATTCCTGCCCATTACCAACAGTCACATGCCCAAAATCACCTTGGACATAATTCTCAAACCATTCTCTACGAGCAGTGCAATGAAGCGAAGCCCCCTGAATCCACAAACCACAGATCTGACCTCGATTCTGTATGAACAGACAAACACAAGTCATCATACTCTTCACTTGGATTCACCACATTCGCTCCTTCCTTGTCTTTATTTGGACAATCCTTTTTCATATGACCCTCTGTCTTACATTTCCAACACACTAACTTTTTCTTGAACTTTCCCTTAGATTTTGATCTCTCTCTTTGCTTTGACTCCCTGCTTGAACTTCTACCCCTTTCCTTTCTTCTGTCATTATCAACAGACAGAGCAGTACGTGTAGAAACTGTGCTCTCACCCATACTCTTTTTCATCAATTCATCATTCATGATTGCACTCACAACATCATTGAATTTAAGAGCAGTATTGGAAGAATTACTGATGGCCATAACAATATTACTCCAATTATCCGGTAACGAACACATAAACATCAAAGCTTTAATATCATCAGCAAAGACAAAATCTAAATATTCAAGTTGTGCCCATAATGTGTTAAATTCGTTCAAATGATTAACAACTGAACTATCAGAAGGCATCTTTAAGTTGAACAACTTTTTCATTAGAAACAGTCTATTTGAAGCAGACGGCTTCTCATAAAATTTAGCCAACGCTGACATCAAACCTGAAGTGGTTTTCTCCTTTGAGACATTGAACATAACCTGCTTTGTCAGGCACAATCGAATCTACGCCAAAGCCCTCCTGTCCAACAATTCCCACTCCTCATCGTCATCTTTTCTGGTTTTTCTCCAAACAGTAGTTGTTCGTCGCAGAATTTCCTTCGCTTCCTCCCATTGAATTAACTTAAATTACAATAGAAGTGAACAAGATATATAAAGAGAACAAACGAGAGGATTTTATAGTTCAATCTCTCTCTTTTACAATAGTTTCGTGGGATCTGTGGCGATGGGATCTATAGTAGTTCCTTTGGACGATCGGTACGTTGAAATCTTCTCTGTCGAAGATATCGGCCGATAGTAGACGATCTTCTATGGTCTTTCTCGAACTCAAGGCTCTCTCGCGTAGTTGAATTCTCTAAGAACCGAAAGGAAGAAGATAGTGATTTTCTCTGATCTTCACGAACTCAAGGCTCTGTACGTAACTTGAATTCTCCAAGATTTCAGAAAAATATCTTAATTGCCGAAAAGAAGCTCTCTAGGGTTTCACCAGGAAGGTATTTATAGTCCCAGGTTAATGCAAGAGTTTCTATCTAAATAGAACTCGCATTCATCAAGGATTCCAATCAAATATCTTAGTTTTGATGGAATTCTGATTAGACTTGATTCGGGTATTTGGATAAACCCAAAATCATAATCTCAATCAATCTGAGATTCTGGTTATCTGCTTACGCGGAGCTTTAATCGCATCAAAACGTGGCGCTAAATAACCAAAATGCGGAGCTAACGCGGAGCTATTGATCATCTCCGCGTTTCACTCAAACGCGAGACTAATACAAGCCAAACTGCGGAATCAACGCGGAGCTATTAGACATCTCCGCGTTTTATTCAAACGCAGGGTTAATGTAACCAAACGCAGGGCTATTGAATTAGCTCCGCGTTCTGTTGTGGAAAATCCTTTTAACTTAGAAATTTTTACTGCCAACAGAACCCCCTCCAAAGTTTTCAAAATGGCTTAGATTTCAGCAGATTTTGAAATACTTTGGATCTTCAAACTGAAAACGCGGAGTTAAAATACCGAGTCTATCTCGCGTTATTTGCTCACTTACGCGGAGCTAATCAGCTTCACTTCGTCTACAGTGAAATGAGTAATTATGTCATTAATTACCCTGAATTTCTATGCCGAATACCAAGCGACGAAAATTCTTGTTTAAATAAAGCTCCCGGCTCATCTTCTTCTTCATCTCATCCGAAGAATCTTAGGGCTTCAGAGCAGGCGACTCAGGCTTCTTATTTTGAAAGAATGATCTCCAGCCGAACTTCTTTTTCCTTTCCATAGATCTTCATCACTAGGATGCCATCTAGGAAGAGTGCGACATCGCGCAAGTTGGCCGGCGTCAATGGCAGCAGCCGTGGAGGTAGACGCGACGGCGAACCAGTCTATGCAGCATCTTCCGAAGGTAAGAACCTTAACTCTTGGGCTTCCAAAAACCATTCTTGAGATGTTTTGGCTTGGTTTAATCCACCCAACTGTTTATTTTACCGACGAGATCGCCGTTCTCCGCGAAGTTATCGCGTCATCCCCTACGTTTGAAATGCGAGGCTATTTCTGATTAGCAGTCGCGATGAATTGCGAGGCTATCTTTGATTAGCAGTCGCGATGAATTGCGAGGCTATCTTTGATTGGCAATCGCGATGAATTGCGAGGCTATCTTTGATTAGCAGTTGCGATGAATTGCGAGGCTATCTTTGATTAGCAGTCGCGATGAGTTGCGAGGCTATTTTTGATTAGCAGTCGCTATGAATTGCGAGGCTATCTTTGATTAGCAGTCGCTATGAATTTGAAAGAGAAGGAAAGAGCAGAAAGAAATCTTGTCCTCCCTTTACGCGAAATTATCGCATCATCCTCTGCGTTTAAAGCGCGAGGCTATTTCTTCAACTGTGCGCGGAGTTAGCTTAGTTCCGCGTTTTCACTCCTTTTGGAAACTCTGTTCCTTTTGCAGCAAGTCTAACCCTTTCTGAAGACGAGTGTATGCGGGTCCATCGATCTTCATCAGCAAAAGTAACTCTAAGGAAGTCAGAAGCATATACTTTACAACATAGTTGCAGGTTTCAAGCTCTGGCTCCGAGAGATATACTCCTAAAGGAGCTGTAAAATAAGGAGCTGCAGCACTTGCAGTGCAGAATTGTGCTTCAATGGAGCACTTCCCTTTCCTCTCGTGCTTCATTTCGGATGACAGATCCTAATTGACATTTGCAGAGAGATCTTTTGCATGTGAATCAGGAAACTGAGCTTCAACGCCCCGTAGAGAAGTCTTACTGTTTGGTTATTAACGAGTTGATCATGTAAAAGCTTTTGGGAGAGCTATAACTCCTTCTTTGTAATCTCTTCTTTTATGAATAAAGAGCTATTATTTTCCTCTCTATCTGTTGGCTTCAATTTTTGCTTGCTCAACAAACAGATGGTCAATAATTTTGGTAAAATAGTCTAAAGCACTTCTGCGCAACTTAGATTACTAATCCAAATGATCGGATAAGGATAATTTTAACTTAGATGGAAGCGCCTAATTGCACTCATCAAAGATCTAAGTTTTTCCATGAAAACGCGAAGCTAAGGCACAGGCTATCCTCGCGTTTTGTAAAGCTGCGCGGAGTAGAACTTCGCGTTTTCCATCATTGCGCGAGGCTAATAGCTTCGCGTTTTAGAGAGTAACTGACTAGTCACTTTCTTCGAAACTCGCGCCGAATTCCAAGAGGCGGTTTCTTTCATTTTAAATGAAATCCCTATTCCTTATCCTTCTCACTTTATTTGAGAATTTTCCAGAAACTTAGAGATTCAGGCGATCAGAGTTCAGGCGACCCGATTTTCTTTCGACCGAGTTTCTTCAGATTTTCAGTCGATTTTTCTCAGCAATGGCACCCAAGACTCGTGCTACTTCTCGAGCGGCTCCATCGGCGACTGGTGCAAGCAATGGTGGCGGCGGCCAAGGCAGCGACGCGCCAACCCACATTTCGCCCATCGGGGGTAAGAATCTTTCCATCGAGACTCTTTAGGACATTTCTAGAGTGATTTGGCTTAATTTTAACTGATCAATCAACTCTTTTACCGGCGAGATCGCCGTACTCCTGCTGTAAGGCTTGGAGAAGAAGAAAAGTCTCTGACTTTCTTCTTACGCGAAGTTATCGCGTCATCCTTGTGTTTAAAGCGCGGGGCTATTTTAAGTAGCAGTCGCGCTGAAACGCGAGGCTATTTTGACTTCTGCGTGGTTTAGCTTCGCGCTGCGCTATTCTTAGCTTCGCGCGTTCTAATTTTTAGATTCGCGCGTCCATACTTAGAGAATTTTTTCTGTCTCATAGAAACTTCTCTAACTCTGGTGCTTCTTTTTGCAGTAGGGTATTCGATGGAATCTCTTCCCCACAAGAATTACTTTGGCTTTGCTGGGGGTTCTGATCCCTCAGGCCAATTCCGTTTCACTACCATCCTGCCCTCGTACGAACCAGACTTGAATGGGCGCAGGGAAAAGTTGATCAAGTATCACCCCACTACTGCGAAGGAGATTATAACTGATGCGGCTTCGGGCAGAATCAATACCACGTAGAGAAGCTTTAAGGCAGCAGGAAGAAAGATGGTCTCAGGAGCTGGCAGAACTCCAAGTTAGCCAGGAATCCATTCTTGGAGATCTGAAGAGGGTGGATTCTGAGATTGGGGAGAGTCATGCTGCCATTTCTAGAGCCCAGAAGACGATCGCCAGAGCTCGGGCCATCTTGATAGATAATGAACTCCGATTAGGGGAGTCTGTCAAGAAGCGGGAAATGTTGCTTCTCCAACAGAAACAGATTCAGCAGGAAGAGATGGCCAGGATTCGTGCCATAGAAAAATCTCGTCAGCAACAACTTACAATAAGTGATGATGAGTTGCGTAGGGAAGCTCAGGAAACCGTGGAGGCTTCTCATCGTAGAAATTTGGATGAGACAATAAACCAATTGAGATTTCTGAGAGGCCAATAGTTTCATCTCTCTTTACGCTTTTATCTTCCTTGTAATAAGAACTTCGTAAACAGGAGAGAGATAACCTTACGATGTTTCTTTGAAATTCTTTTTGTATTTTCACTTTTTTAATAAAGATGATTCTTTTGACTCTTTTATTTGCCGGCTTCAAAACAAATTTGCTTGCCCAACAAATAACCTGTCGTCAAAACGATTTATCTCGGTATCGTTTATACTCAATTTCTCGAGCCGAAGTAAAAATTAAAGTTTAATATGGGATTTTTAGCAAACCCCGAGCTATTAACGGATTTGATTAGCCTTTACCAACTACCGTTTGAGTTGGGCTAGCCATGTTATTTCCCTCAACATGGTGAGTTGTCGAGGACTACGTTTGGACTTAAATGCCAAACTTTTCCTCTTCCCTTTACTTTATCAGTATTGGGCAATTCATACTTTTATCCCAGTATGATGGGTTGGCGAGAAACTTGTTCTCTTCCCATAGCCTAGTCGGCGTTGGGCGATTCATACTTTTACCCCAGTATGATGGGTTGGCGAGAAACTTGTTCTCTTCCCATTGCCTAGTTGGCACTGGGCAATTCATACTTTTACCCCAGCATGATGGGTTGGCGAGAAACTTGTTCTCTTCCCATAGCCTAGTCGGCGTTGGGCAATTCATACTTTTACCCCAGCATGATGGGTTGACGAGGAATTTAATCTCCTCTTCCCATAGCCTAGTCGGCGTTGGGTAATTCATACTTTTACCCCAGTATGATGGGTTGGCGAAGAATTTAATCTCCTCTTTCCATAGCCTAGTCGGCGTTGGGCAATTCATACTTTTACCCCAGTATGATGGGTTGGCGAGAAACTTGTTCTCTTCCCATTGCGTAGTTGGCGCTGGGCAATTCATACTTTTACTCCAGTATGATGGGTTGGCGAGAAACTGGTTCTCTTCCCATTGCCTAGTTGGCGTTGGGCAATTCATACTTTTACCCCAGTATGATGGGTTGGCGAGGAATTTAACCTCCTCTTCCCGTTGCTATAAAAGCATTGGGCAATTCATACTTTTACCCCAGTATGATGGGTTGGCGAGGAGTTTAATCTCCTCTTCCCGTTGCTATAAAAGCATTGGGTAATTCATACTTTTACCCCAGTATGATGGGTTGGCGAGGAATTTAATTTTCTCTTCCCGTTGCTATAAAAGCATTGGGCAATTCATATTTTTTACCCCAGCATGATGGGTTGGCGAGAAACTTGTTCTCTTCCTATTGCCTAATTGGCGTTAGGCAATTCATACTTTTACCCCAGTATGATGGATTTGCGAGAAACTTGTTGTCTTCCCATTGCGTAGTTGGCGCTGGGCAATTCATACTTTTACCCCAGTATGATGGGTTGGCGAGGAATTTAAACTCCTCTTCCCATTGCTATAAAAGCATTGGGCAATTCATACTTTTACCCCAGTATGATGGGCTGGCGAGAAACTTGTTCTCTTCACATTGCCTAATTGGCATTGGGCAATTCATACTTTTACCCCAGTATGATGGGTCGACGAGAAATTTAATCTCCTCTTCCCATTGCTATAAAAGCATTGGGTAATTCATACTTTTACCCCAGTATGATGGGTTGGCGAGGAATTTAATCTCCTCTTCCCGTTGCTATAAAAGCATTGGGCAATTCATACTTTTTACCCCAGCATGATGGGTTGGTGAGAAACTTGTTCTCTTCCCATTGCCTAATTGGCATTGGGCAATTCATACTTTTACCCCAGTATGATGGGTTGGCGAAAAACTTGTTCTCTTCCCATTGCGTAGTTGGCGCTGGGCAATTCATACTTTTACCCCAGTATGATGGGTTGGCGAGAAACTTGTTCTCTTCCCATTGTCTAATTAGCGTTGGGCAATTCATACTTTTTAGGTCAGAGGCGCTTAATTACACATGCCTAAAAGAAAGATTGGGGACTGTTCAAACTTGAGAACTAAGCACACCAGAATTTGGGTCAGAGGCGCCAAATTGCGCATGCCCAAAAAAAAAGATTGATGGTGGTTCAAACTTGAGAACCAAACAGGAGACGGTTCAAGGCTCTCTTGCGTAACTTGAACTGGGTACTCCAAACACACCAGGTTTAGGTCAGAGACGCTCAATGTGCATGCCTAAGAAAAAGACTGATGGTGGTTCAAACTTGAGAACCAAATGCACCAGATTTAGGTCAGAGGCGCCAAACTGCGCATGCCTAAGAAAAAGACTGGAGGTGGTTCAAACTTGAGAACCAAACGCACCAGGTTTAGGTCAGAGGCGCACAATCCGCATGCCTAAGAAAAAGACTGATGGTGGTTCAAACTTGAGAACCAAACAGGAGACGGTTCAAGGCTCTCTCGCGTAACTTGAACTGGGTACTCCAAACACACCAGGTTTAGGTCAGAGACGCTCAATGCGCATGCCTAAGAAAAAGACTGATGGTGATTCAAACTTGAGAACCAAACGCACCAGGTTTAGGTCAGAGGCGCCAAACTGCGCATGCCTAAGAAAAAGACTGGAGGTGGTTCAAACTTGAGAACCAAACGCACCAGGTTTAGGTCAGAGGCGCAAAATGCGCATGCCTAAGAAAAAGACTGATGGTGGTTCAAACTTGAGAACCAAACTGGAGACGGTTCAAGGCTCTCTCGCGTAACTTGAACGGGGCACTCCAAACACACCAGGTTTAGGTCAGAGGCGCTCAATGCGCATGCCTAAGAAAAAGACTGATGGTGGTTCAAACTTGAGAACCAAACGCACCAGGTTTAGGTCAGAGGCGCACAATGCGCATGCCTAAGAAAAAGACTGGAGGTGGTTCAAACTTGAGAACCGAACACACCAGGTGTAGGTCAGAGGCGCACAATGCGCATGCCTAAGAAAAAGACTGGAGGTGGTTCAAACTTGAGAACCGAACACACCAGGTGTAGGTCAGAGGCGCCAAATGCGCATGCCTAAGAAAAGAAGACGCGTATCTCCAGGGGTACTAAGAATAGTATTTCTTCAAAAATTTGCCATTGATCGACATCATCATCCTGTCGCCGTCTTGATTCATTAAGCGATAGGCTCCACTGGAGTATAATGTCTCCACAATAAACGGTTCTTCCCACTTGGGTTCAAATTTACCCTTAGTCTTGTGGGTTAGCACCATTGGCCTTTTAACAGCCAGAACCAAATCTCCCTGCTTAAAGGTCCTTGGTTTGACGTTCTTGTTGAACGTTTGAGATATTCGGGCTTGATACAACTCAATTTGTTGTTGTGCCCTGAGACGTTTCTCATCTAACGCCTCTAGTTCTTGCAATCTTTGCTGATGGCGCTCTTCTGTCGTCATCTTTGTGGCTAAAGCCACTCTCAAGGATGGTATCTGGACTTCAAGAGGCAAGACAGCCTCGCTTCCATAAACTAAAGACAACGGGGTAGCTTTAGTCGGGGTGCGAACGGTGGTGCGATAAGCCCATAGGCATTCTCCTAACTTTTCATCCTAATCTCGTTTATTAGAAGAGACGAACTTCCGAAGGAGTTTAATAATCGTTTTGTTGAAAGTTTCAGCTAACCCATTAGCCACGGGGTTATACGGCGTTGAAGCAATGTCTTTGATTCTGAACTTATTGCAGAATCTGGAGAATCCCTGACTGATGAATTGCGGACCATTATCATGAATAATCCGTCGGGGGACGCCAAATCGGTAAATAACATAATGCTTGACGAACTTGATCACATCTGTCGTCTTCACCTCTTTCATGGGCACGGCTTCGGCCCATTTGGAAAAATAATCAGTTATTGTAAGAATAAACCGATGTCCTCTGGATGACGGGGGAGTTATTGACCCCATAATGTCCATTCCCCATACTTCAAATGGCCAGCTTGCAACGGTATTGTGCAAGTATTCTTGGGGTTGATGAATAAAATTGGCATGTATTTGGCATGCATGACATCGCTTAGCATATGTCATTGCTTCCGTAACCATGCTCGGCCAGTAGTATCATAACCTTCTTATACGATCTCCAAGTTTGGGACCGGGTTGATGAGCTCCACATAGTCTATCATGTGTTTCTTTCAGTACTCATTCTGCTTCTGCTTTCGATATGCAGCGTAGCAATAGACCACCTGTTGACTTTCTATAAAATCTTTGGGCCTTCTTCTTTATCGAGGTGGCTTCCTTAGGATCTTCTGGTAATATCCCATGTAAGGCATAATCCACAAACGGAAATCGCCAATCACGGGGCTCTAATTTTAAGCCAATCTGGCATACCTCTTCGGTTTGAGATACCATGTCTGGGTGGAGGATTTCTCTACTACCAATGGTGATGCTTTTAGCTTCACCTGGTGGGATTGTCAGTGTTGCGGCTAATGCGGCAAGAGCATCTGCATATATATTCTTATTTCGAGATATGTGGTATATATAAAATTGTTCAAAATATCCTGCTAGCTCAATAGCTAGCTGATGATAAGGGATGAGGGCTTCATGTTTGACTTCATACTCACCTGTCATCTGATTGACAATGAGTTTAGAGTCTCCATATACCTCTAGATGGTTCACCCCCAGTTGCAGAGCTATTTTTAAGTCGATAATGAGCGCGTTGTACTCCGCTATATTATTAGTGCACGGTTCTGTTAATGAGTAACCGTTAGGCAATATATGTTTATGTGAGGATATTAGCACAATCCCCACTCCAGCAGCAGATCGTCTGGCAGCGCCATCAAAGAACATTTGCCAAGATTGCTCTTTGCTAACTGTGTTGACTTCTGATGTCTGCTTGGTATCAGACCGAATTGGGTGGTTTGCAAGAAAGTCAGCAATTGCCTGTCCCTTCGTGGCCTTTTGAGGGACAAAATGTATATCATAGGGCGACAGTAGCAAGGCCCACTTTGCCAATCGGCCATTTAAGGATCCCGGTTTGGTCATCAGAATCTTCAAGGGATTAACCCTTGATATGACGTGAATCGTTTGCCCAGAAAGATAGTGTCGCATTTTCTGAACAGCAAACACTAGGGCTAAACATTCTTTTTCAATCGGGGTATACCGCTGTTCGGCCCCAATCATTGTTCTACTTAAATAGTAGAGGGCATGTTCATGGCCGTGCTCATTATACTGAGCAAGTAATGCTCCTAAAGCATTATCCATGGCCCTTATATATATAAGGAAGGGCTGCCCAAGGGCTGGTGCCATGAGAACAGGAGGCTTAGTAAGGTACTCCTTGAGATCATCAAATGCCTGCTGACATGCCTCATCCCATATGAAAGATACTCCCTTCTTCATAAGTTTGGAGAATGGTTGGCATCGTCCAGACAAGTTGGATATAAAGCGCCGAATATAAGCGAGCTTTCCTTGTAATCCCCTTAACTCCTTAAGATTGCGGGGAGGCGGCATTTCGCTAATCGCTTTTACCTTTTCAGGGTCGAGGAAAATTCCTTTTGAAATTATTATGAACCCCAGAAACTTCCCGCTGGATACTCCCATGAACGACTTGGTAGGATTCATCTTCAGGTAATATTTTCGCATAAGATCGAAGATCACTCTTAAATCGTGAAGATGATCTTCTTTGTCTCTGCTCTTGACTGCTAAGTCATCCACATAGCACTCCACTGTTCTGCGCAGGTGTTCTTTGAATATGGCACTCATTGCGCGTTGGTAGGTGGCACCTGCATTCTTTAATCCGAATGGCATCACCGTATAACAGTATACCCCCAGTGGCGTTCTGAAAGCTGTATGCTTTTCATCATCCGGGTGCGTCTTGATTTGGTTGTAACCTGAGAAGCCATCCATAAAAGACATCCTCTCATAACCACAAGTATTATCGATCATCACATCGGTGATGGGGAGTGGAAATTCATCCTTGGGACACGCAGCGTTTAGATCCCGAAAGTCAATGCATATCCGGATTTTGCCATTCTTTTTGCGAACTGGCACTATGTTTGCCACCCAGTCAGGATGCTGTTCTTCTCGGATAAACCCGGATTTTATAAGCTTATTGACCTCAGCAACTATTGCCTCCATCAATTCCGGTCGAAAACGCCTCTGTTGTTGTTTAACAGGTTTGACATTTTCTTTTATATTTAACCGGTGTGTGGCAATTTGAGGGTCAAGCCCAGGCATATCTTCATAACTCCATGCGAACACATCTATATACTCTTTGATAAGGGATATAAGTTCCTCTTTTTCTAAAGGAGTTAGTGTGTCGCTTATGAAAATGGGTTTTGGATTTTCTTCCGTTCCCATGTTAACCTGTATTAATTTGTCTTCTGTGGGTGGGTCACGCTGTTCAAAGCGGACATCCCAGAGAGTATCCATGTGCCTAGCCCGAGCATCATCTTGAATGTCAATTGGTTCCTCGTCGCTTTCTGGCGCGGCTGAAACCATATTGATTGTCAAAGATTGAAACCAAGCACCGGTGCTTATATCTGAATCATGATCTGGTGAACATGTTTCTTCTTTGGCCGAAGAACTCTCTTCATCATTTAATGGTGACGAAGGTGGGGTAGATACATAGCCCAACCCCTTGCGGGTATGAGATTCCGCCGCCCTTTTCCAAAGTTTAATCTCGGCTTCTGGGTAAGATTATATCCCATTTTCTCCATCATCTGTCGAGACTTCTGTCCATACAGGTGAAATTGGGGTGATGTCTGCTCATCACTTTCACTGCTTTGTTTTCGGCGAGGTGAGGTAATTACTTTACCGAACATAATCGGCCTTTGGGATCCTCTTTGAGAAGGCACTTCAAAGTAGTGACCTTTCTCCTCAGTTATTTTAGACTGAGAGAGGAGGGATGACCTAAGTGGCAAATGACATGCCGCCAGAACTTCAAGTTCGGATAGGTCATCCACTTCGGTAGAAGTACAAGAGGATTCTGATTCAGTAGCTACAGCATGGTCATAGACTAACCTTATGCTTTCATTAATAACCCATTCACTTTCGATTACATCATCAATACCCAGACTAAAATCTAAGTGGGGGTTGATTTCATAATCACCCCCGTCGTCTTCCTCAAGAAGCTCGTACTCAGTGTCGGTTTCATTGCTGCTGTCGTCGGGCTTTGGAGACATGGTAAGACTGTCATTGGAGGCTTCATGTGCTGGCTTGTAGAGTGCAGCGTCTGTGAAGTAATTCTCCAACCCTTTGAATGGTTGCTTGTCTGCAATTAGTGTCCGGACCTCTCCTTCCTCATCGCAATATTTCATGCACTGGTGAAGAGTCGACGGAGCTATCATATGAGCGTGGATCCAAGGTCGCCCCAATAAAATATTGTATGAGGTATCAGCTTCAATTACGTAGCATGTAACTTCCGTCTTCAAGTCTCCAATTTGACACCGCAATCGGATCTTACCAAGAGGATGGCTATTATTAGCGTTGAATCCATAGATGGTAGTGTGTGTAGGTGTCAAGCGATGAAGGAAAATCCCCAACAGCTGCATCAATCTACTGGGCACGACGCTGAGTGCAGAACCCGGATCAATCTGAATTCGGTCTACTTTTGTGGACCCGACATATCCGGTGAAATATAAAGGCCTATTATGCTTTATATTCCTCACCTGCATGTCTTCTGGGGAGAAGATGATTTGTGGGACTTGCCTCCTCACTTGATGACAGTGGGGGCAAGGGTCCCGTTCTTCGATGGCCGGCTCGACAATCTGAGCTAGGAACGACTCAGAGTCTGCCAAGCCCTCTCTTAGAGCTTCACGTGTTGATTTTGATAATCTCAACAATTCGTAAAGTGTCACTCGCGCTGGGATGTGAGCCAACTGCGCAATTATGTCAAACTCGAAGGGAGTTTCTTTGGCTCCTTCATCTCTGGTAGGATTCTTCTGGAAACGAAGTCCTTTCTACTTCGCAGGCTTTGCGAGTTCTGCATAGATATCTTTTGGATCAACTCTGGTGTAGTCCTTAAGATATGTCTTTCCAGATCGAGTACCGGAAGGGCCTGCCCCATTTTGATGGGTGGCCATAGTTTCGGGTTCTTCTTCAGAATCTGTAAAGGCTCCCGAAACTATATATTCTTCTTTTATATCTGCAGAGATGGCATTAACAGCCCGTTTCTTCTCCTGACCTCCTGAAGTAGTCCATTGTTTATCCTTTAGCAAATCAGGGTGAACCCACATAACTTCCCCCTTCTGAGTAGTTACGGGACAAGTCCCTCTTGGGCTTTGTTGTGCGGATCAAGATTCTTCGTGACCATCTTACCCTTAGGGATTGGGGTCACTCCTGCGGGAAACTCGTGGGTTCCGACCATTATGGTCGCCATATTGGCAGTGACCTTCTTCTGTTCTTCCTTAAGCGTCAAAACTCCAGCCTCTATTAGTGCTTGGATTCTGTTCTTAAGGGGAAAACAATCCTTGGTTGGGTGCCCAACATTTCGGTGATAAAGACAGTAGTTGGGGTCTTTAGTTTTACCAGCATCTTCTGGTTTCTTATTCTACGGGAGTTTTAGCATTCCCTTCTTCTGGAGCAAGTGAAAGAGAATATGCGTCTGTTCCGTCTTGAAAGTGTAATTCCTCTCTTGTTGCGGTCTGACTTGTCTTGATCCTCGCTGACTTTGAGGCTTTAACTCTGGCGGAGGACCGGTTTTCTGAGGAGCAGCTTCTGACGACATGACTGCTTTCCCTTTATTTTTATTGTTGTTGTTTTGGGTATATGGTTTACCACCCCCAGCATTTCTTTTCCCGCGGGATTCCTCAACTCGGCGAATCAAGTCTTCAGCTTGCTCTCCTTGTTTGAGCAAGTCCCTCCACGTCTTGGACTCTACGGCCCCCATTTTGAGGAGCACATTGGTCCTAAGGTTGTGTCGACAGGTCTCGACTAGAGTTTCCTGGATCATTCCGTGTTTACAATGTACGGAATTCTCCCGGAACCTTTCTATAAAGTCTTTAACCGCTTCTTGTTCTCCTTGTCTAGTTGCAAGGAGGGAATGAACCGTAATCTCGGTGTCATCCTCGAAGAAACGTGAGAGAAATAATTTCTCAACATCTAACCAGGTATTAATAGTACCTGGAGGCAACTGCATGAACCAAGTGAAGGCAGGCCCTCGCAAAATACTTGCAAATACTTTGGTCATAATGGGATCATTACCCATTAAGTGTCCTGTTTGGGACAAAAAGTAATATATATGCTGACTGGGCAATCCTTTTCCGTCGTATGGCTCCAATTTGAGCGGCTTATACTTCGGTGGGTAAGGTATCATGTCCCATTCAGGAGGATATGGTCTTGAGACCCCTGCTTCTTTCAACTCCTTTTTACGCATTAAAGTTTTGAGTTGATTCTGCAACTTTTCTATCTTTTCCCCATGCGGATCATGGAAAGAAAATCTATCCTCCTCCTCATGCATCGAGTGGGCTTTCTCTTCCTGTTCTTCTTCATTCAGAGTTTCTTTGCCCTTCTTGGCATTATCTTCAATAAATCTCGATATCATGACTTTAAGACTTTCAATCATCTTTTGCTGCTCTCGAATCATCTTTTCTTGAGCTTCAAATCTCTGATTGATATCGTCAGTCTTATCCGCCATATGCGATACTGACTTCTGCAGTCGAGACGGTGTAGAGGATGGAGGCGAGGCTATAGCGGAATTATCGCTGTCCTCGTTGTAAGAACCCCCTGCGAGCTTCTTATAATTTCGGGACGGGACGGCTCCTGATCTTAGTCGAGTAACACGATGAGCTTCTTCATCGCTCGATTCTGAATCATCATCCGTCTCTGCAATTTTCTTCCCTTTCCCACCATGTTGGAAGTTACGGCTCTCCATTATTTCAGGGAAGTGGTTCTTGTCTTCTTAGCAGGATTCTGGTTTGACTCGTTTAATCGGTCGAATACGGATATCCTGTTCTTACTGCAGCCACAGTTATCCATGACGGCTGATACCGCTGTCACAAGTTGCTGGCAATGGCAGGTATGCTCAATTTGAAGTTGGTCTATGCCTCTCTTCTTAGAGAGATGTTCCCTGAGATCAGTGCCTCTAGTCATGGCGTCAAGAGGTCCATTCAACTCTTGAGAATGTTTGGGAATCCACTGAAACTTCTTTGATTGATCAACCCTGACTCTGGGGTCGGACCGATCCTCGCGTGGCTTAGGAATAGCCTCGCGTCTCACATTGCGGACCTGAAGAATAGCTCCGCGCTTATCTACACTAGCCCCGCGTTTCTCGCTGGCTTGGTGTGTCCTTGGAAGTTTAGCTTCTGGAATAATAGCCCCGCGTGAAGAGAAGTTCTTGCATGCTGGCTTATCTTTGCGATTAATGCAGACCATAGCTTCGCGCTTAGCGCGATTTTTACGATTGACAACTAACTGCCAATCATCTTCACGTTCCTTGTGGGCGTCAGAAGTCTTGCGTTTATTGCAAGTATCACTGGCTTCGCGTCTCTCGCTAGGCTCAGTAATAGCCTCGCGTGGAGAATCACACGCTGGCTTTGAATAATTTTTATACTCGCGTAACTCGCGAGTGTTGAGTATTCTGCGACTAGCGCAACCCTTACTGGCTTCGCGTCTCTCGCTAGGCTCAGTAATAGCCTCGCGTGGAGAATCACACGCTGGCTTTGAATAATTTTTATACTCGCGTAACTCGCGAGTGTTGAGTATTCTGCGACTAGCGCAACCCTTACTGGCTTCGCGTCTCTCGCTAGGCTCAGTAATAGCCTCGCGTGGAGAATCACACGCTGGCTTTGAATAATTTTTATACTCGCGTAACTCGCGAGTGTTAGGAATCTTGCGTAACTCGCCAGTGTTACTAGCCTCGCGTGGAAAATCACACGCTGGTTTTTCCTTACTTTTAAGGCAAGTTGTATCTTCGCGTTTAACGCGGTAGAGATTGGTCTCGCGGGTAGCGCGAGCCAGTTTGTGAGGGACCATAGCCTCGCGTCCTCTGGTATTAACTCCGCGTCCAAGGCGGGCTTTGAGGGCTCTACGCCTCGCTCTCCGGTGCCTGTTCCGGAGTTGGATCATGGTCAGCCCAGTTCCTGAGTCTTCTTCGGCAATCGGAAGCTCACCCTCGGCTATGATTTCTCGTGTGAACTCCGGCTCTATAGCCACAGTCTCCAAGGAACCCCGTCTCTCGGTGGATACCTTTCTACCCGTCACTCGGGCATTGAAGTACATGCGACGATAGTGTCGTGTCTCATCTAAGTCACCTGATCTGGAGGAGAGGAACTCCTCGTACTTCTGCTGGTCGATTTCAACAACCAGCGTGTCTAATTCGAATCCGATCAAGTCAACGTCCGATTGCGCCACAATCTCTTCATCAGTGAAAGAGATGGCTCCCACTGTGGTCGCCAGTTTGTTCGTCGCAGAATTTCCTTCGCTTCCTCCCATTGAATTAACTTAAATTACAATAGAAGTGAACAAGATATATAAAGAGAACAAACGAGAGGATTTTATAGTTCAATCTCTCTCTTTTACAATAGTTTCGTGGGATCTGTGGCGATGGAATCTATAGTAATTCCTTTGGACGATCGGTACGTTGAAATCTTCTCTGTCGAAGATATCAGCCGATAGTAGACGATCTTCTCTGGTCTTTCTCGAACTTAAGGCTCTCTCGCGTACTTGAATTCTCTAAGAACCGAAAGGAAGAAGATGGTGATTTTCTCTGATCTTCACGAACTCAAGGCTCTGTGCGTAACTTGAATTCTCCAACATTTCAGAAAAATATCTTAATTGCCGAAAAGAAGCTCTCTAGGGTTTCACCAGGAAGGTATTTATAGCCCCAGGTTAATGCAAGAGTTTCTATCTAAATAGAACTCGCATTCATCAAGGATTCCAATCAAAAATCTTAGTTTTGATGGAATTCTGATTAGACTTGATTCGGGTATTTGGATAAGCCCAAAATCATAATCTCAATCAATCTGAGATTCTGGTTATCTGCTTACGCGGAGCTTTAATCGCATCAAAACGCGGCGCTAAATAACCAAAATGCATAGCTAACGCGGAGCTATTGATCATCTCCGCGTTTCACTCAAACGCGAGGCTAACACAAGCCAAACTGCGGAATCAACGCGGAGCTATTAGACATCTCCGCGTTTTATTCAAACGCAGGGTTAATGTAACCAAACGCGGGGCTATTGAATTAGCTCCGCGTTCTGTTGTGGAAAATCCTTTTAACTTAGAAATTTTCACTGCCAACAGTAGTTGATGTAAATTCTTTTGATATAAATAATTTTCCATCTGCAACTTCCACCATTGGAAGTCTATCCCATCAAATTTTTCAATTTCTCCCTTCCTATCTTCCGCCATAACTCCCACTCAAAATCAACACCGATCTGAGTGAAATCTGACCCGAATCAGGGCTCTGATACCACTTGTTAGCAAAAGATAGTGGAATAATACTAATGCAACAACCAGCGGAATCAAATAGTTAACCGAAGAGAAAAATAGCAGAGACAGAGAACACACAGATTTAACGTGGTTCGGCAATATGCCTACGTCCTCGGGGACCGATCGAAAAACTTCCACTATATCAAAAGAGGATTACAACTTACTAGTTCTCAACCACAAGAGAAAATACAAAGAAATCACACAAGATTTTAAGATCAAACTCTAACCTCTTGTTGCAGTGATTTATCTCTTTGTTTCAGCCACCGAAGAAGAACCCCAAAAGAATTCCCCGCCTTCTTTTTTTCCTTCTTCTTTGCTTTCGGCCGAAAGAAGCAGCCGCCCAAAAGAGAACAGCAATAATCAAATAATTTCAGCCGCCTCTAATTGTTTTATTGCAGCCGCATGCACCAAGCAATTAACCTCTAATTGTTTTATTTGCAGCTGCATGCACCAAGCAATTATTTGCTTAAGCCACGCCTTGATTTTCCCTGCTTCCGGCTGAAATTAAAACCCTAGCACCACATCCTATATTGATATTATATCATAACAGGTTTGGGCCGGTTTTAGACCCGTTTCGCTTGACCGAAACCCGCTACGGCAATGGGCTCCATTAGCAACATAAAGGACTTGGAGTGACCAGATTCTGCATGCTAGATTTGTTCATGAATTTTCTTTCGGAATTTTTTGGGAAGGCGGGACAACTATATATCTATGTTAATTTCTGGGAATTCTGCTAGAATCTCCACAAATGATATTCTCCAAGAGTTTAGCCATAGCATCCATAATCATCTCTTAATCGTAACCATGTATGGCCAACCTGAAGGAGAGCTGCTTAGTAGCATTCATATATCCCACACTCTCCTCGAGACCCGTATATTGAAGATCCACCCTGATTGCATGTAAGAGCCAAGAGATTCGACCCATGTCAGCAACTTGCTACGAGACTTCCTTCAAAGGAACCACGGAAAATGACCCGATGTCAGAGGACAGGTTCAGAGACATCACATTGGAGGCTGGTTCCTGGCTCTTTCCTGCTGTGGAAAATTCTGCTTGCATGCAGATCAAGACAACTCGTTGGTTGACATTGTGGTGCACTGATCCTTCATTTCTCTGTCTCTAAGAAGAGAAACGTCTCATACAACTTCATCGTCAACTCATGGGTTGACATTGTGGTGCACTGATCCTTCATTTCTCTGTCTCTAAGAAGAGAAACGTCCATACGACTTCATCGTCCCCTGTTCTCACAGAGAAAGTGACAGTATCAAACTCTTAAATATAGCTGGTTTAATCAGCTGTGTTGTAGGAATCAGAGCCACACTTCCCAGAAACTCCCTGCCTCCTACTTGTCTTCTTGCATGTCTCATGAAGTCAATCATCACACTAT
Source organism: Dracaena cambodiana (assembly GCA_036321105.1). Taxonomy (NCBI): domain Eukaryota; kingdom Viridiplantae; phylum Streptophyta; class Magnoliopsida; order Asparagales; family Asparagaceae; genus Dracaena; species Dracaena cambodiana. The sequence goes on along the minus strand of JAYEPQ010000005.1, from coordinate 57,031,457 downwards.
TTGTATCTCAAGTCAATCTATAAGTATGATCCCTCCTCTTAACAAGAAAACTAGAGCCACCTCTGATCCCTCCTCTTAACAAGAAAACTAGAGCCACCTCCTTCCCGTTTTGAGAGAGTAATGGATCCATCCAATTTCGATGAAAAAATTGATCCAAGAGCATACCAAGCCTTGAAAAAAGGCGACACAGCTTCCTTGAAGACGCTGTTGCAAGAGAATCCGAGATGCCTAAATGGCATAACTGCAAAGAAGAACACAGCCCTGCATGTTGCTGCCAGCCTGAGCTACAGCTGGTCCATACTTGAAATCCTTGATATTTTCCACAACCATCAGAGCTTCCAATTTGCAGTCAACTCCAGAGGTGACACTCCGCTCCATTGTGCAGCTCGTGCTGGCCAAAACGTCATGGTCAATTTCATAATTGGCATTGCACGAGGGCCAAGTGGCGAGCTCCCCTTGCACAGGATGCAGAATGAACATGGGGATACACCATTGCATGAGGCTGCGAGAAACTGTCATTTCGGCATAGCATCTGAGCTGATGAAGGCAGATAAACTCTTGGGAGAGATTATCAATAAGCATGGGGAGTCGGCAGTTTATCTGGCAGCAGAGAGAGGGGCAGTGGAGATTGTGAGGACGTTGCTGCAGTTTCCAACTTGTGCTGTTGCAGGGCCTAAGGGACAGACAGCTTTGCATGCTGCCGTCTCTCGAAGTTATGGTAATATAAATCTTTCTAAACTTTCATAAAGGTAGTCGGTTAGCCATTTAGAAGATAGTTTGAAAACAGGAACTAAGATACCGCAGTTTAAACATGATTCTAATTAAAATTCGATGTATGTTAACCGCCTCCGCCATGGTTGAAGAGCCATGGGGTCAAATTGTGCTTGCAAAGAACATCTTTGGGCATAATCAAATTATGAAAGTCCATAACCTCCGTTGCCATTAAATTGCACATATATTAAAAATTTACAGTGTTGAAGAAGCACGGGAAAAAGAAAAAGGTTTACAAATTATTGCTACTAAGCCACAGGAACTAGCAGGAGTTTTCAAATTACACATACGAAATGAAACCTCATATATTAAACATTGCCGGAGCCTTGAAACTATCAAAGATTGTCATTAAAATTTCATGTTTAAAATTTATAACATTATCATAAAATTTAAAATCTGAAAGTGATTTTATGCTATTTACTCTTAACAATTTCAATGTTTATATGATCACTAGAAATTACGCGACTATTGCTCGAGGAAAGGCCAGCGCTAAGTTACAAAGTGGATGCAACTGAAAGTTCAGCTCTTCACTATGCAGCATCTATTGGCGACCTTAAGATGATTCAGCTATTGCTAAGCTATGAAGCATCCGCAGCTTATCTCTTAGACAAAGATGGTCTTTCACCAATTCATGTTGCTGCTAGCATGGGTTACACGGACATTATAAATGAATTAATCAAGAACTGTGCTGATGCAGTCGAGCTGACTGACAAAAGAGGTAGAAATTTTCTTCATATTGCCATTGAAAATAAGAGATTGAAGGTTGTGAAATATGTTCTTGAAAATCGTGACCTTAACGAGCTACTCAATGAGCCGGACTGTGATGGAAACACACCGCTGCATTTGGCTGCAGTCAAGCGTAACCTAGAGGCAGTCCAACTTTTGCTAGCAGATAAGAGAATAGAAACCAGATCGAGGAATTATATGGGTCTCACACCTCTTGATCTTGCATCCTCGTGCCTCAATTCAAGCATAAGCCTTCGAATGGTAATATTTGATTATGCACATTCCTATGAATATATGATATTGATTTTCTTTCTTCGCTTTGAAGCATTTCAAACTAGTTTTCCAGCACGTGAAAATGCATGAATGACTAAAATGAAGAATAGGCAAGTGGAAAGGGGTCGATGTGAGAAATACAAAATGAAAAGAATTTTATTTGAAAAGAAGTAACCTAAACTTTATGTTTGGTATATATAGACATGTTTAGAAAGCCACTTATTGTCAAATGCTATCAGCAACAATCTGTAGATAAACATACTGAAAAATAGCTTTCTAATGCATAAATGCAAAGCCTGGTTGTTTTCTCCTCTAGGAAAAGATAGCAGTGGTATCATAACTTAGATATCAAGCTTTAACTCTCTCATTTGTCACAAAAGAGCACACAGGTTACAAAATGAACTCCTTTATAAATAGAAGAATGAAAAAAGAGCTTGGAGGATTCAAGGTAATTGAAGAAAATTATAAAGGTCATGCATTAGTGAGATGAACGTGTGACCAGAAAATAAATTGCAAAGTGTATACCTCCAAAAGTTAGGATTATATACGGATTGTAGCAAAGAAATAAGAAAATCTTGTTCAGCTTCAAACTGGCATTTTCACCATTACTGTAAGTTAGACCTACAAATATTAGTGTCAACTTTGTGAAATCCATTACAGTAGATACACCTCAAGTTAGGGATGTAAACAGGACGGATAAGGATAATATAGGTTATAACAAGCTTGTATTAGAATCAACTTACGCACATGAATTTGGACACGGATAATATTCGCAAAGAAAATTTAGTATCTCACAAATCTGGTAAAAGGGATACGGATAAAAATCAGATATGGAAAATAACCATATTTGATACATGCGGACAAGTCCCGGGGAAACATAAGCCAGACGCAAATTATATGATTGATGAATAGGCAAGGCAGTTATGAAAATATGGATCTAAGATAAATAGATCAAGAAATTATGAATATACCACCTAGATTCTGCCTAGAAGCAGATATACGAAATACCCAATTTCACTATCCGTATCTAGATAGAGCGCCTAGTTTGACACCCATATCTGCATCTGAAAAGAAATGGATGCTGATTCAGTTTGGGTGATTCTTTTCTATTTACATCCCCACATAAATTTATACATCATATATAGAATAAGAAGTATTTTTCGAATTTACCATCTACGGCTACTTATAAAGAAAATAATAGTAATAGTCAGATTTTGAAGGAATGAAAGGACATGCTCTCCATCTGTTGGAGATTAGTGGTAAAATGGTAACTGCAATAGAGATATCTATCCTTCCTTTCCTATATCTCCATCTTCGCATCTGCAGAGCTTGAAATCTCATTGTATATTATCCATAACAAAGATTCTAAATTATACAAATGCAATAACTCTTCTACAAAGTCAACATAAAATCAAATGCCTCAAGCTGTTTATAGTTGCAATGTGATAATCAAAGAAATGTGTTAAGGTACATTGAATTGAACCTATATATTTCCTTTTTGTTAGTTTATTTGACGAAGAAATCAAAATGATGAAAACAAAAAAAGAAGCAGTTTAGACGATTAAGATGGTCTTATGTTCCTTATTGACCAACAAAATAATACAATTTTGTGTGTGCATGTGTCTGACATACGCATGCCCATGCAAATCCCAAGTAAAAATACTATGCTTTGTGGCTGTACTTGGCCAGATCAGAACAGGCCCACCAAATTTCTATCTAGTGGAGCAATCATTTAAGTCAGATCATAATGTTTATGTTAATAATCATAAATGATTTAATATATAAGCAAGTTTTCTACTAAAAATTACAAGTTCAAAATTAAATGACATTGTCACAGACTTTGGATCAGTTGAATAGATTTATAGAGTAGAAAATTATCTAACCCTGTACCACAATCAAGTGTTTGTTTTGAGGTTAGTAATGTGAGTTTTTACTACACTGAACCAGCAGAAGCATATCTTGCAATAGATAATACGAATAAATTTTAGATCTACCCTGGTTAGTTTAGTCATTTGTCATGAAGTTTTAGTTCATATTGATCCAACTAGTAAGCAAGTTGAGTTCTACACAGATTAGACTAAAATAAAATGACAAGTGGAATGGAGTTCCTCTATTTAGTTCTGGCTTTATCCGTTCCTCAGAGTTGAATGTAATTCCCTAAACCTATCATCTTCATCCTTCTAAAAATTTTCCAAGCCTAGGGCTGATTTTGGATGGACCAAGATTTATTGTGCAACCCTCTCTAGCTCGTAGTTTCTTTATCAGGGATTTCACACCAATTAAGGGTTGATGTCCAGTCAAAAAGTGCGGCAACATTTCAAAATTTCGACAGAGCCTAGTACCAATAGCCAGCTCCTTGTTGGTGGCAAGAGGCTTAGATAATAATGAGAGAAACTAAAATATTAAATGGCACTCATGGACTCCAAAAAATTTATGCTTAGGGGGTAGATTTTTTTCTTACTTGAATCACGGCACTGATTCCTTCTCTGTGCAGCACAAGATCATGGTACAACTGGTGTCAGCAGGCTCGCAATTCAGCCCACAGCGTATGGACTTGATGACAAAAAAGTTGCAACGGAAAGATGCTGAAGAAATTAAGCGATACAGGGCCTTAGCAAACAACCTAGCAATAGTGGCAGTACTTGTTGCAACGGTTACCTTTGCTGCTGCTTTCACTTTACCTGGAGGTTACGAGAACGATGGCCCAAATAGTGGCATGGCGATTTTAGTAAAGAAACCAGCCTTCAAGGCATTCCTCATCTCTGATGCTGTAGCAATGGTTAGCTCCATCACTGTCACTTTCTTGCTCATTTATACAGGGTCACTTGATCATGATGTCCGTTTGCACTCCATAAGTACTGCCATGAAATTTATGTGGGTGGCCCTTGGAGGAATGGTTGTGGCTTTTTCCATGGGCACCTATGCGGTAGTGTCATCAGGTTGCAAATGGCTTGCTATTCTTATTTGCTTCATGGCATGTAGTGTTCCCTTCATTGCTTGGCTGATTGCACGCTGGCCAGCTTTTGGCTCATTAAAGCTGGTGAAGGTAACACGAAAACAGGAGAAGAAAGAGAGAAATTGTTACACTAAAAGTGGTGGACTTTGAAATGCCTTGTACAATGGTCGTGAATTTTGAAACACCTCATTCTTCCAAATGTGATTACTAGTTCTACATAGACCTGTGCGTACTTCATATGAGTATGCAATTGACATGAAGAATAAAACATGGCTCACTTTTAGCTTTCGCTGTAAAATCATATATAAACAACTTTACTTCATTTTTTATAGGAGGAATTCATGTGATTTCTTCTAAACCTTTAACCTCCCAACTTTAAAGGATTTGCATGCACAAACTCCTAGAACTGTTCCAATGTTAACATAGTTAGCATTAAAATTAGCATTTCCCACAAAATCCTTTAACTTTGTTAAAGCCAATAGACCAAAAAAACATGAAACAATAGACCTGGAGCTGGCTCAAGTGATCTTCAAATATACTCTCTGTTGTCAATGACTGAATCAAGAAACTCCAAGGTCAAATTTCTGCACAACCTTATATGGGGAACATTGATGTCAAAAAAAAAAAGAAAAAAAAAATGTATGTTCCTCAAGGTCTAGATGCATTCAAAACAAACTTCCTATCAAGTTGACATCTTTTACTTGATAATGAGGTTGCTCATCCTCTGGTAGCATCGTCATCTATTTTATGCTAATTATCAGTCCTGACCAGTCCATCCATCAAGCTATCAAGATGCCATTTAGGCAAGCTACAAGTGATGGAAGAATTGTGATCACAGCAGTTATGCTTACCAAACAACAATTTCATGTATGAGTATAGATACATACATTTCATTTAGGCACAGTATAATGACAGCACCTTTTCATTTGCCTATTGTAAAAATCTAATTAGTTTACAAGAACATGAAGTCTATTAAAGAAAAAAATTATCACATGACTGTAGAAAAAGTGTATGGTTTAAGAAATGAAAATTATAAACCTCTTTAAAAAATATACCTGCCAATGCACCAAAAATCATAGAACCACAACTCTCAGAAACTCAAACTCCACAAGTTGACAGATGCAGGATAATGCTGATTGCACCATATCACCCAGACTGCACAAAGTTCTGCATTTGAAACTTTTGAAATATTCATGAATAACAGAACACTGAGATGCTTTTTACCGAAGATGACTTTGAAAAATGAATGAACAAACTTAGTACATATATCTTACTTTACATGAGACAACAAAAAGGCAGAAATCAAAACTCAACTTCCGAGCACTAGTAATTATATTCAGGTGTTGCATATATAAATTATGATTTTGTTATCCACTTAAAAACGTCAGGTGTATAACAGGCTAGAACAGTTACTCAAAACAACCTCCTCATCAGGAATTTTTCGTTCATACCTTGAATGGGCTCTTTTGGCAGCTTCCTCAAGCTATTTTCAACTATGATTTCTCAAATATCACAAGAGTAGCTATCTCAGGTGACGCAGGACGGGAGCGATTTAGAGTTTGTGGTGGATGAATTGGGGAAGAATTTAGAGTTTTGGAGGATAAATTAGGGTTTGGATCTCACGTCCAGGCGAATCACACGCCCACTCTCTCACGAATCACTCGAGAAAAGATTTAATAAAGCAAATCACATGCTCTCAAAAGAAATCATATTTCACTCTATATTCAAATTAGGGTTTTACAAGCCATATATATAAAGAATTTTAAAACACAAAATACCAAATCTATCCAAATCTCTAATCAAATCCTAATGCAACAAGATAATACCAAATCTAACCAAATTCTAATCAAATCCTAATCAAATCTCTATCAATTCTCCCGCGTTTGGAAATATTCACCACCTGGTGAATAGCGATAAGAAGAAAGTCAAGCACGGTCAACTGAAATTGGTTAATCTTCTTGAAATCTGGCAAACCTTTCCACCGAACTAAATATAAGAAAATCGAACAGTTTGAAAGCCAAATGTATGATATCTGGCATTTCCATGGTGGCGACAGTAACAATTGTAGAAGGTCTGGAGAGAAGTCAAAATCTGTCGCAAATCTGGCAGAAAAATCGAATCAACTTTTGGATCTGTGGCAAATTGTATGTTGGATTCTGTCTCATCGCCTAAAATCTCGAAAGCGGGTATATTGATATCTGGACTCTTTTTAGGGCACTCATACTCATAATGCTAAAATTCTCTACATGCCGAACATTTGATAGAATGACACTGATGAGTAAAGTGTCCATATCCTTCACACTTTGAACATTATTTAAAGACAAGATGCGGAGTATACCGTGCACGAAGAAAAAACTGCAACTGTTGAAGTACCAATCAGAAACTTCTCCAACCAACTTCAATTTAGTATAATTGTATTTCTGCTCTGAAGTCAAAGGAAAATAACAAAAAATTGTTCCAAATTGCTTTCCCATTTTTCATAACCATTAAGGTCATTATAACCATGAAAATATGGGACTGCATCATATATATCATACTCTACTTGCATGAAATCGACATCAGTGTTTATGTATTTTCCACAAAATATGAATCTCATATTTAAATTAAGTTCAGAAAATACCAAAATTGGAATATGTCGATTATATCTCGAATCCGATGCGAACCGGGCTTCAAATGGCTTCACAATCACCCAAAAAACCCTTAACAGGTCTGGATTCTTCTTAACGGGTCTGAAACAACTGTTGCTTATGCTGCCTGCTGCTGCTGTAGGAAGAGAGGGGAAATTTGTTTTTTTTTTTTTTTTGCTGCTTGATGGAGGTTGAGGTTTGAAGTGGGTTTGGAGGATGGTGTGGAGGAGGAGGAAAACTCTTTTTTTTTTTTTCCTGCTGCTTCTCTTTTTCTGTTTTTTTTTTTTTTTCACTGTTTTTTTTTTCTCTCAATTCTAAAAGAAAATTAAAAAAAAAGATGATGGAAAGATAAGAAGATGGAGATGGATTTGAATTTTGATACCTGAAGATATGGATCTTGAGCTCTGATACCAATTTGACGCAGGACGGGAGCGATTTAGGGTTTGTGGTGGATGAATTGGGGAAGAACTTAGAATTTTGGAGGATAAATTAGGGTTTGGATCTCACGTCCAGGCGAATCACACGCCCACTCTCTCACGAATCACTCGAGAAAAGATTTAATAAAACAAATCACATGCTCTCAAAAGAAATCATATTTCACTCTATATTCAAATTAGGGTTTTACAAGCCATATATATAAAGAATTCTAAAACACAAAATACCAAATCTATCCAAATCTCTAATCAAATCTAATCAAATCCTAATGCAACAAGATAATACCAAATCTAACCAAATTCTAATCAAATCCTAATCAAATCTCTATCATCAGGCTTTTAATATACTGATATTTCTGAAATTTCTTTTGTGAAAATGATCTAAATCTGTTTCAGACTTACAATGCAATCAGTCATCCAAAACGAACCCCAAGTTCTCCTGTCTCAATGAAACTAGGACCCCTATTCATCCGCACATGTCGTGTATTCATCCGCACATGTCGTGTATCAATCAACTTCCCCACCCTCTCCACATCATTCCATTGCCCCTCATCACATACAAATCTGCTACAAGAGTATAAGCCCCACAATTGTCATCTGGAACAACCAGCTTCAAAACCTGATCATGATCTTCTTTGCAATCTCAAAATTTTTATAAGTCATGTACCCCACCAAAAGTGAAGTCAACACAATAATATTCGGCTCAACCTTCATATTTTCAATAATAGCATAAGCATCCTCCAACCTCCCAGCCTTCGATAATAGATCAACAACACATCGATAATGATGAATATCGGCCTCAAATCATTACTCTTCGACCATGCTACACCTTTCACAAGCAAGCCCACACGTAGGGATTGTAATGGATACATCCATGAGTCAATTTTTGCCCGTCCTATATAAAATTTTAAATTAAAAATCAAAATTTTATTTTTTCTAATTCAAAATTTTGTATAAGAAGGGCTAAAATTTGGTGCGTTGACACGTTACCATTCCTGGCCACATGGCAACAAGCATTCAGCACCCCAACAAACGTGATCCCCTTGGCCTCACTCCCGCTCTCCTCATCTCTCAGAATACATGACAGATTCACCTCCATCCCTCCCACCTTCAATATTTCCTAAAACAACGAGAACTATTGACCAAAAACCCTCTACCCATGCACGCGCCAATCATTGCTGAGCAAGATGCAATGTCGCCTTTCGAGCTGCAGTAATATCGCCACGTTTACGATAGCAGCTTATCATGGTGTTCGACGCGACGACGTTTCTGTTGGGAATTTCGTCGAACAGACAGCGGACACTGTCGAAAGACAAGAGAGTGTAGAGATGCATAAGGGATGTCGACACGATGGAAGCGGAGCAGCAGGTTGGATTTGAGGCGGTGGGCGTGGAGTTGAGGGATCAAAGCGCATATTTCACTGGATGAACACGATCGCAACAATTTTAGAGTGAGACGGTGGCATGAGAGTCGAAAGGATCAGCTAAAGTTGTTCTGAGTTGGACTGAGTCTTCAATTTTATTTTATTTTTTCTTGATAATGAGGTATTGACGGGTAGATCTGTATCCAGATTGGGCGTGAAAATAGTTATAGCTTGTTGGACGGTGAGTGTAAGCCCGTGGGCTTTTTCAAATTATTGAGCCCAAATAACATAATACAAGGAGAAAAAATTAAATAAAGTTTCCCTTATTTAGGCTCAAATTTTCAATTGAGAAATGCCAAATGGAAATTTTCCATTTGTAAATAGGAAACCAAAATTTGTGTGGTTTAGGGGTTTTTGGTAGAATTCGGATTCTATTTGATTGTATGTTAAAAAGACTTGATCTCAACTTTTAACTCTATTATTTTTATGGATAAATTTTACTGATTTGTTCTTGGTTACACTTTATTTATATTATTTTTATTTGTTTGCCATGGTGATCTGCAATATTTTTTCTTATTTTATAATATTTTTTATTGCTTCCGGATACCATGAAACTAAAACATAATACGAGCATACTCTAAGATATTTTGACACAAGCATTGCGGAAGAAGAGGGGTGTTATGCTCCTGGGACAAATAGAGTGACAATCTCGAGATAGTTGACTCATGGTAATGCATCTACGGGCTAAATTTTGACCATTTCAATATAAAATTTTATTTTTCTAATTTAAAATTTTATAAAGAACGGATCAAAAATTGACTCATTGATGCGTTCATTATCATCCCTAGTAGACTGTGTGGTACACACCAACGTATACAGAGGATTGATGTCAGACCAAGGGGACAGGAGCCCTCCTTCTCTTTGTTTACTTTTGTTTAAGTGGTATTTCATATCGAACTTCCTCGTTCATTGAATTTCATATCAAACCATGGGAATGTTTCTTGCTACTTATGAAGCCGTTGTACACCGTGAATGAGTCCGCATGAGGAGACAAGTCACACTAGTCTGGCATGGCTTATTCTGTATGTTGTGAGTTGAAGCCTTGTGATATTACCTTTAGATTCATCCTAGCAAATTAATTTGAAAATCCACTCATGCTATCGGTAGAGAGATTTAAACCCACGATCTTCCAATTAGTATGATACTATTATGTCACGTGAACATGAACTATGCTCAGTTAGTATCCCAAGGATGTAATACTTTTAAGAGATACACATGTTAATGATCTCACTATTATTTTCCTATCCTGGTGCATTACACCTAGAACTTTGGACTTCTTTGGAATCAACACCATCAAAGTTACAAACTGCACCACTTATGTCAAGTAATTTACTGGCTCTAAAGAATCTGCATGCCCTCACGGGCACTATGCGCATACCCCATATGGGCGACGCACATCCAGACACTTCGTACGTTACATGAGTTTTGTCCATGATCTGTTGAGGACGAAGAGATTTTGAGGGAACAGTTACGTTCCATTCAATCTATAAAACGAGAGAAGTTTTCTGGAGATAGAGGCAGAGTTCGAAGAGAGAGACAGAAACAGAAAGAGTCCAGAAAAGTCTTCAGCGTTCTTCTTTCCAGGAGCTTGGTGCAAAAAAAAAAAAGAATTTCCCTATGCTTGGATCGTCAATGGAGTATAGCAACAACGCTTCCCCGTTGTCTTAGAATCCCACAAATTAAAAAGAAAAATTGAGCTATCTCTTTTTTCTATTCTTGTAAATGGAATCTAAACTGTAATTTTTCTTTTATTTGGTATAATTTCAATCCAAATGGCAATGGAAGGAAGTTCTCCAATTTCGGTAGTATATTTCGGATATACTACCGATTTGGTAAGTCACATAAGAATGAGTGTAAAATAGAAATAAATAACAATTGGAAATAAGTCATCTTTAAAATGAGTGATTATTTGTCCACATATTTCTGAGTATATGTAGAACAAGATGAACAAAAAACAATCAATGAATTTTGTTATATATTATGCACTTAGGCGGGGGGAGCGTAGCTAATTAATTTTTTGGATTAATTACACTTAGACCCCCTATAGTATAGGGAACATATAACTTATCACCCATAAATTTTAAAACTCTCATTTAGACCCCCTGAACTATCTAAATCACTGTATTTTAATTACACTCAAAACCTCTGGTCCAGGGGATCTAACTGAGAATTTTAAACTTTATAGGTGATAAATTATACACCTCTCATAATACAGGGTGTCTGAGTGTAATTAATCCAAGTTATAATGAAAATAGTTCTTCCTAAGATTCCACTTTGAAAACTACTTCTAGTTTTTTTTCCTTATTTTCTCAACTTCCAACATCCAAACAGGTCTTAGTACACCCATCCAAAAGGGCGAATGAATGTAGGGTACGAAGGAGAAGTCCAAGGGCCTCCAATTTTTGTAGTAGTTGTGGGCCTGTGGCACACCAGGAATCTCCATGGACGAGGATCTTTCTAAATGAGGCACCACAACCATTTTGCCAACAAAGAGATGTTGAAAAGGCGAAAATCAGAAATCCCGAATACTTCATTTTTAGGCTTACAAACTTGCTTCCAATTGATGAGACATTGCTTCCAATTGATGAGGCATAGACCCGGGAACGTCCCGACAACCCTTCCAGGGAAAAACCCTCCTTAGTTTGTCATTCTACGCAGCAACACATTTTGAGAGCAGCAGGACATATAATGAAGAAGGGAAATGGCTAAAAAATCGGCATTAACAAACATGCTTTCACCCGAGAATGACACACTTGTAATAAATATTAGCAAATCTAAGGCCACATAATCTGTAAACATCAACCCGAGAATCACACTTTTTATCTTCTTCCCATTTATTTTCATTAAAAATATATACAACAAAAATCTTGAACCCCTACTAAAAGATCCTAGCTCCACCGATGTATGCAATATAAAGATGGATGGCTAGAATGACAACTGCATGTTCAAGATTCAAGGTCCTCACAATATTGTCAAAATCCATGGTGTCGGAACTTGATGGCTATTCGTAAATTTGACTACAACTACAGAATCTAAAAGAATACCTTCTTCAACAAAAGTAAATTTCTGTTACAGTAAACACAGAAAAACAACACTTGGAGTACTGTCGAGAGTCAACTATAGCAAAAAATTCATACATCACCTATCAGTCTACAATGTATGTATATATAAATGTCGAGACTAGCATTTCTCATTCACTTTATAGAGTTGGAGCTTAATAGGTTCTCTACCACGTCAATGATGGCTCATCATCACTTTATTTCCTTCTCCTATGAACCATCATCGTCCCACATCCTGATCAGCCATTCCATTGCATATAATTTCATCAAATCTGGTCTAGACTTCATCAATTTTAAAAAAACGCAAGTTTTAATGTTGCTATTTTTTGTTTTAAAAATTAGTTTGAACTTCTAACAAAATGATATGGAATCTGTTAATGTGACCATGAACATAACCACCAACTCCTAATATTAATATCTCAAGGAGCTGCTGGGTACTGATAACAATACCCAATGTCATTTCCTACTAGGTTTTCAAGATGAGCTGAGAATAAATGAAACTAAACACTACTGATAACAAATTGCTACACAGTTCAGCATTTTTCTGGGGTGTGCTACAGGACTTTAATTTTGATCAAAAAATTAAAAGTGAGAATGTCTAAGCTTAATATTGTTGTAGCAATGCCTTCACAATTTAAGCTGTCTACTGTCAGTTGATGAACTACTCTACAAATGTACCAGTCATGAGTAACTCCTCACTACGAAATTTTGAGATCCAGCAAACTATATGGCATGATGTCACAGGGCGAAAGAAAATGTTTTAACTGTTCCTATAGCAACTAATTAATGGTGTTAGCACGAACATTCCATAGACGGATGCTGTTTTAGAGAATCTGAGATAGAATCTAACCTGTGCCAAATCCTGATCATCTCTATCCCACTTTTCAATTGCTTGCCGCAAATATTTTATAGCTGCAGGGTAGAATTTTCTTCTTAACATAACTGCACCGAGCTCAAAATACCCTGTGGCGGTGGCATCACCACTCCGAACTTGCTCCTGAAGAATCAAAAAAAAAAAAAAAATACACTAGATGAATACATGCTCTGTAACGAGTCAAAAACAACAACAACAACTGAGCCTTTCATCCCAAGTATTTGGGGTAGGCTACATGAACCAAAAAAGAATCACACCAGATCGATCACTTTGATAGTCCTTCTCCATTCAATTCTGTCAAGTAATACCTTCTCATTTAAACCTCTAGAATCCATATCTTTTCGTATCACCTCCATCCATATTTTTTTTGGTTTTTCCTTCGTTCTTTTAACTTGTCCTATATTGATAAACTCCCCTCATCGAACTAGTGCAATTGTAGGTCTACGTTGCACATGACCAAACTATCGTAATCGATTTTCTCGCATTTTCTCATCGATAAGAGTTACACCTATTTTAGCACGAATATCTTCATTTCTTACTTTATCTCACCTAGTGTTGCCGCACATCCCGCGAAACATGCGCATCTCTGCTACGCTTATTTTCTGTAAATAATGTTTCTTTATAGCCCAACATTTCGTGCCATATAATAAGTATTCCTATAAAAATTTTCCTTCAGTCTTAACGGAGTGTTACGGTCGCATAAAACTCTCGTTGCCCTCCTCCATTTCAACCAGCCAGCTTGTATCCTATGGAGTCAAAAACAAAACCAAAAAAAAGAGTACAAGCTTAGATCTTATTTAAACGAACCGGAGAAATTTCTTTTCTCCACCCTTTTTCCTGGGCACTAAACATAAACCTCTTACACTTGTCAGTTGTTAAAGCCTTGAGTTGGGAGGATTGTAGGAGGACAAGTTACATAAGAAGTAAACTAGAGGAGAATTCTTCTTAAAAATCGTTAACTATCATGTCCATTGTCAGTAAAATTTTCTCTTCTATACCCAAAAAACAGCTGACATATATTTTGCTCCTCTAAACCACAAATGTACAGAAAGGTCATCCAAAATCCTCACTGACTACATAAATACCCCACTTGCCTATCTCAAAGAAATCGTAGATCTCTTACATCCTACATAGTAGGACTGGGCCAGGCTTCAATGGCTACACTTAATGTTTTGTACATAGAAAATGAGATATCACACGATGTGAATAGTCTCACAATGTTGATAGATGATAAAAAGCATTGTCTTCAATATTGTCTGATATATCTGCAAAATATCGTTTTCTAACCATTGTTGTAATGATTTCAAGTAATTCAAAATGGATTGTCATATTTGGCTCGCTGATATATCAGCCTACCGTTCAACTTATTGCCAATAAATTAGCTCAAGAAATTGTGTCAGGTTTGGCAGTTATCAGATTATCTTTTTTCAAATAAGTAATTTCATGCTTGCCCCAAGACTCCTAACCTGTTATATTAGATTACCAACCAATTAAAACATAATTGTTGGAATATAAAATAATCAAGGTTCTAAATATCCATATTTAGAACAACGGAAATAATAATCCTCAACTCTCACCACAACTTCAGAGTTTTGATATAGTGAAAGCAACTTAATATGTTACTAAAGTATCCCAATTTCAAATCCCATCATATGCACATTTAATCGCGGATTTTAAAAGATTAAATATCAGTACGTAAAGCCCAGATTTCAGCCAGAAGAAGTGTTTGACCTACAAGAGTGTGAGAATATGAAATAATACAACCCCAATATTTACCACAACTTTGGAGTTTTAGTATAGTGGAATGGATACTAATAAAAGAGAGGGCTTGGGCTTGCAATGTAACCCTCTTAGGAGCTTCCCAAGAGGTCACCATCCTAGTAGTACTCCCACTCTAGCACGCTTATCTACAAAAGATTTTTCCCATGAATCCTAGCTCAAAAATGGCTAAATTTTTTAGCTTATGAAAATTATATAAACTACACATTTTTTTAAATCACACTTGATGTAGAATTATTCATTAATATGGGGATTTACATGCTCCCCTATCTCGGATTTGGCATTCTTGTGAAAATAATGCTTCACTGGGTAATATGGGATTCTAGAGGTAAGCCCAAGTATGGATGGAAGCAATTATAGAGAACATGGAGTAGTAAATTTAATTATACAGATGGCGCTTAACCAAACTGAATTATCACGTCCTGTTCCGAGATATGGTAAACGAACACATACAGGTACCAGCAACATATCTGACATATTCGGATTGAATATGCTAAAACTTCGGCAAGATAACAAGAGTTAAAATAGTTTATAATTAGTCATGAAAATGGCCAGCTATGATTACTTTATGGCTTCAAGAGATCATTATAAACTACTCTAGTTATTGTCTCGCATCTGATGTGAGACTATTGAGCTAAAAGTACTATATTTTCCCCTCCCTCTTAGCATATGACATCATCATCAGAAGAATATAGTAACACGTTAACACTTTCACCAAGCAGTGTGGGATTCTAGAGGTTATTCCCATAGATTTCTAGAGGTGGTTCTCACGGATTCAAGAGATGGCCCTCACTTTTGTGTGGAACTTTGTTTCGTATAGTACTTAGTTCTATGTGGCACTTAGTTTCACACACTTTTGACTGGAACCTAACTCTGATACCACTTCAATACCTATCATGCCCGACCTCGATATACGATAAACGAGCACATACAGGTACCGACAATATATTCGATTTGAATATGCTAAAATCTCTGGCATGATAGCAAAAGTTAATATAATTATAATTAGTCATGAATTCCTCTCCCAAAAAGACTAGTTACGATTAATTTATGACTTCATAAAAATCATTATAAAATATGCTAACTCTTGTATCACATCCGATTTGGAATTATTGAGCTATAGGTATTACATAAATGGACGTGCCGACTCCAAAATTTGGGTAAAGCCTTCTGTTGATGTTAATATTGTAGTATTATAGACCAGGCATGTGAAACTTGAATCTCTTCCTATGTTATTTCATGGGGGCAACTCCCCTGTTTGTTTATTATCAATGGCAAAACTCCTATTATACTTCACTTCTCATACTCTCTTCAGACTCATGTTGGGCAATACATTAAGGTATCCTCGTGTTTGTAACCTTTAAGATATAAGCATAAAAGGAATCTACAAGTGTTATGTAATAATCCTTGCAAGGACTTTCCAGGCTGTCATCCATCGTAGTGCTACTCTTCCCATAGTGGGCTTAAATTGTGGAATCCTATGGTCCCCACCTTCTCCTCCTACCATCCTCCCAACAAAAAAGCCTAGCTACATGTAGTTGTGCTACCGGATACCTTTCTACCCATATGGATTCGAGAGATGGCCTCCACATACTCAAGACGGTCACGTTTACATGCCCATGTGGCCTCGCACTTGGCTCTCACATTTTGTTCCACAAATATTGTACTAGTGTTGGCTCTCTAACGATTTTAATCCCAAGTGACATTTCGAGGAGGTAACCTTTCCTAGTACTATACTGCTACTATTCTCATTACCATGCTTAACCATGGAGTTTCAGCTATGATTCCCCTCTCAAAAATGCTAGATTCTTGACTTTATGGGGACATATAACAGACACCTTCTAGTACATATCCTGGGCTGGTTAAAGGTTATTATGGTATAGTAGTTGATGTTTTTTATATTTTAAGTAAGAAGATCAATAGTATATAATACTTATGTACATCAAAATATTTAGAATCCACACCATGTCTTGTTACCATGTTGCCTTTTTTTGATCCATCCGTCATTTGACCTATGTTGTCTGCCAGTTTCACTCTATCCCAGAAGTTATCATGTTCCTATTTGTTTTCTCACCACATATTAGACTTATCAGTTTGCTCTAGAGTTTTGTAATCCTTTACATCAGTAAAATGTTTGTGGAACATAGTCAAAAGGATAAACCAATTATTTACCTGCAATTCTTTAGCAGAAAGGTCAAGTTCTCGTCTCACAAGAACCTGGCGGATGACAAAGAAGGTTCCCACCCCCAACAGACCTAATAATATGAGCAAATAAGAGAGCTGGATTCCCAGTT
Organism: Dracaena cambodiana; assembly: GCA_036321105.1. Lineage (NCBI taxonomy): Eukaryota > Viridiplantae > Streptophyta > Magnoliopsida > Asparagales > Asparagaceae > Dracaena > Dracaena cambodiana. Next base: position 57,014,241 of record JAYEPQ010000005.1, on the reverse strand, counting down.
CAAACAGCTCTCCAATCTCATACACCATGTTTGTTCTCAGTCTTTCGCTGGATTCTGCAACTTGAGAGGAACTAAACCATGGTGTTACTGCACAGAAAAGGGCTCTTAAGTGCAATAATATATTCTTGTTGTTTTGGCCATCATTCAGTACAACACTCATTAGCTTTTCTGCAGCAAGGAAAAGGATATTAGTGGTGTATTTTCTGCATTGTAAGCATACACAGAAAACACTGCACGGAAACCAAATAATAAGTTGAAACGGCAAGATGCAAATGGAAGTCATGATGAAGAATGGAAAACCTAGAAGTCAGACATTCTAGAGAAATTATAAAGACAGTTATGAGAAATTTTAAGAAAAATTAAAAACATAAAATGGTACCAATAAGAGGCCAGCAAATCGTACCAACAAATCATATAAAGGAGAGGCCTTGGTCTCTAAGGTATTATAGAGCCAATGCTCTAGATATTTCATAAATAAAGTTTTGTTTACAGTTAGTTATAATCGTCCACTACAGTTAAGTGTAGCTGTTATGTGCTATTGTCAACTTGTCCTCGACTCCTAGTTACCTTCTTACCTTCTATAAGTTAAAGAAAAGTGTGATCTCTTCAGTTTTTTCATATGCAGGTAAAAATCCATGATCTCAAAGAAACAATTGCTGCTACAATGTCAAAATATTATACGACAAATGCTTTTTGTTTAATCAATCAAACTCCAAAAAGACATATACATGTAGCAGGGAAAAAGCATATTTTGAGCCTTTGAGATCTATAAACTGGGGAACTTGTCGTACAACTACAAGATAATTTAGAGATTACTTAAGGTCTCATTCTGCAGTAATGAAAAGAGAAGTTAACAGAGGAGAAATATATTTTTGTGGTATAATCAATTAAAATTCCAAAATAAAATAAAAAAGTAGCTGGGAAAAGGCAAATAATGTCCGAAATCTACACAAACTGCGGCAATTGATGTGCAACTGCAGGATAAATGGGAGTTACTTCAAGTCTCATGATATAATAAAGAAAAGACAAGCTAGATAAGTACGAGAGTACAAATCATAGAAAAGCCAAATCCTACCTTCTCGACTCTTTAAGGCCAATCTTTCCGTTTCTCTTTCCTCATCCAAAATCTGCCTTCCTCCACATCAACAAAATAGAAGATGTAAACAAAAGTTAACTTAAGATATAAGATACTGTTACTAACCTACAATTGTATATTATGACATTAACATACACAAACATGTATAATATGACAACATATATGTCCTGAAAATTATGATTGTCTGCAAACTGTTGCTATTTTGCCAACAACTCATAAATAAGCAGGAAAGAGAAAAGAACAGGAAATACGAAGGTATTGTATTTTCAAATAAATAGGACATCAAATACATTTATAATTTGTATGTTCCTGTTCTAAATAACAAGTTGTTAACTCTAAAGTCATCTGATGGAGATCAGATTTGATTTGATAGAGATTATATCTGATTAGATTTGATTAGATTTGGATCTTGTTAAGATATTTGATTGGATTTTGTATTTTATTAGGATATTTAATTGGATTAAGAGTTTGAATTCTATTAGAATTTGATTTGTTAGGATTTTCCTATATATATGGATTTGTATGGAGAATTAAAAAAGATGAATAATATTTGAAAATTTCTTGAAAAATTTCTGGCGTGGATTTCGCTGAAGCAAATCTTTCCTCGTGGAGGATTCGCCTGGGTGGATTCCCAAATTCTGTAAGTTCTTCCTCAATCTATATTTTCTTCCCCAATTTCTCTAAAAACCCTAATTCTCAAAACCCTAACCCTAATTTCGCCTCCGTCCTGCATCAAATTTGGTATAAAAGCCTAAATTTTATTCTCCATCACCATCTTCTTCTTCCACATCTCCATCCTCTTTTATTTTATTTCAGTTTTTATTTTTATTTTTGAAAAAAAAAAAGAGATCAGATCTTGAGAAAAAAAAACTGATCTGAAAAAAGAGGAAGTTCAGATTTTAAAGAAAAAAAAGAATAGTTTAGATTTGAAAAAAATAAAGAGAGAAGAGAGAAAAAAGAGAAAAAAAAAAAAAAGAGACGAGAGAAAAAAAAAAAAGAGGAGAGAAAAAAGAAAAGCGAGAGATCTGTTCACATTAAAAAAAAAAAAAAAAACTGAACTTTCAGATCTAAAAAAAAAATTCAGATTTGAGAGAGAGAGAGAAAAAAAAGAGAAAAAAAAATACGAATTCTTCTCTTCCCCCTCTACTTGCCCTGCACCTCTTCTTCCCCTTCATCCAAACCAACAACAACAATATCAGCAGCAACCAATAGTAGCAACAACAAGCAAGAACAGCAGTTCAGACCCGTTAAGGGTTTTTTATGTTCGGAGCCCGTTTCAACTCCGATTCAAATCGTTTTCGAAGCTCCGTGATTCTTGGGTATTTTCTAAACCTTTTGAACTAAAATTTTGAGTTGATTATATATGGAGTTCATATTCCATAGTCACTACATTAACACCAATACTAAAATATCACGAGTTGAGCGTAATATGTATGTTACTATACCCATTTTTTTCGGTTTTGACGATCGACAAAATTATGAAGATTGGGAGAATTATCTCGAAAATTTATTTAGATATTTTGATCTAACATCAGCACAAAAATGACGTTACGCCCGACAAAAGTTGGGTGGAAAAGTTTATATTTGGAGTAGAGAGTATAAATCATGGTTAGATTGGAATATCTTGCGACGTCTATTTCGTCATCGGTATACTCAACACCACATTTCAAATTTATCATCTCATCAATTTCAATCGTCTGAGCCTAAAATAATGACCACTGATGAAAAACTTCAATATATGATTGATAAACTTGAAAGAGTAGCCGAATACTTAACAGCTTCAACAAAACACTTAAATACAGGGATGAAAGAAGTCAAATGGTTAACGATGACAGTATCGCCAACAAGATTGAAGCAAATATTCATATTGTTGATTGCGAATTGCAGCATATACTGAATACAGAAGTTCATGATGAGGTACTATTAATGCCAGATAGAATTTCCTTTCCATCCATAAAAGTTAAAGACTCAAAAGATCATATTTCTGATGATCTCTCGGTGGAACCAACTGAGAAGTTTCAGCCACATAAAAATATATCTGATGATCATATTCATGAGCAGAAGCAACAGAAATACCTCCTCGTCTCCTATATCACATGCCCATAAAATTAACAGTTTCTTTAGAAGACCTGCTAAAATTTCGTAAGAAACTTCGTCGACAATTTGTGTTTACTGATAGTATTTGCATATCAATTGCAGATGTACAGAGAGTACAGAAACTTTCAATCCAAAGCGAGACTTCAGACAGAAAAGAAGTTATTATTGATGATGAGATAAAAACTTCAGTTCCTTTTGAGAGATTGATTACAAGAATTATGAAAAAATTACCGACTCAACATACAAATTCATATGGAGTTTCGATAAAAATTTCTTTTACTATCTATGGCCTAGATATTTCATGGGATCCATATTCGACTACTTTATTTACAGGTATCTTTCTAGATCTACCGTGGTTCGATACAAACTCACTAAAGAAACCAGTTCCCCCTCCACCACCTTATTTCAGATGTAATGTACTAGATACGGTTTCTCGACCACCACCATGGCCCAATTGGGATATTTTGTGGATGTAGATCAGTTCAATCCGGACGTGTTTGTCATTTCTTAAGCCGGGGAGAATTGATGGAGATCAGATTTGATTTGATTTGATAGAGATTATATCTTATTAGATTTCATTAGATTTGGATTTTGTTAAGATATTTGATTGGATTTTGAATTTTATTAGGATATTTGATTGGATTAGGAGTTTGAGTTCTATCAGAATTTGGTTTGTTAGGATTTTCCTATATATATGGATTTATATGGAGAATTAAAAAAGATGAATAATATTTGAAAATTTCTTGAGAAATTTCTGGCGTGGATTTCGCTGAAGCAAATCTTTCCTCGTAGATTCGTCGAGAGTGGGTGTGGATTCGCCAGATGGATTTTCAAATCTTGTAAGTTCTTCCCCAATCTATATTTTCTTCTCCAATTTCTCTAAAAAACCCTAATTCTCAAAATCCTAACCCTAATTTCGCCTATGTCCTGTGTCACCATCCCAGTAGCAAAGAATATGGAAAATTGGTAACAACCTTTTCAAAGAATTAAATTTCAGCAGTATGTATAGATAGACAATAAGTATATTAAGAAACCAGAGAGATGCTAATCCATAATTAAGAATTTGTTTGGCGTGACAGATAATGCTCATTATAATACATCACAAAAGAGATTTGTGTGCTGTTTGAAGCCAACTTTTTCCCTTGTCTCCAACTGGTTATATTAAGGAATAAAATACTGGCACCTGTACCAGTGAGTACCTTAGTCACTACCTAGACCCTCAATTAGTCATGACGCCTATAAGCCAGTGAATTCATATCCATCTATAAGGACTGTTTAAGCTTATTAAAACACCCATAATACATATTGCCTTAAAAGGGCTGCCCAGTAATTACATTTAAGCAAGGTTTTAAATATCGGAGGGTATGTATACACACACACACACACACATATATATATCTTTGTGTGTATATGTATATATATATATACAGATTTGTCCCCTAAATCTTTATAAATTATGATTTAGTCCCCCAAATCTTCATATTTAGAATTTAATCCCCCCAATATTCTAAATTACTACAATTTACTCCTTCCGTTAGTTTTTCCATCTAAATAAACAGCAGTATTTAATTTGATTTTTTTTAAAATTATGAAATGACTTAAATACCCTGCCTTTTAATAACTACTTCTCATCCCAACTTCACTTCATATTCACAAACCCTAAAGTTTTCCATCCCCAATTCCACTCGTCCCCAATAGCGAACCGAGGGCAGCGAGCGGCGATCGACCCGTGGATCGGCGACTAGCTGCCAATGGAGCGGAGCTAGAGACGGAGCGGCGATCGAGCCACGGATCGGCGAAGCGTCGGATCGGGGAAGCGGTGATCGGCGATCGGCAGAACTTGAGGTAAGTGGCGACCGGCCGATCGGGGAAGCGTCGACCAGCGTAGCGGCGACCGACGGAGCGGCGAAGCGACCGATCTGCGTTTAATCTATCGATAAGCATTGTTGGAGCTGGAATAATGTCTCTGCCTGCCACTATGAAACTATTAGGGTTGGTGCCTGGGATTCTTTTGATTGTCTTCATGGCTTTCCTTACTGAAGCTTCAATTGAGATGTTAATAAGGTCTAGTCGACTAGGGAAGACTGTTACCTATGGAGGAGTTATGGGGGATGTTTTTGGAAGGATCGGAAAGATGTTACTTCAGATTTGCGTGGTTGTGAGTAATGTTGGTGTGATGGTTGTACACTTGCTCATCATTGGTATAGCACCGGATAGTCACCTTTCTTTGTTTCGTTTAGTTTTCTGTTATCCATGGATATTACTTCTGTTTTTCTGTTTAGAGCCTCTACATTTCCCTTTTACTTACATAATTGTGCATCTTTCTGTCTAGATTAGTTAGAAGCTATATGATTGCATTGATATAGTGTTATATATGAACATCTGAATAGCAACGGCAGAGTCTTATTATGTTTAGTTCAACGTGTTGTTATTATGTTTAGTCCAGAGAACTTGTTATGACAGAGCCTTGTTATGTTCAATCCAGAGAACTTGTTTTCTGAAGTGAGAACTTGTTCTTGGCTAGAGAGAGATGAGAGATAAGAATATGATTTCTTGGCTATATGATAATGAATAGAGAGAGAAGAGAAGAACAAATGGGGAAGACAATGAATCCAATAAGAAACCCAATATGAACTTAGAAGAGATGAGGAAGAGAGAAGGGGGAAATTAAGTGAAGAAAATGAGAAGAGAGGAAGAGGGAGGAGGAATTAAGTGAAGGAATTTAGGAGTAAAATGGGAAAATCAGGTCAAAAATAAACTTGGCTAACGAAAGTTAGAAAGGGGGACTAAATTGTAGTAACTTAGAAGATTTGGGGGACTAAATCATAAATTATAAAGATTTAAGGGACAAATCTGTAAATACCTCTCTCTCTCTCTCTCTCTCTCTCTCTCTCTCTCTCTCTCTCTCTCTCTCTATATATATATATATATATATATATATATATATTAGATTATGATGCACCTGATATACGATATAATATTGGTCCAATATTGCTAATATGATATGTCTGATATTGGCGATTTTGGTAGCATAAATCATCAACTGATACTAATACCAATTCTGATATTTAAACCTTGATTTTAAGTTTCTCGCCTCTTATATATATATATATATATATATATATATATATATATATATATATATATATATATATATATATATATATATATATATATATATATATATATATATCGTATTAGATTATGATGCATAGATAGACAATAAGTATATTAAGAAACCAGAGAGATGCTAATCCATAATTAAGAATTGGTTTGGCGTGACAGATAATGCTCATTATAATACATTACAGAAGAGATTTGTGTGTTGTTTGAAGCCAACCTTTTCCCTTGTCTCCAACTGGTTACATTAAGGAATAAAATACTGGCACCTGTACAAGTGAGTACCTAGACCCTCAATTAGTCTGACGCCTATAAGCCAGTGAATTCATATCCATCTATAAGGACTGTTTAAGCTTATCAAAACATCCATAATACATATTACCTTAAGAGGGCTGCCCAGTAATTACATTTAAGCAAGGTTTAAATATTGGAGGGTGTATATATATATATATATATATATATATATATATATATATATATATATATATATATATATATATATATATATATATATATATATATCGTATTAGATTATGATGTACCTGATATACGATATAATATTGGTCCAATATTGCTAATATGATGTCTGATATTGGCGATTCCGGTAGCATAAATCATCAGTTGATACTAATACCAATTCTGATATTTAAACCTTGATTTTAAGTTTCTCGCCTCTTTAGATCCCTCATTTTGCATCGCACCATGCAAAAAGGTGACAGACATATTTCATTACTTCCCAATTTCCATTATGCGCCAAATGTGAGAGCAAATAACAATCTACTCGGTGCCTCTTGATATTCATGGAAAAGAATATGCCAAATATAACACCGTGGTGCCAATTAATTGCTTATTGACAGGTTTGGTGCATCTTTATAGCCTAAATACCAAAGTCCATGATAAACTTCCAATTTGGCAATGTCATGCTAAAAGACGATGTCGCATCCATTAATATACCATAACAATTACATTCTATTTGCATACTCAGCTGTTTAATTTCACTTCCCACTAAACCTTGTTTTACTGCTTTTCCCATAAGTCATGTTTGGAAAGCTCACCAGCTCACTCGAGTAACTTCAGCATTTAATCCCATGCATCAGCAAGGTGACCGACAAAAGCATACTGCTCAAAGGCCATCAGACACGGTCTCATCGTTAAGAAACCAAGTCAGCTGTTTATGACAGTATAACATGCTTTTTCATGTTGTTACTTTGTTTAAAATTCATGTCCAGAGTCCAAAACATACGATACTTGATGTACATGCCATATAAATGTACACTAACACAATAACACGCCTTCGATCCAAAGGAATGTTTCAATGTCATTAAGAGTAAATAGCATTAAAATAGACGAGATAAAGATCTCATTCGTGAAGCTAGATCTGTCCAGTATGAAGCTTGAATTTCCATGCTTCATGAGTTATGTGACAAAGTACAGGCTTCATTTATTCCGTCGTCCCCAGCAAATAAAATATTAAACCTTTCCCTCAACCCAAAATCTTCTCTTCAAGCAAAATTAGGAATATATAAGAGGCAAAACTATAGATATAAGCATAAAGAATAAAGCAAAACTGGCCTAATCAGAATGTTCATTTAATTACTTTATTTACATAATCTGGGGACCAAAGTTTTTGAAAATTTTCGTGAAATGCTCTTGCATTCTATTACAAAACCCTAAGTTTGAACAGAGGGAACCAATCAAAATATTATGAGCTGATCATAACTACACACATACTTTATTGAATATTCAATTGCCCTAGTCAAAGGACCTCTCAAACGAAGTACAGCTAAAATGGGAATACAATCATTTAACAAATTGATTACCCTCTATAACATCATCAGCAGCAGCAACAACAAAGAAAAACCCTCATCCGAAAAATTTCAAACCAAAGACTCGATCCTTCAATCTATCATTACCAAAGTTCAAATGAACAATTTTTGGTTGAGGGGACTGTGCATACCTGGATGAACTCCTTATCAAGAAACGGTCTTTCCTCAGGACTCCGATAAATTGTAATCGCCTCTGCAATTAAGATCAAAAATCAAATTTTCATTAGAAAAAGGTGGGAAAAAAAAAGACCGACTTCGAGGAAAAAAGGCAGGAGCTAGTTTACGGCATTGAAGAAGGGAGTTCGTTTGGTAGTGGGGGAGAGGCGAGCGCCGTAGGAGATGGAGAGAGGGGAAAGAGACGCCATGGATAGAATTTGCGTGCAGGAGTTTAGAGAGAGAGGCCTAATTTTTAGAGAGAGAGAGAGAGAGGACATTATTATTATTGTTGCCAAAGGGAGCTTCACTCCCTCTCCATGCTTTGCTTTGTCTCTGTGGATAAAGAAGCGGGGAGTTTCTAGATGGGCACAGCAAATTTTCCAGTGAGCCCACTTTAAAAGTCGTCTTTTTTTTACCACTTTGCCATTATATTTTTTGGTCCAAAATACCCTTCCACGTCTCCTTCTTCATATTCCCACCTGCATCCTTTTTTTCCCCGCATTAAACGCGAAAGAGAGAGAGAGAGGAGGAAATGCTTTCTTTAATGTAACTGAGTATCGAGGAGCGGCTAGTATAGAGGAGTGGCTAGTATAGAGAAGAGGAAATACCCTTCCACATCTCCTCCTTCATCAGATTTTTTAATGTTGGGCACCCCGTCCGGGCTATCTAGCCCGGACAGATACTCTCTGTCCGGGCTGTATAGCCCGGACGGTGTGGCGAAAATTGAGATATCCTCATCCGGGTTATCCAGGCCGGACATATTCTCTCTGTTCGGATTTACAGTCCCGGATAGCTCTAAAAAGATCCGGTTCTGTAAATCCGAATCGTGGATACAGTAATTCATTAATTTAAGTGATACGGTGTGTCGAACAACAACTTGGGGTCATTGATCCTACATATACGAGAATGATCCAACATATCAACAACTTGGTATCATTGATCCAATATATACACAAGTAATTCAAAACTTCAAAATAAAAGTTTGGCAAAATTAGCTAAAATTGATACAGTTTACAAAATGAGGGTTTACATATATTGAAGAACTGTGTCAAGGCATGTCGAACAACAACGATCCAATATCTTCATGAACTTGGTATCAAAACATATTAACAGCAGAATAAATAGTGTGCATGTCGAACAACAACGGTCCAACATATCAACAAGTTTTATATACTGCAATAGAGAATCTTAAATATTATAAAACTAATATATTGTTGCTACAAGAGTATAGACTACTAGAAGATCTTATAGATTCTTGAATTGTAAACTTATATCACTGCTTATATAGGATATACAACAGGATATATAGGATATATTATAAATGGGGTGTAAAATGCTTATCCAAAGTGACAATCAAAACTTATATCACTGCAATATGCATACTCCAGTTCTGATTGGATATCCATAGGACACATGATATATGATATGGTAATGAACATATACAACATCAAAACACCAAATATCAACAAATAATTCATAGTTTCAAACACATAACAACGGCCTTTAAAATGAGTTTGAGCCTCATTTAAAAACAACGGCAACTACAACTTCATATATAAAATATGTTCCTTTAGTACAACTTCAATTTAAAAGAACGACAAACTAAAAGGAATCTTTATTCCATACTAACAACTGTTTTTTTGACTTTGCGACTCATATTAAAAAAGAACAACAAATTCTAGATTCTTCGAGACTTCCGAGCGGGTTGCTTTCTTGCGGGTTGACGCCGTCTTGAAGAGGTAGGACAATCAGTGGGAGATTGCGCAACAGCTGTAATACTGTGTCAAGATCAGTTTGCGTGCACCCGGTTAGAACTGATTTGATCTTCACGAGGGTATTATAGAGCAAACTCGGACGCCTCTTACTTGCGGTCTCGCCTTGCTCTAAGAAGGGATCAATAATTGTTATAGCTTCTTGAATTCTCTGCATATATTATGGCAAAAACATATATAAGTTCGATTATGGTTGGTTCATTTGCAAAGAATAAAAAAAATATCATTACACACATATTTACATGCACATGATAAATATCCCCATATGAAAATGGATAAGTTAATTCTAAAATATTTAGGATTCAAATACATATGAATTACTAAATTACAAATGTTTTAAGATAATGTTTATTATCTCGGTACACGAAATATTTTTGAGCTATCTAAGCTAAATAATTGTATGTGCAATCATATTATTTCAAATGAACATAAACAACTTATATAAACATAATGTCTCTAAACTTCTCAATATATCATTCATATATTTGAGTTTTGACATTGTAGTATCATTTACAATTATAATATGCCTCTAAAGTTCTCAATAAACTATTCTGTCCAAAATTTGAAGCAAGATCACCAACATGATAGCCAATTCCAACACACAAAATAATACACATGGTACCAAAATAATTCCCTAAATTCTACGGCAAGTAATGATCACCAATATTTATGCAAAATTTAACTAATAATTACCAATATACATAATTTGTCTAAGATAGCATAAATTATAAAAATTTACTAGGCATGAATGTCTGTGAAGAATTTAACTAATAATTACCAAAACCAAATCTTTAGATTTTGACCTCGACTGGAAGGGAATCACTCTGACATTAGATTACTTAAGTGCAAATCAGTCACCAATATTTACTCTCCACAAAAAAAAAAACTCAATCTCAGTCTAAAAAAGTCTAAAATCATAATCCAACAAAAAAAAAAACCAACAAACCACCAAAATAAAAAAAATAAACAACAACAACTCAATCTCAGTCTAAAATCATAATCCATACAAAAAATTAATTAAATTTAAATAGCAAAAACCTTACTTCTTAAACCTCCTGCACTCCTGAAGTCGAGAGCGCGAGCGTCGGCGACAGTGCGTCAGAAGGAGAGCGCGCGAGCGTCGGTGGTCGGCGAGAGCCCGCGAGCGTCGGCGAGAGAGAGGGGAAGCCGGGTATATAGGCCCTACCCGAGAGAGAGAGGGGAAGCCGGCGAGAGAGGGAGGAAGTCGGCGCGGTGAGAGAGAGAGAGAGGGGGGAAGCCGGCGAGAGAGAGAGGGGGGAAGCCGGCGAAAGAGAGAGGGGGGAAGCCGGCGAGAGAGAGAGGGGGGAAGCCGGCGAGAGAGGGGGGTTCTGGTTTGGGAACGGTGGGAGAGAAAGAGAGGGAGATGGTGAGGGTAATTTGAGAAAATAGGTGTGCTCACTAGGAAAAAATAAGGTTTTTGAAAAGTGAAGATGTGCGCACTAGGAAAAGTGGGCTCACTAGGAAAAATCTAGTGCCCATCTAGAAATTCCCAAGCAGCGTTGGGTTCAGCTGCAATCTTGTCTGAACTGGCTTTTTTCAATTTATTACTAATATATTTGTTTCGCATGGGCTTGGTTAGGTATCAGTATTGGCCAAGGCCTGCCCCACGGACTATCCGAGCCCGTTTTGTTATGAATGCTCAACAGAGCAACGCTCACTACCAATCCAGTAAAAGTTCATTTTAATCTTCAAGCTAGAATTCTAATATTCTATTTTAAATTTGATTCCTAGCTACTTTTTCTGATTAACCAATAAATCATTTATCTCTTTTAACTAATGGATTAAGCAGATCTCATGTTCAGTTCAGAATTAAGCATTTGTTTCCTAATGAATAAAGCATTTGGATTTGTGCAATCTGCAACAGTGAGCATGACAATGCGCAAAAAGGACATAATCAACATGTTAGATAGATCAAAGTCCAGCGACACTCATAAAAGCCCACTAACATTTTTGAATTCTACAATGAAGAAGGAGTCCCAACCAACATGCTTAAGGTTTGAAGAGACCAACAACAGAGCAATTCATGAGCAGCTCTCATCCTTGTCCACGCTATTCTCCTCCCGACATTGTTTAGGCACCCATCTCTCAATCGTGTTCTCTTCGACAGTGAACCGATCCAAACACGAAGGCAGACTCGCATCGCTCTTGTTCCCGTCAACGCTCAGGACTAGCAACGTCTTTGCCACGCCCCCGCTAACACGAAGGCTGCATTGCAGGTCAGACCACACCCTCAGCCGCGAACTGTTACTACCGTGCGCATCATCGCCTTCCGACATGACGAGCACTATGTACTCCGAGTGAACAAGGGCAGGGTGGTGACGGTAAGCGACAAAGTCCCCACCATACTGCGTCCCCGATCGAACAACCCAGTTCTTGGTTCTGAGATGCACATATGCTTTATATAGCTCGGCAAATCTAGGCACCTCGGAACTCATGTAAGCCCATAGCTCAGCTCCATTTACTATCTGATTGCTCTCCGTAACAATAGTAAGAGCATGAAGCTGGTGATGCAGGAAGAATGCCTCTTCGAGGCCGAACTGAAACCACTGCTTGCCCTTATCGCAGGTGCTGATCTCCCGACCGAAGCACGAGCGGTTAAGTAAGTCGGCCAGCTCCGGTGTAGCCTCAATGAGAGTGTCACGGCCTGACAACGTCGCTTGCGCTCCGCAGAGAACGAGTGAGGCTTGGAGCTGCATGACGATGTATGACATGGGATTGCATTCGGCTATGGCTGCATTGTTCTTTCCCTTCCATCTCGTACCCATTGCTTGAAAAGTGACGAGAAGGAGATAATGTTAAACAAAACTCAGTTGGGCATTTGAGCAAACACTTAACTTGCAAGAATTTTAAATAAGATATCGCATGAAAAATACGAAAGCTTCGGTTAGTAGATCCACCTTTGTCACGCCCGATTCGATCGACGGTCGGTCGAATCAACAAATCAGGCACAGTTCGATGCCTTGGCCATTGTTCCGGCAATTTTGTTGCTGATCTCGATTAGATATCCCCTTCGTTGGTACTGCCTGTGTGTTGGGCCATTGAGAAGGTGAAATCTGCAGCCCAAATTTGTTGAGAAGCTCAAGTAAAGTCCTTAGATTTTGAATGGATTTTGAATAAGCCCCTTGTCCGAGGAAAATATGACATACACCCGAGGCTCTCTCTATATATACAAGTGTGTGAATGTATGTGTGGAAAAGTGTATTTAAGGTTTTGCTAACCTAGAACAAACCCAAACAATTGAATTGAGAGGCAGAATTATATATAAAATAAATTAATTATAAAAGTTTAAATTACAGAAAAGATAATGTTATTAATTTTTATAATTCAATAGGATTATGGTATAATATCTCTACATTAAAATGGAATTAAATAATAACTACAATTGAGTTTTTATATTTTGGTTGTATTGCATAATAGCTTTACTATTAAATTTTATTTAAATAATAGTTTTTATAGGAAGCAGTTAAAATATTATATTTTATTTAAATCTAATCATTACTTTTAAAATATTAATATTTCTACTTCAAAAAATTCACATATAAAAACTTCTCCAGAGAGGCCAAATATCTAAAGATCCAGCCCCTAAGCAACCTTTGACCGAATAGGACTGCTCAATCAATCTAAGGTGAGCCAAATTAATAGATTTATCTACTAAGTTTTGACCATATCAATGTGACATTCGTATACAAAGCCAAGAAGCACGTCATCAGGAATAAGACTAAGAACATTAAATTTGATACCTGATCCCGAAGTACAGGCCTTGTCTAAGTTGTCTTGGATTGTGCCTGCTGGGTGTAAAGGTGGGAGGTGCCTTACTAGGTTCAGTTTGGATAGTTGCAGCAGTATCAATGGGAGCAATCTCCTCATGCTAACTCGATCAACATGTTCGACTTCAGGGTCCCCATCAATTGCTATAAAGGACTGGGAGCGACCAGATTCAACCCACGTCAGCAACTTGGAACCATGGAAAGTGACCCGATGACAAAGGACAGGTTCCGAGACGTCACATTGGAGGCTGGTTCCTGGCTCTTTCCTGCTGTGGAAAATTCTGAGAAGAGAAACGTCTCATACAACTTCTTAGTCCCCTGTTCACACAGAGAAAGCGACAGGATCAAACTCTTAAATATAGCTGGTTTAATAAGCTGTGCTGTAGGAATCAGAGCCACACTTCCGAGAAACTCCCTGCCTCCTACTTGACTTATTGCATATTGCATGTAAGTCAAGCTCATGAAGTCAATCATCACACTATTTGTATCTCATGTCAATCTATAAGTATGATCCCTCCTCTTGACAAAAAAACTAGAGCCACCTCCTTCCCGTTTTGAGAGAGTAATGGATCCATCCAATTTCGATGAAGAAATTGATCCAAGAGCATACCAAGCCTTGAAAAAAGGCGACACAGCTTCCTTGAGGACGCTGTTGCAAGAGAATCCAAGATGCCTAAATGGCATAACTGCAAAGAAAAACACAGCCCTGCATGTTGCTGCCAGCCTGAGCTACAGCTGGTCCATACTTGAAATCCTTGAAATCTTCCACAACCATCAGAGCTTCCAATTTGCAGTCAACTCCAGAGGTGACACTCCGCTCCATTGTGCAGCTCGTGCTGGCCAAAACGTCATGGTCAATTTCATAATTGGCATTGCACGAGGGCCAAGTGGCGAGCTCCCCTTGCACAGGATGCAGAATGAACATGGGGATACACCATTGCATGAGGCTGCAAGAAACTGTCATTTCGGCATAGCATCTGAACTGATGAAGGCAGATAAACTCTTGGGAGAGATTATCAATAAGCATGGGGAGTCAGCAGTTTATCTGGCAGCAGAGAGAGGGGCAGTGGAGATTGTGAGGACGTTGCTGCAGTTTCCAACTTGTGCTGTTGCAGGGCCTAAGGGACAGACAGCTTTGCATGCTGCCGTCTCTCGAAGTTATGGTAATATAAATCTTTCTAAACTTTCATAAAGGCAGTCGGTTAGCCATTTAGAAGATTGTTTGAAAACAGGAACTAAGACACCGCAGTTTAAACATGATTCTAATTAAAAATCTATGTATGTTAACTGCCTCCGCCATGGTTGAAGAGCCATGCTGTCAAATTGTGCTTGCATAGAACATCTTTGGGCATAATCAAATTATGGAAGTCCATAACCTCCGTTGCCATTAAATTGCACATATATTAAAAATTTACAGTGTTGAAGAAGCACGGGCAAAAGAAAACGGTTTACAAATTATTGCTACTAAGCCACAGGAACTAGCAGGAGTTTTCAAATTACACATACGAAATGAAACCTCATATATTAAACATTGCGGGAGCCTTGAAACTATCAAAGATTGTCATTAAAATTTCATGTTTAAAATTTATAACAACATTATCATAAAATTTAAAATCTGAAAGCGATTTTATGCTATTTACTCTTAACAATTTCAATGTTTATATGATCACTAGAAATTACGCGACTATTGCTCGAGGAAAGGCCAGCGCTAAGTTACAAAGTCGATGCAACTGAAAGTTCAGCTCTTCACTATGCAGCATCTATTGGCGACCTTAAGATGATTCAGCTATTGCTAAGCTATGAAGCATCCGCAGCTTATCTCTTAGACAAAGATGGTCTTTCACCAATTCATGTTGCTGCTAGCATGGGTTACACGGACATTATAAATGAATTAATCAAGAACTGTGCTGATGCAGTCGAGCTGACTGACAAAAGAGGTAGAAATTTTCTTCATATTGCCATTGAAAATAAGAGATTGAAGGTTGTGAAATATGTTCTTGAAAATCGTGACCTTAACGAGCTACTCAATGAGCCGGACTGTGATGGAAACACACCGCTGCATTTGGCTGCAGTCAAGCGTAACCTAGAGGCAGTCCAACTTTTGCTAGCAGATAAGAGAATAGAAACCAGATCGAGGAATTATATGGGTCTCACACCTCTTGATCTTGCATCCTCGTGCCTCAATTCAAGCATAAGCCTTCGAATGGTAATATTTGATTATGCACATGCCTATGAATATATGATATTGATTTTCTTTCTTCGCTTTGAAGCATTTCAAACTAGTTTTCCAGCACGTGAAAATGCATGAATGACTAAAATGAAGAATAGGCAAGTGGAAAGGGGTCGATGTGAGAAATACAAAATGAAAAGAATTTTATTTGAAAAGAAGTAACCTAAACTTTATGTTTGGTATATATAGACATGTTTAGAAAGCCACTTATTGTCAAATGCTATCAGCAACAATCTGTAGATAAACATACTGAAAAATAGCTTTCTAATGCATAAATGCAAAGCCTGGTTGTTTTCTCCTCTAAGGAAAAGATAGCAGTGGTATCATAACTTAGATATCAAGCTTTAACTCTCTCATTTGTCACAAAAGAGCACACAGGTTACAAAATGAACTCCTTTATAAATAGAAGAATGAAAAAAGAGCTTGGAGGATTCAAGGTAATTGAAGAAAATTATAAAGGTCATGCATTAGTGAGATGAACGTGTGACCAGAAAATAAATTGCAAAGTGTATACCTCCAAAAGTTAGGATTATATACGGATTGTAGCAAAGAAATAAGAAAATCTTGTTCAGCTTCAAACTGGCATTTTCACCATTACTGTAAGTTAGACCTACAAATATTAGTGTCAACTTTGTGAAATCCATTACAGTAGATACACCTCAAGTTAGGGATGTAAACAGGACGGATAAGGATAATATAGGTTATAACAAGCTTGTATTAGAATCAACTTACGCACATGAATTTGGACACGGATAATATTCGCAAAGAAAATTTAGTATCTCACAAATCTGGTAAAAGGGATACGGATAAAAATCAGATATGGAAAATAACCATATTTGATACATGCGGACAAGTCCCGGGGAAACATAAGCCAGACGCAAATTATATGATTGATGAATAGGCAAGGCAGTTATGAAAATATGGATCTAAGATAAATAGATCAAGAAATTATGAATATACCACCTAGATTCTGCCTAGAAGCAGATATACGAAATACCCAATTTCACTATCCGTATCTAGATAGAGCGCCTAGTTTGACACCCATATCTGCATCTGAAAAGAAATGGATGCTAATTCAGTTTGGGTGATTCTTTTCTATTTACATCCCCACATAAATTTATACATCATATATAGAATAAGAAGTATTTTTCAAATTTACCATCTATGGCTACTTATAAAGAAAATAATAGTAATAGTCAGATTTTGAAGGAATGAAAGGACATGCTCTCCATCTGTTGGAGATTAGTGGTAAAATGGTAACTGCAATAGAGATATCTATCCTTCCTTTCCTATATCTCCATCTTCGCATCTGCAGAGCTTGAAATCTCATTGCATATTATCCATAACAAAGATTCTAAATTATACAAATGCAATAACTCTTCTACAAAGTCAACATAAAATCAAATGCCTCAAGCTGTTTATAGTTGCAATGTGATAATCAAAGAAATGTGTTAAGGTACATTGAATTGAACCTATATATTTCCTTTTTGTTAGTTTATTTGACGAAGAAATCAAAATGACGAAAACAAAAAAAGAAGCAGTTTAGACGATTAAGATGGTCTTATGTTCCTTATTGACCAACAAAATAATACAATTTTGTGTGTGCATGTGTCTGACATACGCATGCCCATGCAAATCCCAAGTAAAAATACTATGCTTTGTGGCTGTACTTGGCCAGATCAGAACAGGCCCACCAAATTTCTATCTAGTGGAGCAATCATTTAAGTCAGATCATAATGTTTATGTTAATAATCATAAATGATTTAATATATAAGCAAGTTTTCTACTAAAAATTACAAGTTCAAAATTAAATGACATTGTCACAGACTTTGGATCAGTTGAATAGATTTATAGAGTAGAAAATTATCTAACCCTGTACCACAATCAAGTGTTTGTTTTGAGGTTAGTAATGTGATTTTTTACTACACTGAACCAGCAGAAGCATATCTTGCAATAGATAATACGAATAAATTTTAGATCTACCCTGGTTAGTTTAGTCATTTGTCATGAAGTTTTAGTTCATATTGATCCAACTAGTAAGCAAGTTGAGTTCTACACAGATTAGACTAAAATAAAATGACAAGTGGAATGGAGTTCCTCTATTTAGTTCTGGCTTTATCCGTTCCTCAGAGTTGAATGTAATTCCCTAAACCTATCATCTTCATCCTTCTAAAAATTTTCCAAGCCTAGGGCTGATTTTGGATGGACCAAGATTTATTGTGCAACCCTCTCTAGCTCGTAGTTTCTTTATCAGGGATTTCACACCAATTAAGGGTTGATGTCCAGTCAAAAAGTGCGGCAACATTTCAAAATTTCGACAGAGCCTAGTACCAATAGCCAGCTCCTTGTTGGTGGCAAGAGGCTTAGATAATAATGAGAGAAACTAAAATATTAAATGGCACTCATGGACTCCAAAAAATTTATGCTTAGGGGGTAGATTTTTTTCTTACTTGAATCACGGCACTGATTCCTTCTCTGTGCAGCACAAGATCATGGTACAACTGGCGTCAGCAGGCTCGCAATTCAGCCCACAGCGTATGGACTTGATGACAAAAAAGTTGCAACGGAAAGATGCTGAAGAAATTAAGCGATACAGGGCCTTAGCAAACAACCTAGCAATAGTGGCAGTACTTGTTGCAACGGTTACCTTTGCTGCTGCTTTCACTTTACCTGGAGGTTACGAGAACGATGGCCCAAATAGTGGCATGGCGATTTTAGTAAAGAAACCAGCCTTCAAGGCATTCCTCATCTCTGATGCTGTAGCAATGGTTAGCTCCATCACTGTCACTTTCTTGCTCATTTATACAGGGTCACTTGATCATGATGTCCGTTTGCACTCCATAAGTACTGCCATGAAATTTATGTGGGTGGCCCTTGGAGGAATGGTTGTGGCTTTTTCCATGGGCACCTATGCGGTGGTGTCATCAGGTTGCAAATGGCTTGCTATTCTTATTTGCTTCATGGCATGTAGTGTTCCCTTCATTGCTTGGCTGATTGCACGCTGGCCAGCTTTTGGCTCATTAAAGCTGGTGAAGGTAACACGAAAACAGGAGAAGAAAGAGAAAGAAATTGTTACACTAAAAGTGGTGGACTTTGAAATGCCTTGTACAATGGTCGTGAATTTTGAAACACCTCATTCTTCCAAATGTGATTACTAGTTCTACATAGACCTGTGCGTACTTCATATGAGTATGCAATTGACATGAAGAATAAAACATGGCTCACTTTTAGCTTTCGCTGTAAAATCATATATAAACAACTTTACTTCATTTTTTATAGGAGGAATTCATGTGATTTCTTCTAAACCTTTAACCTCCCAACTTTAAAGGATTTGCATGCACAAACTCCTAGAACTGTTCCAATGTTAACATAGTTAGCATTAAAATTAGCATTTCCCACAAAATCCTTTAACTTTGTTAAAGCCAATAGACCAAAAAAACATGAAACAATAGACCTGGAGCTGGCTCAAGTGATCTTCAAATATACTCTCTGTTGTCAATGACTGAATCAAGAAACTCCAAGGTCAAATTTCTGCACAACCTTATATGGGGAACATTGATGTCAAAAAAAAAAAGAAAAAAAAAATGTATGTTCCTCAAGGTCTAGATGCATTCAAAACAAACTTCCTATCAAGTTGACATCTTTTACTTGATAATGAGGTTGCTCATCCTCTGGTAGCATCGTCATCTATTTTATGCTAATTATCAGTCCTGACCAGTCCATCCATCAAGCTATCAAGATGCCATTTAGGCAAGCTACAAGTGATGGAAGAATTGTGATCACAGCAGTTATGCTTACCAAACAACAATTTCATGTATGAGTATAGATACATACATTTCATTTAGGCACAGTATAATGACAGCACCTTTTCATTTGCCTATTGTAAAAATCTAATTAGTTTACAAGAACATGAAGTCTATTAAAGAAAAAAATTATCACATGACTGTAGAAAAAGTGTATGGTTTAAGAAATGAGAATTATAAACCTCTTTAAAAAATATACCTGCCAATGCACCAAAAATCATAGAACCACAACTCTCAGAAACTCAAACTCCACAAGTTGACAGATGCAGGATAATGCTGATTGCACCATATCACCCAGACTGCACAAAGTTCTGCATTTGAAACTTTTGAAATATTCATGAATAACAGAACACTGAGATGCTTTTTACCGAAGATGACTTTGAAAAATGAATGAACAAACTTAGTACATATATCTTACTTTACATGTGACAACAAAAAGGCAGAAATCAAAACTCAACTTCCGAGCACTAGTAATTATATTCAGGTGTTGCATATATAAATTATGATTTTGTTATCCACTTAAAAACGTCAGGTGTATAACAGGCTAGAACAGTTACTCAAAACAACCTCCTCATCAGGAATTTTTCGTTCATACCTTGAATGGGCTCTTTTGGCAGCTTCCTCAAGCTATTTTCAACTATGATTTCTCAAATATCACAAGAGTAGCTATCTCAGGTGACGCAGGACGGGAGCGATTTAGAGTTTGTGGTGGATGAATTGGGGAAGAATTTAGAGTTTTGGAGGATAAATTAGGGTTTGGATCTCACGTCCAGGCGAATCACACGCCCACTCTCTCACGAATCACTCGAGGAAAGATTTAATAAAGCAAATCACATGCTCTCAAAAGAAATCATATTTCACTCTATATTCAAATTAGGGTTTTACAAGCCATATATATAAAGAATTTTAAAACACAAAATATCAAATCTATCCAAATCTCTAATCAAATCCTAATGCAACAAGATAATACCAAATCTAACCAAATTCTAATCAAATCCTAATCAAATCTCTATCAATTCTCCCGCGTTTGGAAATATTCACCACCTGGTGAATAGCGATAAGAAGAAAGTCAAGCACGGTCAACTGAAATTGGTTAATCTTCTTGAAATCTGGCAAACCTTTCCACCGAACTAAATATAAGAAAATCGAACAGTTTGAAAGTCAAATGTATGATATCTGGCATTTCCATGGTGGCGACAGTAACAATTGTAGAAGGTCTGGAGAGAAGTCAAAATCTGTCGCTTCTGTAGAAAATAAAGAATTTGGAATGTGAGCTGCAAAGTCACTGAAAACACGATCCTCATGAACATGGCAAATAAATGTTTCTGTAGTTGGCTCTGGCAGAAAAATCGAATCAACTTTTGGATCTGTGGCAAATTGTATGTTGGATTCTGTCTCATCGCCTAAAATCTCGAAAGCGGGTATATCGATATCTGGACTCTTTTTAGGGCACTCATACTCATAATGCTAAAATTCTCTACATGCCGAACATTTGATAGAATGACACTGATGAGTAAAGTGTCCATATCCTTCACACTTTGAACATTATTTAAAGACAAGATGCGGAGTATACCGTGCACGAAGAAAAAACTGCAACTGTTGAAGTACCAATCAGAAACTTCTCCAACCAACTTCAATTTAGTATAATTGTATTTCTGCTCTGAAGTCAAAGGAAAATAACAAAAAATTGTTCCAAATTGCTTTCCCATTTTTCATAACCATTAGGGTCATTATAACCATGAAAATATAGGACTGCATCATATATATCATACTCTACTTGCATGAAATCGACATCAGTGTTTATGTATTTTCCACAAAATATGAATCCCATATTTAAATTAAGTTCAGAAAATACCAAAATTGGAATATGTCGATTATATCTCGAATCCGATGCGAACCGGGCTTCAAATGGCTTCACAATCACCCAAAAAACCCTTAACAGGTCTGGATTCTTCTTAACGGGTCTGAAACAACTGTTGCTTGCTGCTGCCTGCTGCTGCTGTAGGAAGAGAGGGGAAATTTGTTTTTTTTTTTTTTTTGCTGCTTGATGGAGGTTGAGGTTTGAAGTGGGTTTGGAGGATGGTGTGGAGGAGGAGGAAAACTCTTTTTTTTTTTTCCTGCTGCTTCTCTTTTTCTGTTTTTTTTTTTTTTCACTGTTTTTTTTTTCTCTCAATTCTAAAAGAAAATTAAAAAAAAAGATGATGGAAAGATAAGAAGATGGAAATGGATTTGAATTTTGATACCTGAAGATATGGATCTTGAGCTCTGATACCAATTAGACGCAGGACGGGAGCGATTTAGGGTTTGTGGTGGATGAATTGGGGAAGAACTTAGAATTTTGGAGGATAAATTAGGGTTTGGATCTCACGTCCAGGCGAATCACACGCCCACTCTCTCACGAATCACTCGAGGAAAGATTTAATAAAGCAAATCACATGCTCTCAAAAGAAATCATATTTCACTTTATATTCAAATTAGGGTTTTACAAGCCATATATATAAAGAATTCTAAAACACAAAATGCCAAATCTATCCAAATCTCTAATCAAATCTAATCAAATCCTAATGCAACAAGATAATACCAAATATAACCAAATTCTAATCAAATCCTAATCAAATCTCTATCATCAGGCTTTTAATATACTGATATTTCTGAAATTTCTTTTGTGAAAATGATCTAAATCTGTTTCAGACTTACAATGCAATCAGTCATCCAAAACGAACCCCAAGTTCTCCTGTCTCAATGAAACTAGGACCCCTATTCATCCGCACATGTCGTGTATTCATCCGCACATGTCGTGTATCAATCAACTTCCCCACCCTCTCCACATCATTCCATTGCCCCTCATCACATACAAATCTGCTACAAGCGTATAAGCCCCACAATTGTCATCTGGAACAACCAGCTTCAAAACCTGATCATGATCTTCTCTGCAATCTCAAAATTTTTATAAGTCATGTACCCCACCAAAAGTGAAGTCAACACAATAATATTCGGCTCAACCTTCATATTTTCAATAATAGCATAAGCATCCTCCAACCTCCCAGCCTTCGATAATAGATCAACAACACATCGATAATGATGAATATCGGCCTCAAATCATTACTCTTCGACCATGCTACACCTTTCACAAGCAAGCCCACACGTAGGGATTGTAATGGATACATCCCTGAGTTAATTTTTGCCCATCCTATATAAAATTTTAAATTAAAAATCAAAATTTTATTTTTTCTAATTCAAAATTTTATATAAGAAGGGCTAAAATTTGGTGCGTTGACGCGTTACCATTCCTGGCCACATGGCAACAAGCATTCAGCACCCCAACAAACGTGATCCCCTTGGCCTCACTCCCGCTCTCCTCATCTCTCAGAATACATGACAGATTCACCTCCATCCCTTCCACCTTCAATATTTCCTAAAACAACGAGAACTATTGACCAAAAACCCTCTACCCATGCACGCGCCAATCATTGCTGAGCAAGATGCAATGTCGCCTTTCGAGCTGCAGTAATATCGCCACGTTTACGATAGCAGCTTATCATGGTGTTCGACGCGACGACGTTTCTGTTGGGAATTTCGTCGAACAGACAGCGGACACTGTCGAAAGACGAGAGAGTGTAGAGATGCAGAAGGGATGTCGACACGATGGAAGCGGAGCAGCAGGTTGGATTTGAGGCGGTGGGCGTGGAGTTGAGGGATCAAAGCGCATATTTCACTGGATGAACACGATCGCAACAATTTTAGAGTGAGACGGTGGCATGAGAGTCGAAAGGATCAGCTAAAGTTGTTCTGAGTTGGACTGAGTCTTCAATTTTATTTTATTTTTTCTTGATAATGAGGTATTGACGGGTAGATCTGTATCCAGATTGGGCGTGAAAATAGTTATAGCTTGTTGGACAGTGAGTGTAAGCCCGTGGGCTTTTTCAAATTATTGAGCCCAAATAACATAATACAAGGAGAAAAAATTAAATAAAGTTTCCCTTATTTAGGCTCAAATTTTCAATTGAGAAATGCCAAATGGAAATTTTCCATTTGTAAATAGGAAACCAAAATTTGTGTGGTTTAGGGGTTTTTGGTAGAATTCGGATTCTATTTGATTGTATGTTAAAAAGACTTGATCTCAACTTTTAACTCTATTACTTTTATGGATAAATTTTACTGATTTGTTCTTGGTTACACTTTATTTATATTATTTTTATTTGTTTGCCGTGGTGATCTGCAATATTTTTTCTTATTTTATAATATTTTTTATTGCTTCCGGATACCATGAAACTAAAACATAATACGAGCATACTCTAAGATATTTTGACACAAGCATTGCGGAAGAAGAGGGGTGTTATGCTCCTGGGACAAATAGAGTGACAATCTCGAGATAGTTGACTCATGGTAATGCATCTACGGGCTAAATTTTGACCATTTCAATATAAAATTTTATTTTTCTAATTTAAAATTTTATAAAGAACGGATCAAAAATTGACTCATTGATGCGTTCATTATCATCCCTAGTAGACTGTGTGGTACACACCAACGTATACAGAGGATTGATGTCAGACCAAGGGGACAGGAGCCCTCCTCTTTGTTTACTTTTGTTTAAGTGGTATTTCATATCGAACTTCCTCGTTCATTGAATTTCATATCAAACCATGGGAATGTTTCTTGCTCCTTATGAAGCCGTTGTACACCGTGAATGAGTCCGCATGAGGAGACAAGTCACACTAGTCTGGCATGGCTTATTCTGTATGTTGTGAGTTGAAGCCTTGTGATATTACCTTTAGATTCATCCTAGCAAATTAATTTGAAAATCCACTCATGCTATCGGTAGAGAGATTTAAACCCACGATCTTCCAATTAGTATGATACTATTATGTCACGTGAACATGAACTATGCTCAGTTAGTATCCCAAGGATGTAATACTTTTAAGAGATACACATGTTAATGATCTCACTATTATTTTCCTATCCTGGTGCATTACACCTAGAACTTTGGACTTCTTTGGAATCAGCACCATCAAAGTTACAAACTGCACCACTTATGTCAAGTAATTTACTGGCTCTAAAGAATCTGCATGCCCTCACGGGCACTATGCGCATACCCCATATGGGCGACGCACATCCAGACACTTCGTACGTTACATGAGTTTTGTCCATGATCTGTTGAGGACGAAGAGATTTTGAGGGAACAGTTACGTTCCATTCAATCTATAAAACGAGAGAAGTTTTCTGGAGATAGAGGCAGAGTTCGAAGAGAGAGAGACAGAAACAGAAAGAGTCCAGAAAAGTCTTCAGCGTTCTTCTTTCCAGGAGCTTGGTGCAAAAAAAAAAAAGAATTTCCCTATGCTTGGATCGTCAATGGAGTATAGCAACAACGCTTCCCCGTTGTCTTAGAATCCCACAAATTAAAAAGAAAAATTGAGCTATCTCTTTTTTCTATTCTTGTAAATGGAATCTAAACTGTAATTTTTCTTTTATTTGGTAGAATTTCAATCCAAATGGCAATGGAAGGAAGTTCTCCAATTTCGGTAGTATATTTCGGATATACTACCGATTTGGTAAGTCACATAAGAATGAGTGTAAAATAGAAATAAATAACAATTGGAAATAAGTCATCTTTAAAATGAGTGATTATTTGTCCACATATTTCTGAGTATATGTAGAACAAGATGAACAAAAAACAATCAATGAATTTTGTTATATATTATGCACTTAGGCGGGGGGAGCGTAGCTAATTAATTTTTTGGATTAATTACACTTAGACCCCCTATAGTATAGGGAACATATAACTTATCACCCATAAATTTTAAAACTCTCATTTAGACCCCCTGAACTATCTAAATCACTGTATTTTAATTACACTCAAAACCTCTGGTCCAGGGGATCTAACTGAGAATTTTAAACTTTATAGGTGATAAATTATACACCTCTCATAATACAGGGTGTCTGAGTGTAATTAATCCAAGTTATAATGAAAATAGTTCTTCCTAAGATTCCACTTTGAAAACTACTTCTAGTTTTTTTTCCTTATTTTCTCAACTTCCAACATCCAAACAGGTCTTAGTACACCCATCCAAAAGGGCGAATGAATGTAGGGTACGAAGGAGAAGTCCAAGGGCCTCCAATTTTTGTAGTAGTTGTGGGCCTGTGGCACACCAGGAATCTCCATGGACGAGGATCTTTCTAAATGAGGCACCACAACCATTTTGCCAACAAAGAGATGTTGAAAAGGCGAAAATCAGAAATCCCGAATACTTCATTTTTAGGCTTACAAACTTGCTTCCAATTGATGAGACATTGCTTCCAATTGATGAGGCATAGACCCGGGAACGTCCCGACAACCCTTCCAGGGAAAAACCCTCCTTAGTTTGTCATTCTACGCAGCAACACATTTTGAGAGCAGCAGGACATATAATGAAGAAGGGAAATGGCTAAAAAATCGGCATTAACAAACATGCTTTCACCCGAGAATGACACACTTGTAATAAATATTAGCAAATCTAAGGCCACATAATCTGTAAACATCAACCCGAGAATCACACTTTTTATCTTCTTCCCATTTATTTTCATTAAAAATATATACAACAAAAATCTTGAACCCCTACTAAAAGATCCTAGCTCCACCGATGTATGCAATATAAAGATGGATGGCTAGAATGACAACTGCATGTTCAAGATTCAAGGTCCTCACAATATTGTCAAAATCCATGGTGTCGGAACTTGATGGCTATTCGTAAATTTGACTACAACTACAGAATCTAAAAGAATACCTTCTTCAACAAAAGTAAATTTCTGTTACAGTAAACACAGAAAAACAACACTTGGAGTACTGTCGAGAGTCAACTATAGCAAAAAATTCATACATCACCTATCAGTCTACAATGTATGTATATATAAATGTCGAGACTAGCATTTCTCATTCACTTTATAGAGTTGGAGCTTAATAGGTTCTCTACCACGTCAATGATGGCTCATCATCACTTTATTTCCTTCTCCTATGAACCATCATCGTCCCACATCCTGATCAGCCATTCCATTGCATATAATTTCATCAAATCTGGTCTAGACTTCATCAATTTTAAAAAAACGCAAGTTTTAATGTTGCTATTTTTTGTTTTAAAAATTAGTTTGAACTTCTAACAAAATGATATGGAATCTGATAATGTGACCATGAACATAACCACCAACTCCTAATATTAATATCTCAAGGAGCTGCTGGGTACTGATAACAATACCCAATGTCATTTCCTACTAGGTTTTCAAGATGAGCTGAGAATAAATGAAACTAAACACTACTGATAACAAATTGCTACACAGTTCAGCATTTTTCTGGGGTGTGCTACAGGACTTTAATTTTGATCAAAAAATTAAAAGTGAGAATGTCTAAGCTTAATATTGTTGTAGCAATGCCTTCACAATTTAAGCTGTCTACTGTCAGTTGATGAACTACTCTACAAATGTACCAGTCATGAGTAACTCCTCACTACGAAATTTTGAGATCCAGCAAACTATATGGCATGATGTCACAGGGCGAAAGAAAATGTTTTAACTGTTCCTATAGCAACTAATTAATGGTGTTAGCACGAACATTCCATAGACGGATGCTGTTTTAGAGAATCTGAGATAGAATCTAACCTGTGCCAAATCCTGATCATCTCTATCCCACTTTTCAATTGCTTGCCGCAAATATTTTATAGCTGCAGGGTAGAATTTTCTTCTTAACATAACTGCACCGAGCTCAAAATACCCTGTGGCGGTGGCATCACCACTCCGAACTTGCTCCTGAAGAATCAAAAAAAAAATACACTAGATGAATACATGCTCTGTAACGAGTCAAAAACAACAACAACAACTGAGCCTTTCATCCCAAGTATTTGGGGTAGGCTACATGAACCAAAAAAGAATCACACCAGATCGATCACTTTGATAGTCCTTCTCCATTCAATTCTGTCAAGTAATACCTCCTCATTTAAACCTCTAGAATCCATATCTTTTCGTATCACCTCCATCCATATTTTTTTTGGTTTTTCCTTCGTTCTTTTAACTTGTCCTATATTGATAAACTCCTCTCATCGAACTAGTGCAATTGTAGGTCTACGTTGCACATGACCAAACTATCGTAATCGATTTTCTCACATTTTCTCATCGATAAGAGTTACACCTATCTTAGCACGAATATCTTCATTTCTTACTTTATCTCACCTAGTGTTGCCGCACATCCTGCGAAACATGCGCATCTCTGCTACGCTTATTTTCTGTAAATAATGTTTCTTTATAGCCCAACATTTCGTGCCATATAATAAGTATTCCTATAAAAATTTTCCTTCAGTCTTAACGGAGTGTTACGGTCGCATAAAACTCTCGTTGCCCTCCTCCATTTCAACCAGCCAGCTTGTATCCTATGGAGTCAAAAACAAAACCAAAAAAAGGAGTACAAGCTTAGATCTTATTTAAACGAACCGGAGAAATTTCTTTTCTCCACCCTTTTTCCTGGGCACTAAACATAAACCTCTTACACTTGTCAGTTGTTAAAGCCTTGAGTTGGGAGGATTGTAGGAGGACAAGTTACATAAGAAGTAAACTAGAGGAGAATTCTTCTTAAAAATCGTTAACTATCATGTCCATTGTCAGTAAAATTTTCTCTTCTATACCCAAAAAACAGCTGACATATATTTTGCTCCTCTAAACCACAAATGTACAGAAAGGTCATCCAAAATCCTCACTGACTACATAAATACCCCACTTGCCTATCTCAAAGAAATCGTAGATCTCTTACATCCTGCATAGTAGGACTGGGCCAGGCTTCAATGGCTACACTTAATGTTTTGTACATAGAAAATGAGATATCACACGATGTGAATAGTCTCACAATGTTGATAGATGATAAAAAGCATTGTCTTCAATATTGTCTGATATATCTGCAAAATATCATTTTCTAACCATTGTTGTAATGATTTCAAGTAATTCAAAATGGATTGTCATATTTGGCTCGCTGATATATCAGCCTACCGTTCAACTTATTGCCAATAAATTAGCTCAAGAAATTGTGTCAGGTTTGGCAGTTATCAGATTATCTTTTTTCAAATAAGTAATTTCATGCTTGCCCCAAGACTCCTAACCTGTTATATTAGATTACCAACCAATTAAAACATAATTGTTGGAATATAAAATAATCAAGGTTCTAAATATCCATATTTAGAACAACGGAAATAATAATCCTCAACTCTCACCACAACTTCAGAGTTTTGATATAGTGAAAGCAACTTAATATGTTACTAAAGTATCCCAATTTCAAATCCCATCATATGCACATTTAATCGCGGATTTTAAAAGATTAAATATCAGTACGTAAAGCCCAGATTTCAGCCAGAAGAAGTGTTTGACCTACAAGAGTGTGAGAATATGAAATAATACAACCCCAATATTTACCACAACTTTGGAGTTTTAGTATAGTGGAATGGATACTAATAAAAGAGAGGGCTTGGGCTTGCAATGTAACCCTCTTAGGAGCTTCCCAAGAGGTCACCATCCTAGTAGTACTCCCACTCTAGCACGCTTATCTACAAAAGATTTTTCCCATGAATCCTAGCTCAAAAATGGCTAAATTTTTTAGCTTATGAAAATTATATAAACTACACATTTTTTTAAATCACACTTGATGTAGAATTATTCATTAATATGGGGATTTACATGCTCCCCTATCTCGGATTTGGCATTCTTGTGAAAATAATGCTTCACTGGGTAATATGGGATTCTAGAGGTAAGCCCAAGTATGGATGGAAGCAATTATAGAGAACATGGAGTAGTAAATTTAATTATACAGATGGCGCTTAACCAAACTGAATTATCACGTCCTGTTCCGAGATATGGTAAACGAACACATACAGGTACCAGCAACATATCTGACATATTCGGATTGAATATGCTAAAACTTCGGCAAGATAACAAGAGTTAAAATAGTTTATAATTAGTCATGAAAATGGCCAGCTATGATTACTTTATGGCTTCAAGAGATCATTATAAACTACTCTAGTTATTGTCTCGCATCTGATGTGAGACTATTGAGCTAAAAGTACTATATTTTCCCCTCCCTCTTAGCATATGACATCATCATCAGAAGAATATAGTAACACGTTAACACTTTCACCAAGCAGTGTGGGATTCTAGAGGTTATTCCCATAGATTTCTAGATGTGGTTCTCACGGATTCAAGAGATGGCCCTCACTTTTGTGTGGAACTTTGTTTCGTATAGTACTTAGTTCTATGTGGCACTTAGTTTCACACACTTTTGACTGGAACCTAACTCTGATACCACTTCAATACCTATCATGTCCGACCTCGATATACGATAAACGAGCACATACAGGTACCGACAATATATTCGATTTGAATATGCTAAAATCTCTGGCATGATAGCAAAAGTTAAAATAATTATAATTAGTCATGAATTCCTCTCCCAAAAAGACTAGTTACGATTAATTTATGACTTCATAAAAATCATTATAAAATACGCTAACTCTTGTATCACATCCGATTTGGAATTATTGAGCTATAGGTATTACATAAATGGACGTGCCGACTCCAAAATTTGGGTAAAGCCTTCTGTTGATGTTAATATTGTAGTATTATAGACCAGGCATGTGAAACTTGAATCTCTTCCTATGTTATTTCATGGGGGCAACTCCCCTGTTTGTTTATTATCAATGGCAAAACTCCTATTATACTTCACTTCTCATACTCTCTTCAGACTCATGTTGGGCAATACATTAAGGTATCCTCGTGTTTGTAACCTTTAAGATATAAGCATAAAAGGAATCTACAAGTGTTATGTAATAATCCTTGCAAGGACTTTCCAGGCTGTCATCCATCGTAGTGCTACTCTTCCCATAGTGGGCTTAAATTGTGGAATCCTATGGTCCCCACCTTCTCCTCCTACCATCCTCCCAACAAAAAAGCCTAGCTACATGTAGTTGTGCTACCGGATACCTTTCTACCCATATGGATTCGAGAGATGGCCTCCACATACTCAAGACGGTCACGTTTACATGCCCATGTGGCCTCGCACTTGGCTCTCACATTTTGTTCCACAAATATTGTACTAGTGTTGGCTCTCTAACGATTTTAATCCCAAGTGACATTTCGAGGAGGTAACCTTTCCTAGTACTATACTGCTACTATTCTCATTACCATGCTTAACCATGGAGTTTCAGCTATGATTCCCCTCTCAAAAATGCTAGATTCTTGACTTTATGGGGACATATAACAGACACCTTCTAGTACATATCCTGGGCTGGTTAAAGGTTATTATGGTATAGTAGTTGATGTTTTTTATATTTTAAGTAAGAAGATCAATAGTATATAATACTTATGTACATCAAAATATTTAGAATCCACACCATGTCTTGTTACCATGTTGCCTTTTTTTGATCCATCCATCATTTGACCTATGTTGTCTGCCAGTTTCACTCTATCCCAGAAGTTATCATGTTCCTATTTGTTTTCTCACCACATATTAGACTTATCAGTTTGCTCTAGAGTTTTGTAATCCTTTACATCAGTAAAATGTTTGTGGAACATAGTCAAAAGGATAAACCAATTATTTACCTGCAATTCTTTAGCAGAAAGGTCAAGTTCTCGTCTCACAAGAACCTGGCGGATGACAAAGAAGGTTCCCACCCCCAACAGACCTAATAATATGAGCAAATAAGAGAGCTGAATTCCCAGTTCAAACAGCTCTCCAATCTCATACACCATGTTTGTTCTCAGTCTTTCGCTGGATTCTGCAACTTGAGAGGAACTAAACCATGGTGTTACTGCACAGAAAAGGGCTCTTAAGTGCAATAATATATTCTTGTTGTTTTGGCCATCATTCAGTACAACACTCATTAGCTTTTCTGCAGCAAGGAAAAGGATATTAGTGGTGTATTTTCTGCATTGTAAGCATACACAGAAAACACTGCACGGAAACCAAATAATAAGTTGAAACGGCAAGATGCAAATGGAAGTCATGATGAAGAATGGAAAACCTAGAAGTCAGACATTCTAGAGAAATTATAAAGACAGTTATGAGAAATTTTAAGAAAAATTAAAAACATAAAATGGTACCAATAAGAGGCCAGCAAATCGTACCAACAAATCATATAAAGGAGAGGCCTTGGTCTCTAAGGTATTATAGAGCCAATGCTCTAGATATTTCATAAATAAAGTTTTGTTTACAGTTAGTTATAATCGTCCACTACAGTTAAGTGTAGCTGTTATGTGCTATTGTCAACTTGTCCTCGACTCCTAGTTACCTTCTTACCTTCTATAAGTTAAAGAAAAGTGTGATCTCTTCAGTTTTTTCATATGCAGGTAAAAATCCATGATCTCAAAGAAACAATTGCTGCTACAATGTCAAAATATTATACGACAAATGCTTTTTGTTTAATCAATCAAACTCCAAAAAGACATATACATGTAGCAGGGAAAAAGCATATTTTGAGCCTTTGAGATCTATAAACTGGGGAACTTGTCGTACAACTACAAGATAATTTAGAGATTACTTAAGGTCTCATTCTGCAGTAATGAAAAGAGAAGTTAACAGAGGAGAAATATATTTTTGTGGTATAATCAGTTAAAATTCCAAAATAAAATAAAAAAGTAGCTGGGAAAAGGCAAATAATGTCCGAAATCTACACAAACTGCGGCAATTGATGTGCAACTGCAGGATAAATGGGAGTTACTTCAAGTCTCATGATATAATAAAGAAAAGACAAGCTAGATAAGTACGAGAGTACAAATCATAGAAAAGCCAAATCCCACCTTCTCGACTCTTTAAGGCCAATCTTTCCGTTTCTCTTTCCTCATCCAAAATCTGCCTTCCTCCACATCAACAAAATAGAAGATGTAAACAAAAGTTAACTTAAGATATAAGATACTGTTACTAACCTACAATTGTATATTATGACATTAACATACACAAACATGTATAATATGACAACATATATGTCCTGAAAATTATGATTGTCTGCAAACTGTTGCTATTTTGCCAACAACTCATAAATAAGCAGGAAAGAGAAAAGAACAGGAAATACGAAGGTATTGTATTTTCAAATAAATAGGACATCAAATACATTTATAATTTGTATGTTCCTGTTCTAAATAACAAGTTGTTAACTCTAAAGTCATCTGATGGAGATCAGATTTGATTTGATAGAGATTATATCTGATTAGATTTGATTAGATTTGGATCTTGTTAAGATATTTGATTGGATTTTGTATTTTATTAGGATATTTAATTGGATTAAGAGTTTGAATTCTATTAGAATTTGATTTGTTAGGATTTTCCTATATATATGGGTTTGTATGGAGAATTAAAAAAGATGAATAATATTTGAAAATTTCTTGAAAAATTTCTGGCGTGGATTTCGCTGAAGCAAATCTTTCCTCGTGGAGAGTGGGCGTGGATTCGCCTGGGTGGATTCCCAAATTCTGTAAGTTCTTCCCCAATCTATATTTTCTTCCCCAATTTCTCTAAAAACCCTAATTCTCAAAACCCTAACCCTAATTTCGCCTCCGTCCTGCATCAAATTTGGTATAAAAGCCTAAATTTTATTCTCCATCACCATCTTCTTCTTCCACATCTCCATCCTCTTTTATTTTATTTCAGTTTTTATTTTTATTTTTGAAAAAAAAAAAGAGATCAGATCTTGAGAAAAAAAACTGATCTGAAAAAAGAGGAAGTTCAGATTTTAAAGAAAAAAAAGAATAGTTTAGATTTGAAAAAAATAAAGAGAGAAGAGAGAAAAAAAAAGAGAAGAGAGAAAAAAGAGGAAAAAAAAAAAAGAGACGAGAGAAAAAAAAAAAAGAGAAGAGAGAAAAAAGAAAAGCGAGAGATCTGTTCACATTAAAAAAAAAAAAAAAAAAAACTGAACTTTCAGATCTAAAAAAAAAATTCAGATTTGAGAGAGAGAGAGAAAAAAAAGAGAAAAAAAAATACTAATTCTTCTCTTCCCCCTCTACTTGCCCTGCACCTCTTCTTCCCCTTCATCCAAACCAACAACAACAATATCAGCAGCAACCAATAGTAGCAACAACAAGCAAGAACAGCAGTTCAGACCCGTTAAGGGTTTTTTATGTTCGGAGCCCGTTTCAACTCCGATTCAAATCGTTTTCGAAGCTCCGTGATTATTGGGTATTTTCTAAACCTTTTGAACTAAAATTTTGAGTTGATTATATATGGAGTTCATATTCCATGGTCACTACATTAACACCAATACTAAAATATCACGAGTTGAGCGTAATATGTATGTTACTATACCCATTTTTTTCGGTTTTGACGATCGACAAAATTATGAAGATTGGGAGAATTATCTCGAAAATTTATTTAGATATTTTGATCTAACATCAGCACAAAAATGACGTTACGCCCGACAAAAGTTGGGTGGAAAAGTATATATTTGGAGTAGAGAGTATAAATTATGGTTAGATTGGAATATCTTGCGACGTCTATTTCGTCATCGGTATACTCAACACCACATTTCAAATTTATCATCTCATCAATTTCAATCGTCTGAGCCTAAAATAATGACCACTGATGAAAAACTTCAATATATGATTGATGAACTTGAAAGAGTAGCCGAATACTTAACAGCTTCAACAAAACACTTAAATACAGGGATGAAAGAAGTCAAATGGTTAACGATGACAGTATCGCCAACAAGATTGAAGCAAATATTCATATTGTTGATTGCGAATTGCAGCATATACTGAATACAGAAGTTCATGATGAGGTACTATTAATGCCAGATAGAATTTCCTTTCCATCCATAAAAGTTAAAGACTCAAAAGATCATATTTCTGATGATCTCTCAGTGGAACCAACTGAGAAGTTTCAGCCACATAAAAATATATCTGATGATCATATTCATGAGCAGAAGCAACAGAAATACCTCCTCGACTCCTATATCACATGCCCATAAAATTAACAGTTTCTTTAGAAGACCTGCTAAAATTTCGTAAAAAACTTCGTCGACAATTTGTGTTTACTGATAGTATTTGCATATCAGTTGCAGATGTACAGAGAGTACAGAAACTTTCAATCCAAAGCGAGACTTCAGACAGAAAAGAAGTTATTATTGATGATGAGATAAAAACTTCAGTTCCTTTTGAGAGATTGATTACAAGAATTATGAAGAAATTACCGACTCAACATACAAATTCATATGGAGTTTCGATAAAAATTTCTTTTACTATCTATGGCCTAGATATTTCATGGGATCCATATTCGACTACTTTATTTACAGGTATCTTTCTAGATCTACCGTGGTTCGATACAAACTCACTAAAGAAACCAGTTCCCCCTCCACCACCTTATTTCAGATGTAATGTACTAGATACGGTTTCTCAACCACCACCATGGCCCAATTGGGATATTTTGTGGATGTAGATCAGTTCAATCCGGACGTGTTTGTCATTTCTTAAGCCGGGGAGAATTGATGGAGATCAGATTTGATTTGATTTAATAGAGATTATATCTTATTAGATTTCATTAGATTTGGATTTTGTTAAGATATTTGATTGGATTTTGGATTTTATTAGGATATTTGATTGGATTAGGAGTTTGAGTTCTATTAGAATTTGGTTTGTTAGGATTTTCCTATATATATGGATTTATATGGAGAATTAAAAAAGATGAATAATATTTGAAAATTTCTTGAGAAATTTCTGGCGTGGATTTCGCTGAAGCAAATCTTTCCTCGTAGATTCGTCGAGAGTGTGTGTGGATTCGCCAGATGGATTTCCAAATCTTGTAAGTTCTTCCCCAATCTATATTTTCTTCTCTAATTTCTCTAAAAAAACCCTAATTCTCAAAATCCTAACCCTAATTTCGCCTATGTCCTGTGTCACCATCCCAGTAGCAAAGAATATGGAAAATTGGTAACAACCTTTTCAAAGAATTAAATTTCAGCAGTATGTATAGATAGACAATAAGTATATTAAGAAACCAGAGAGATGCTAATCCATAATTAAGAATTTGTTTGGCGTGACAGATAATGCTCATTATAATACATCACAAAAGAGATTTGTGTGCTGTTTGAAGCCAACTTTTTCCCTTGTCTCCAACTGGTTATATTAAGGAATAAAATACTGGCACCTGTACCAGTGAGTACCTTAGTCACTACCTAGACCCTCAATTAGTCATGACGCCTATAAGCCAGTGAATTCATATCCATCTATAAGGACTGTTTAAGCTTATTAAAACACCCATAATACATATTGCCTTAAAAGGGCTGCCCAGTAATTACATTTAAGCAAGGTTTTAAATATCGGAGGGTATGTATACACACACACACACACACACATATATATCTTTGTGTGTATATGTATATATATATATACAGATTTGTCCCCTAAATCTTTATAAATTATGATTTAGTCCCCCAAATCTTCATATTTAGAATTTAATCCCCCCAATATTCTAAATTACTACAATTTACTCCTTCCGTTAGTTTTTCCATCTAAATAAACAGTAGTATTTAATTTGATTTTTTTTAAAATTATGAAATGACTTAAATACCCTGCCTTTTAATAACTACTTCTCATCCCAACTTCACTTCATATTCACAAACCCTAAAGTTTTCCATCCCCAATTCCACTCGTCCCCAATAGCGAACCGAGGGCAGCGAGCGGCGATCGACCCGTGGATCGGCGACTAGCTGCCAATGGAGCGGAGCTAGAGACGGAGCGGCGATCGAGCCACGGATCGGCGAAGCGTCGGATCGGGGAAGCGGTGATCGGCGATCGGCAGAACTTGAGGTAAGTGGCGACCGGCCGATCGGGGAAGCGTCGACCAGCGTAGCGGCGACCGACGGAGCGGCGAAGCGACCGATCTGCGTTTAATCTATCGATAAGCATTGTTGGAGCTGGAATAATGTCTCTGCCTGCCACTATGAAACTATTAGGGTTGGTGCCTGGGATTCTTTTGATTGTCTTCATGGCTTTCCTTACTGAAGCTTCAATTGAGATGTTAATAAGGTCTAGTCGACTAGGGAAGACTGTTACCTATGGAGGAGTTATGGGGGATGTTTTTGGAAGGATCGGAAAGATGTTACTTCAGATTTGCGTGGTTGTGAGTAATGTTGGTGTGATGGTTGTACACTTGCTCATCATTGGTATAGCACCGGATAGTCACCTTTCTTTGTTTCGTTTAGTTTTCTGTTATCCATGGATATTACTTCTGTTTTTCTGTTTAGAGCCTCTACATTTCCCTTTTACTTACATAATTGTGCATCTTTCTGTCTAGATTAGTTAGAAGCTATATGATTGCATTGATATAGTGTTATATATGAACATCTGAATAGCAACGTCAGAGTCTTATTATGTTTAGTTCAACGTGTTGTTATTATGTTTAGTCCAGAGAACTTGTTATGACAGAGCCTTGTTATGTTCAATCCAGAGAACTTGTTTTCTGAAGTGAGAACTTGTTCTTGGCTAGAGAGAGATGAGAGATAAGAATATGATTTCTTGGCTATATGATAATGAATAGAGAGAGAAGAGAAGAACAAATGGGGAAGACAATGAATCCAATAAGAAACCCAATATGAACTTAGAAGAGATGAGGAAGAGAGAAGGGGGAAATTAAGTGAAGAAAATGAGAAGAGAGGAAGAGGGAGGAGGAATTAAGTGAAGGAATTTAGGAGTAAAATGGAAAAATCAGGTCAAAAATAAACTTGGCTAACGAAAGTTAGGAAGGGGGACTAAATTGTAGTAACTTAAAAGATTTGGGGGACTAAATCATAAATTATAAAGATTTAAGGGACAAATCTGTAAATACCTCTCTCTCTCTCTCTCTCTCTCTCTCTCTCTCTCTCTCTCTCTCTCTCTCTCTCTCTCTCTCTATATATATATATATATATATATATATATATTAGATTATGATGCACCTGATATACGATATAATATTGGTCCAATATTGCTAATATGATATGTCTGATATTGGCGATTTTGGTAGCATAAATCATCAACTGATACTAATACCAATTCTGATATTTAAACCTTGATTTTAAGTTTCTCGCCTCTTATATATATATATATATATATATATATATATATATATATATATATATATATATATATATATATATCGTATTAGATTATGATGCATAGATAGACAATAAGTATATTAAGAAACCAGAGAGATGCTAATCCATAATTAAGAATTGGTTTGGCGTGACAGATAATGCTCATTATAATACATTACAGAAGAGATTTGTGTGTTGTTTGAAGCCAACCTTTTCCCTTGTCTCCAACTGGTTACATTAAGGAATAAAATACTGGCACCTGTACAAGTGAGTACCTAGACCCTCAATTAGTCTGACGCCTATAAGCCAGTGAATTCATATCCATCTATAAGGACTGTTTAAGCTTATCAAAACATCCATAATACATATTACCTTAAGAGGGCTTCCCAGTAATTACATTTAAGCAAGGTTTTAAATATTGGAGGGTGTATATATATATATATATATATATATATATATATATATATATATATATATATATATATATATATATATATATATATATATATATATATATATATCGTATTAGATTATGATGTACCTGATATACGATATAATATTGGTCCAATATTGCTAATATGATATGTCTGATATTGGTGATTCCGGTAGCATAAATCATCAGTTGATACTAATACCAATTCTCATATTTAAACCTTGATTTTAAGTTTCTCGCCTCTTTAGATCCCTCATTTTGCATCGCACCATGCAAAAAGGTGACAGACATATTTCATTACTTCCCAATTTCCATTATG
This sequence comes from Dracaena cambodiana, assembly GCA_036321105.1. NCBI lineage: Eukaryota > Viridiplantae > Streptophyta > Magnoliopsida > Asparagales > Asparagaceae > Dracaena > Dracaena cambodiana. Next base: position 56,975,548 of record JAYEPQ010000005.1, on the reverse strand, counting down.
CGCCAAATGTGAGAGCAAATAACAATCTACTCGGTGCCTCTTGATATTCATGGAAAAGAATATGCCAAATATAACACCGTGGTGCCAATTAATTGCTTATTGACAGGTTTGGTGCATCTTTATAGCCTAAATACCAAAGTCCATGATAAACTTCCAATTTGGCAATGTCATGCTAAAAGACGATGTCGCATCCATTAATATCCCATAACAATTACATTCTATTTGCATACTCAGCTGTTTAATTTCACTTCCCACTAAACCTTGTTTTACTGCTTTTCCCATAAGTCATGTTTGGAAAGCTCACCAGCTCACTCGAGTAACTTCAGCATTTAATCCCATGCATCAGCAAGGTGACCGACAAAAGCATACTGCTCAAAGGCCATCAGACACGGTCTCATCGTTAAGAAACCAAGTCAGCTGTTTATGACAGTATAACATGCTTTTTCATGTTGTTACTTTGTTTAAAATTCATGTCCAGAGTCCAAAACATACGATACTTGATGTACATGCCATATAAATGTACACTAACACAATAACACGCCTTCGATCCAAAGGAATGTTTCAATGTCATTAAGAGTAAATAGCATTAAAATAGACGAGATAAAGATCTCATTCGTGAAGCTAGATCTGTCCAGTATGAAGCTTGAATTTCCATGCTTCATGAGTTATGTGACAAAGTACAGGCTTCATTTATTCCGTCGTCCCCAGCAAATAAAATATTAAACCTTTCCCTCAACCCAAAATCTTCTCTTCAAGCAAAATTAGGAATATATTAGAGGCAAAACTATAGATATAAGCATAAAGAATAAAGCAAAACTGGCCTAATCAGAATGTTCATTTAATTACTTTATTTACATAATCTGGGGACCAAAGTTTTTGAAAATTTTCGTGAAATGCTCTTGCATTCTATTACAAAACCCTAAGTTTGAACAGAGGGAACCAATCAAAATATTATGAGCTGATCATAACTACACACATACTTTATTGAATATTCAATTGCCCTAGTCAAAGGACCTCTCAAACGAAGTACAGCTAAAATGGGAATACAATCATTTAACAAATTGATTACCCTCTATAACATCATCAGCAGCAGCAACAACAAAGAAAAACCCTCATCCGAAAAATTTCAAACCAAAGACTCGATCCTTCAATCTATCATTACCAAAGTTCAAATGAACAATTTTTGGTTGAGGGGACTGTGCATACCTGGATGAACTCCTTATCAAGAAACGGTCTTTCCTCAGGACTCCGATAAATTGTAATCGCCTCTGCAATTAAGATCAAAAATCAAATTTTCATTAGAAAAAGGTGGGAAAAAAAAAAGACTGACTTCGAGGAAAAAAGGCAGGAGCTAGTTTACGGCATTGAAGAAGGGAGTTCGTTTGGTAGTGGGGGAGAGGCGAGCGCCGTAGGAGATGGAGAGAGGGGAGAGAGACGCCATGGATAGAATTTGCGTGCAGGAGTTTAGAGAGAGAGGCCTAATTTTTAGAGAGAGAGAGAGAGAGGCCATTATTATTATTGTTGCCAAAGGGAGCTTCACTCCCTCTCCATGCTTTGCTTTGTCTCTGTGGATAAAGAAGCGGGGAGTTTCTAGATGGGCACAGCAAATTTTCCAGTGAGCCCACTTTAAAAGTCGTCTTTTTTTTACCACTTTGCCATTATATTTTTTGGTCCAAAATACCCTTCCACGTCTCCTTCTTCATATTCCCACCTGCATCCTTTTTTTTCCCGCATTAAACGCGAAAGAGAGAGAGAGGAGAAAATGCTTTCTTTAATGTAACTGAGTATCGAGGAGCGGCTAGTATAGAGGAGTGGCTAGTATAGAGAAGAGGAAATACCCTTCCACATCTCCTCCTTCATCAGATTTTTTAATGTTGGGCACCCCGTCCGGGCTATCTAGCCCGGACAGATACTCTCTGTCCGGACTGTACAGCCCGGACAGATACTCTCTGTCCGGGCTGTATAGCCCGGACGGTGTGGCTAAAATTGAGATATCCTCATCCGGGTTATCCAGTCCGGACATATTCTCTCTGTTCGGGTTTACAGTCCCGGATAGCTCTAAAAAGATCCGGTTCTGTAAATCCAAATCGTGGATACAGTAATTCATTAATTTAAGTGATACGGTGTGTCGAACAATAACTTGGGGTCATTGATCCTACATATACGAGAATGATCCAACATATCAACAACTTGGTATCATTGATCCAATATATACACAAGTAATTCAAAACTTCAAAATAAAAGTTTGGCAAAATTAGCTAAAATTGATACAGTTTACAAAATGAGGGTTTACATATATTGAAGAACTGTATCAAGACATGTCGAACAACAACGATCCAATATCTTCATGAACTTGGTATCAAAACATATTAACAGCAGAATAAATAGTGTGCATGTCGAATAACAACGGTCCAACATATCAACAAGTTTTATATACTGCAATAGAGAATCTTAAATATTATAAAACTAATATATTGTTGCTACAAGAGTATAGACTACTAGAAGATCTTATAGATTCTTGAATTGTAAACTTATATCACTGCTTATATAGGATATACAACAGGATATATAGGATATATTATAAATGGGGTGTAAAATGCTTATCCAAAGTGACAATCAAAACTTATATCACTGCAATATGCATACTCCAGTTCTGATTGGATATCCATAGGACACAGGATATATGATATGGTAATGAACATATACAACATCAAAACACCAAATATCAACAAATAATTCATAGTTTCAAACACATAACAACGGCCTTTAAAATGAGTTTGAGCCTCATTTAAAAACAACGGCAACTACAACTTCATATATAAAATATGTTCCTTTAGTACAACTTCAATTTAAAAGAACGACAAACTAAAAGGAATCTTTATTCCATGCTAACAACTGTTTTTTTGACTTTGCGACTCATATTAAAAAAGAACAACAAATTCTAGATTCTTCGAGACTTCCGAGCGGGTTGCTTTCTTGCGGGTTGACGTCGTCTTGAAGAGGTAGGACGATCAGTGGGAGATTGCGCAACAGCTGTAATACTGTGTCAAGATCAGTTTGCGTGCACCCGGTTAGAACTGATTTGATCTTCACGAGGGTATTATAGAGCAAACTCGGACGCCTCTTACTTGCGGTCTCGCCTTGCTCTAAGAAGGGATCAATAATTGTTATAGCTTCTTGAATTCTCTGCATATATTATGGCAAAAACATATATAAGTTCGATTATGGTTGGTTCATTTGCAAAGAATAAAAAAAATATCATTACACACATATTTACATGCACATGATAAATATCCCCATATGAAAATGGATAAGTTAATTCTAAAATATTTAGGATTCAAATACATATGAATTACTAAATTACAAATGTTTTAAGATAATGTTTATTATCTCGGTACACGAAATATTTTTGAGCTATCTAAGCTAAATAATTGTATGTGCAATCATATTATTTCAAATGAACATAAACAACTTATATAACATAATGTCTCTAAACTTCTTAATATATCATTCATATATTTGAGTTTTGACATTGTAGTATCATTTACAATTATAATATGCCTCTAAAGTTCTCAATAAACTGTTCTGTCCAAAATTTGAAGCAAGATCACCAACATGATAGCCAATTCCAACACACAAAATAATACACATGGTACCAAAATAATTCCCTAAATTCTACGGCAAGTAATGATCACCAATATTTATGCAAAATTTAACTAATAATTACCAATATACATAATTTGTCTAAGATAGCATAAATTATAAAAATTTACTAGGCATGAATGTCTGTGAAGAATTTAACTAATAATTACCAAAACCAAATCTTTAGATTTTGACCTCGACTGGAAGGGAATCACTCTGACATTAGATTACTTAAGTGCAAATCAGTCACCAATATTTACTCTCCACAAAAAAAAAAACTCAATCTCAGTCTAAAAAAGTCTAAAATCATAATCCAACAAAAAAAAAAACCAACAAACCACCAAAATAAAAAAAATAAACAACAACAACAACTCAATCTCAGTCTAAAATCATAATCCATACAAAAAATTAATTAAATTTAAATAGCAAAAACCTTACTTCTTAAACCTCCTGCACTCCTGAAGTCGAGAGCGCGAGCGTCGGCGACAGTGCGTCAGGAGGAGAGCGCGCGAGCGTCGGTGGTCGGCGAGAGCCCGCGAGCGTCGGCGAGAGAGAGGGGAAGCCGGGTATATAGGCCCTACCCGAGAGAGAGAGGGGAAGCCGGCGAGAGAGAGGGGAAGCCGGCGCGGTGAGAGAGAAAGAGAGGGGGGAAGCCGGCGAGAGAGAGAGGGGGGAAGCCGGCGAGAGAGGGAGGGGGGAAGCCGGCGAGAGAGGGGGGGTTCTGGTTTGGGAACGGTGGGAGAGAAAGAGAGGGAGATGGTGAGGGTAATTTGAGAAAATAGGTGTGCTCACTAGGAAAAAATAAGGTTTTTGAAAAGTGAAGATGTGCGCACTAGGAAAAGTGGGCTCACTAGGAAAAATCTAGTGCCCATCTAGAAATTCCCAAGCAGCGTTGGGTTCAGCTGCAATCTTGTCTGAACTGGCTTTTTTCAATTTATTACTAATATATTTGTTTCGCATGGGCTTGGGTAGGTATCAGTATTGGCCAAGGCCTGCCCCACGGACTATCGGAGCCCGTTTTGTTATGAATGCTCAACAGAGCAACGCTCACTACCAATCCAGTAAAAGTTCATTTCAATCTTCAAGCAAGAATTCTAATATTCTATTTTAAATTTGATTCCTAGCTACTTTTTCTGATTAACCAATAAATCATTTATCTCTTTTAACTAATGGATTAAGCAGATCTCATGTTCAGTTCAGAATTAAGCATTTGTTTCCTAATGAATAAAGCATTTGGATTTGTGCAATCTGCAACAGTGAGCATGACAATGCGCAAAAAGGACATAATCAACATGTTAGATAGATCAAAGTCCAGCGACACTCATAAAAGCCCACTAACATTTTTGAATTCTACAATGAAGAAGGAGTCCCAACCAACATGCTTAAGGTTTGAAAAGACCAACAACAGAGCAATTCATGAGCAGCTCTCATCCTTGTCCACGCTATTCTCCTCCCGACATTGTTTAGGCACCCATCTCTCAATCGTGTTCTCTTCGACAGTGAACCGATCCAAACACGAAGGCAGACTCGCATCGCTCTTGTTCCTGTCAACGCTCAGGACTAGCAACGTCTTTGCCACGCCCCCGCTAACACGAAGGCTGCATTGCAGGTCAGACCACACCCTCAGCCGCGAACTGTTACTACCGTGCGCATCATCGCCTTCCGACATGACGAGCACTATGTACTCCGAGTGAACAAGGGCAGGGTGGTGACGGTAAGCGACAAAGTCCCCACCATACTGCGTCCCCGATCGAACAACCCAGTTCTTGGTTCTGAGATGCACATATGCTTTATATAGCTCGGCAAATCTAGGCACCTCGGAACTCATGTAAGCCCATAGCTCAGCTCCATTTACTATCTGATTGCTCTCCGTAACAATAGTAAGAGCATGAAGCTGGTGATGCAGGAAGAATGCCTCTTCGAGGCCGAACTGAAACCACTGCTTGCCCTTATCGCAGGTGCTGATCTCCCGACCGAAGCACGAGCGGTTAAGTAAGTCGGCCAGCTCCGGTGTAGCCTCAATGAGAGTGTCACGGCCTGACAACGTCGCTTGCGCTCCGCAGAGAACGAGTGAGGCTTGGAGCTGCATGACGATGTATGACATGGGATTGCATTCGGCTATGGCTGCATTGTTCTTTCCCTTCCATCTCGTACCCATTGCTTGAAAAGTGACGAGAAGGAGATAATGTTAAACAAAACTCAGTTGGGCATTTGAGCAAACACTTAACTTGCAAGAATTTTAAATAAGATATCGCATGAAAAATACGAAAGCTTCGGTTAGTAGATCCACCTTTGTCACGCCCGATTCGATCGACGGTCGGTCGAATCAACAAATCAGGCACAGTTCGATGCCTTGGCCATTGTTCCGGCAATTTTGTTGCTGATCTCGATTAGATATCCCCTTCGTTGGTACTGCCTGTGTGTTGGGCCATTGAGAAGGTGAAATCTGCAGCCCAAATTTGTTGAGAAGCTCAAGTAAAGTCCTTAGATTTTGAATGGATTTTGAATAAGCCCCTTGTCCGAGGAAAATATGACATACACCCCAGTCTCTCTCTATATATACAAGTGTGTGAATGTATGTGTGGAAAAGTGTATTTAAGGTTTCGCTAACCTAGAACAAACCCAAACAATTGAATTGAGAGGCAGAATTATATATAAATAAATTAATTATAAAAGTTTAAATTACAGAAAAGATAATGTTATTAATTTTTATAATTCAATAGGATTATGGTATAATATCTCTACATTAAAATGGAATTAAATAATAACTACAATTGAGTTTTTATATTTTGGTTGTATTGCAAAATAGCTTTACTATTAAATTTTATTTAAATAATAGTTTTTATAGGAAGCAGTTAAAATATTATATTTTATTTAAATCTAATCATTACTTTTAAAATATTAATATTTCTACTTCAAAAAATTCACATATAAAAACTTCTCCAGAGAGGCCAAATATCTAAAGATCCAGCCCCTAAGCAACCTTTGACCGAATAGGACTGCTCAATCAATCTAAGGTGAGCCAAATTAATAGATTTATCTACTAAGTTTTGACCATATCAATGTGACATTCGTATACAAAGCCAAGAAGCACGTCATCAGGAATAAGACTAAGAACATTAAATTTGATACCTGATCCCGAAGTACAGGCCTTGTCTAAGTTGTCTTGGATTGTGCCTGCTGGGTGTAAAGGTGGGAGGTGCCTTACTAGGTTCAGTTTGGATAGTTGCAGCAGTATCAATGGGAGCAATCTCCTCATGCTAACTCGATCAACATGTTCGACTTCAGGGTCCCCATCAATTGCTATAAAGGACTGGGAGCGACCAGATTCAACCCACGTCAGCAACTTGGAACCATGGAAAGTGACCCGATGACAAAGGACAGGTTCCGAGACGTCACATTGGAGGCTGGTTCCTGGCTCTTTCCTGCTGTGGAAAATTCTGAGAAGAGAAACGTCTCATACAACTTCTTAGTCCCCTGTTCACACAGAGAAAGCGACAGGATCAAACTCTTAAATATAGCTGGTTTAATAAGCTGTGCTGTAGGAATCAGAGCCACACTTCCGAGAAACTCCCTGCCTCCTACTTCACTTATTGCATGTAAGTCAAGCTCATGAAGTCAATCATCACACTATTTGTATCTCATGTCAATCTATAAGTATGATCCCTCCTCTTGACAAAAAAACTAGAGCCACCTCCTTCCCGTTTTGAGAGAGTAATGGATCCATCCAATTTCGATGAAGAAATTGATCCAAGAGCATACCAAGCCTTGAAAAAAGGCGACACAGCTTCCTTGAGGACGCTGTTGCAAGAGAATCCAAGATGCCTAAATGGCATAACTGCAAAGAAAAACACAGCCCTGCATGTTGCTGCCAGCCTGAGCTACAGCTGGTCCATACTTGAAATCCTTGAAATCTTCCACAACCATCAGAGCTTCCAATTTGCAGTCAACTCCAGAGGTGACACTCCGCTCCATTGTGCAGCTCGTGCTGGCCAAAACGTCATGGTCAATTTCATAATTGGCATTGCACGAGGGCCAAGTGGCGAGCTCCCCTTGCACAGGATGCAGAATGAACATGGGGATACACCATTGCATGAGGCTGCAAGAAACTGTCATTTCGGCATAGCATCTGAACTGATGAAGGCAGATAAACTCTTGGGAGAGATTATCAATAAGCATGGGGAGTCAGCAGTTTATCTGGCAGCAGAGAGAGGGGCAGTGGAGATTGTGAGGACGTTGCTGCAGTTTCCAACTTGTGCTGTTGCAGGGCCTAAGGGACAGACAGCTTTGCATGCTGCCGTCTCTCGAAGTTATGGTAATATAAATCTTTCTAAACTTTCATAAAGGCAGTCGGTTAGCCATTTAGAAGATTGTTTGAAAACAGGAACTAAGACACCGCAGTTTAAACATGATTCTAATTAAAAATCTATGTATGTTAACTGCCTCCGCCATGGTTGAAGAGCCATGCTGTCAAATTGTGCTTGCATAGAACATCTTTGGGCATAATCAAATTATGGAAGTCCATAACCTCCGTTGCCATTAAATTGCACATATATTAAAAATTTACAGTGTTGAAGAAGCACGGGCAAAAGAAAACGGTTTACAAATTATTGCTACTAAGCCACAGGAACTAGCAGGAGTTTTCAAATTACACATACGAAATGAAACCTCATATATTAAACATTGCGGGAGCCTTGAAACTATCAAAGATTGTCATTAAAATTTCATGTTTAAAATTTATAACAACATTATCATAAAATTTAAAATCTGAAAGCGATTTTATGCTATTTACTCTTAACAATTTCAATGTTTATATGATCACTAGAAATTACGCGACTATTGCTCGAGGAAAGGCCAGCGCTAAGTTACAAAGTCGATGCAACTGAAAGTTCAGCTCTTCACTATGCAGCATCTATTGGAGACCTTAAGATGATTCAGCTATTGCTAAGCTATGATGCTTCCGCAGCTTATCTCTTGGACAAAGATGGTCTTTCACCAATTCATGTTGCTGCTAGCATGGGTTACACGGACATTATAAATGAATTAATCAAGAACTGTGCTGATGCAGTCGAGCTGACTGACAAAAGAGGTAGAAATTTTCTTCATATTGCCATTGAAAATAAGAGATTGAAGGTTGTGAAATATGTTCTTGAAAATCGTGACCTTAACGAGCTACTCAATGAGCCGGACTGTGATGGAAACACACCGCTGCATTTGGCTGCAGTCAAGCGTAACCTAGAGGCAGTCCAACTTTTGCTAGCAGATAAGAGAATAGAAACCAGATCCAGGAATTATATGGGTCTCACACCTCTTGATCTTGCATCCTCGTGCCTCAATTCAAGCATAAGCCTTCGAATGGTAATATTTGATTATGCACATTCCTATGAATCTATGATATTGATTTTCTTTCTATGCTTTGAAGTATTTCAAACTAGTTTTCCAGTACGTGAAAATGCATGAATGACTAAAATGAAGAATAGGCAAGTGGAAAGGGGTCGATGTGAGAAATACAAAATGAAAAGAATTTTATTTGAAAAGAAGTAACCTAAACTTTATGTTTGGTATATATAGACATGTTTAGAAAGCCACTTTTTGTCAAATGCTATCAGCAACAATCTGTAGATAAACATACTGAAAAATAGCTTGCTAATGCATAAATGCAAAGCCTGGTTGTTTTCTCCTCTAAGGAAAAGATAGCAGTGGTATCATAACTTAGATATCAAGCTTTAACTCTCTCATTTGTCACAAAAAAGCACACAGGTTACAAAATGAACTCCTTTATAAATAGAAGAATGACAAAAGAGCTTGGAGGATTCAAGGTAATTGAAGAAAATTATAAAGGTCATGCATTAGTGAGATGAACGTGTGACCAGAAAATAAATTGCAAAGTGTATACCTCCAAAAGTTAGGATTATATACGGATTGTAGCAAAGAACTAAGAAAATCTTGTTCAGCTTCAAACTGGCATTTTCACCATTACTGTAAGTTAGACCTACAAATATTAGTGTCAATTTTGTGAAATCCATTACAGTAGATACACCTCAAGTTAGGGATGTAAACTGGACGGATGAGGATAATCTAGGTTATAACAAATTTGTATTAGAATCAACTTACGTACATGAATTTGGACACGGATAATATTCACAAAGAAAATTTAGTATCTCACAAATGTGGTAAAAGGGATACAGATAAAAATCAGATATGGAAAATAATCATATTTGATACATGAGGACAAGTCCCAGGGAAACATAAGCCAGATGCAAATTATATGATTGATGAATAGGCAAGGCAGTTATGAAAATATGGATCTAAGATAAATAGATCAAGAAATTATGAATATACTGCCTAGAATTCTGCCTAGAAGCAGATACACGAAATACCCAATTTCACTATCCGTATCTAGATAGAGCGCCCAGTTTGACACCCATATCTGCATCTGAAAAAAATGAATGCTCATTCAGTTCGGGTGATCCTTTTCTATTTACATCCCTACATAAATTTATACATCATATATATAATAAGAACTATTTTTTGAATTTACCATCTATGGCTACTTATAAAGAAAATAATAGTAGTAGTCAGATTTTGAAGGAATGAAAGGACATGCTCTCCATCTGTTGGAGATTAGTGGTAAAATGGTAAGTGCAATAGAGATATCTATCCTTCCTTTCCTATATCTCCATCTTCGCATCTGCAGAGCTTGAAATCTCATTGCATATTATCCATAACAAAGATTCTAAATTATACTCCTTTCCTATATCTCCATCTTCGCATCTGCAGAGCTTGAAATCTCATTGCATATTATCCATAACAAAGATTCTAAATTATACAAATGCAATAACTCTTCTACAAAGTCAACATAAAGTCAAATGCCTCAAGCTGTTTATAGTTGCAATGTGATAATCAGATAAATGTGTTAAGGTACATTGAATTGAACCAATATATTTCCTTTTTGATAGTTTATTTGACGAATAAATCAAAATGATGAAAACCAAAAAAGAAGCAGTTTAGACGATTAAGATGGTCTTATGTTCCTTATTGACCAACAAAGTAATACAATCTTGTGTGTGCATGTGTCTGACATACGCATGCCCATGCAGATCCCAAGTAAAAATACTCTTCTTTGTGGCTGTACTTGGCCAGATCAGAACAGGCCCACCAAATTTCTATCTAGTGGAGCAATCATTTAAGTCAGATCATAATGTTTATGTTGATAATCATAAATGATTTAATATATAAGCAAGTTTTCTACTAAAAATTACAAGTTCAAAATTAAATGACATTGTCACAGACTTGGGATCAGTTGAATAGATTTATAGAGTAGAAATTATCTAAACCTGTACCACAATCAAGTGTTTGTTTTGAGGTTAGTAATGTGATTTTTTACTACTCTGAACCAGCAGAAGCATATCTTGCAATAGATAATACGAATAAATTTTAGATCTATCCTGGTTAGTTTAGTCATTTGTCATGAAGTTTTAGTTCATATTGATCCAACTAGTAAGCAAGTTGAGTTCTACACAGATTAGACTAAATAAAATGACAAGTGGAATGGAGTTCCTCTATTTAGTTCTGGCTTTATCTGTTCCTCAGAGTTGAATGTAATTCCCTAAACCTATCATCTTCATCCTTCTTAAAATTTTCCAAGCCTAGGGCTGATTTTGGATGGACCAAGATTTATTGTGCAACCCTCTCTAGCTCTTAGTTTCTTTATAAGGGATTTCACACCAATTAAGGGTTGATGTCCAGTCAAAAAGTGCGGCAACATTTCAAAATTTCGACAGAGCCTAGTACCAATAGCCAGCTCCTTACTGGTGGCAAGAGGCTTAGATAATAATTAGAGAAACTAAAATATTAAATGGCACTCATGCACTCCAAAAAATTTATGCTTAGGGAGGTAGAATTTTTTCTTACTTGAATCATGGCACTGATTCCTTCTCTGTGCAGCACAAGATCATGGTACAACTGCGTCAGCAGGCTCGCAATTCAGCCCGCAGCGTATGGACTTGATGACAAAAAAGTTGCAACGGAAAGATGCTGAAGAAATTAAGCGATACAGGGCCTTAGCAAACAACCTAGCAATAGTGGCAGTACTTGTTGCAACGGTTACCTTTGCTGCTGCTTTCACTTTACCTGGAGGTTACGAGAACGATGGCCCAAATAGTGGCATGGCGATTTTAGTAAAGAAACCAGCCTTCAAGGCGTTCCTCATCTCTGATGCTGTAGCAATGGTTAGCTCCATCACTGTCATTTTCTTGCTCATTTATACAGGATCACTTGATCATGATGTCCGTTTGCACTCCATAAGTACTGCCATGAAATTTATGTGGGTGGCCCTTGGAGGAATGGTTGTGGCTTTTTCCATGGGCACCTATGCGGTGGTGTCATCAGGTTGCAAATGGCTTGCTATTCTTATTTGTTTCATGGCATGTAGTGTTCCCTTCATTGCTTGGCTGATTGCACGCTGGCCAGCTTTTAGCTCATTAAAGCTGGTGAAGGTAACACGAAAACAGGAGAAGAAAAAGAAAGAAATTGTTACACTAAAAGTGGTGGACTTTGAAATGCCTTGTACAACGGTCGTGAATTTTGTAACACCTCAAACTTCCACATGTGTTTACTAGTTCTACATAGACCTGTGCGTACTTCATATGAGTATGCAATTGACATGAAGAATAAAACATGGCTCACTTTTAGCTTTCGCTGTAAAATCATATATGAACAACTTTACTTCATTTTTTATAGGAGGAATTCATGTGATTTCTTCTAAACCTTTAACCTCCCAACTCTAAAGGATTTGCATGCACAAACTCCTAGAACTGTTCCAATGTTAACATAGTTAGCATTAAAATTAGCATTTCCCATAAAATCCTTTAACTTTGTTAAATCCAATAGACCAAAAAAACATGAAACAATAGACCTGGAGCTGGCTCAAGTGATCTTCAAATATACTCTCTATTGTCAATGACTGAATCAAGAAACTCCAAGGTCAAATTTCTGCACTACCTTATATGGGGAACATTGATGTCAAAAGAAAAAAGAAAAAAAAAATGTATGTTCCTCAAGGTCTAGATGCATTCAAAACAAACTTCCCATCAAGTTGACATCTTTTACTTGATAATGAGGTTGCTCATCCTCTGGTAGCATCGTCATCTATTTTATGCTAATTATCAGTCCTGCCCAGTCCATCCATCAAGCTATCAAGGTGCCATTTAGGCAAGCTAAAAGTGATGGAAGAATTGTCATCACAGCAGTTATGCTTACCAAACAACAATTTCATGTATGAGTATAGCTACATACATTTCATTTAGGCAAAGTATAATGAAAGCACCTTTTCATTTGCCTATTGTAAAAATCTAATTAGTTTACAAGAACATGAAGTCTATTAAAGAAAAAAATTATCACATGACTGTAGAAAAAGTGTATGGTTTAAGAAATGAAAATTATAAAACTCTTTAAAAAATATACCTGCCAATGCACCAAAAATCATAGAACCACGCCTCTCAGAAACTCAAACGCCACAAGTTGACCGATGCAGGATAATGCTGATTGCACCATGTCACCCAGACTGCACAAAGTTCTGCCTTTTGAAATGTTCATGAATAACAGAACACTGAGATGCTTTTTACCGAAGATGACTTTGAAAAATGAATGAACAAACTTTGTACATATATGTTACTTTACATGAGACAACAAAAAGGCAGAAATCAAAACTCAACTTCCAAGCACTAGTAATTATATTCAGGTGTTGCATATATAAATTATGATTTTGTTATCCACTTAAAAACGTCAGGTGTATAACAGGCTAGAACAGTTACTCATAATAACCTCCTCATCAGGAATTTTTCGTTCATACCTTGAATGGGCTCTTTTGGCATCTTCCTTGAGCTATTTTCAACTATGATTTCTCAAATATCACAAGAGTAGATATCTCAGGCTTTTAATATACTGATATTTCTGAAATTTCTTTTGTGAAAATGATCTAAATCTATTTCAGACTTACAATGCAATCAGTCATCCAAAACGAACCCCAAGTTCTCCTGTCTCAATCAAACTAGGACCCCTATTCATCCGCACATGTCGTGTATCAATCAACTTCCCCACCCTCTCCACATCATTCCATTGCCCCTCATCACATACAAATCTGCTACAAGCGTATAAGCCCCACAATTGTCATCTGGAACAACCAGCTTCAAAACCTGATCATGATCTTCTCTGCAATCTCAAAATTTTTATAAGTCATGTACCCCACCAAAAGTGAAGTCAACACAATAATATTCGGCTCAACCTTCATATTTTCAATAATAGCATAAGCATCCTCCAACCTCCCAGCCTTCGATAATAGATCAACAACACGTCGATAATGATGAATATCGGCCTCAAATCATTACTCTTAGACCATGCTACACCTTTCACAAGCAAGCCCACACGTAGGGATTGTAATGGATACATCCATGAGTCAATTTTTGCCCGTCCTATATAAAATTTTAAATTAAAAATTAAAATTTTATTTTTTCTAATTCAAAATTTTGTATAAGAAGGGCTAAAATTTGGTGCGTTGACACGTTACTATTCCTGGCCACATGACAACAAGCATTCAGCACCCCAATAAACATGATCCCCCTTGGCCTCATTCCCGCTCTCCTCATCTCTCAGAATACATGACAGATTCACCTCCATCCCTCCCACCTTCAACATTTCCTGAAACAACGAGAACCATTGACCAAAAACCCTCTACCCATGCACGCGCCAATCATTACTGAGCAAGATACAATGTCGCCTTCCGAGCTGCAGTAATATCGCCATGTTTACAATAGCAGCTTAACATGGTGTTCGACGCGACGACGTTTCTGTTGGGAATTTCGTCGAACAGATAGCGGACAGTGTCGAAAGACGAGAGAGTGTAGAGATGCAGAAGAGATGTCGACACGATGGATGTGGAGCAGCAGGTTGGATTTGAGGCGGTGGGCGTGGAGTTGAGAGATCAAAGCGCAGATTTCACTGGATGAACACGATCGCAATGATTTTAGAGTGAGACGGCGGCATGAGAGTCGAAAGGATCAGCTAAAGCTGTACCGAGTTGGACTGCGTCTTCAATTTTATTTATTTATTTATTTTTCTTGATAATGAGGTATTGACGGGTAGATCTGTATCAAGATTGGGCCTGGAAATAATTTTAGCTTGTTGGGCAATGGGTGTAAGCCCATGGGCTTTTGAAAATTATTGAGCTCAAATAATATAATAAACAGAGAAAATAATAGGAATAATAATAATAAAGTTTCCCTGATTTAGGCCCAAATTTTCAACTGAGAAATGCCGAATGGAAATTTTCCATTTGTAAAAAGGGAACCAAAATTTGTGTGGTTTAGGGGTTTTTGATAGAATTCGGAGTCTATTTGATTGGATGTTAAAAAGACTTGATCTCAACTTTAGCTTTATTACTTTTATGGATAAATTTTCCTAATTTGTTCTTGGTTACATTTTATTTATATTATTTTTATTTGTTTGCCATGGTGATTTGCAATATTTTTTCTTATTTTAAACTTATTTTATAATATTTTTTATTGTTTCCAAATATCATGAAAATAAAACGTAATACGAGCATATTCTAAGATATTTTGACACAAGCATTGAGGAAGAGGGGTGTTATGCTCCAGGGACAAATAGAGGGACAATCTCGAGATAGTTGACTCATGGAAATGTATCTACGAACCAAATTTTGGCCCTTTCAATACAAAATTTTATTTTTCTAATTCAAAATTTTATAAAGAACGGGTCAAAAATCGACTCATGAACGCGTCCATTATCGTCTCTATTGGACTGTGTGGTACACACCAACGTATACAGAGGATTGATGTCAGACCAAGAGGACAGGAGCCGTCCTTCTCTGTTTAGTTTTGTTTAAGTGGTATTTCATATCGAACTTCCTCATTCATTTGAATTTCATATCGAACCATGGGAATGTTTCTTGCCCCATATGAAGCCGTTGTACACCGTGAATGAGCCCGCATGATTTGGCAAGTCACACTAGTCTGGCATGGCTGCTTCTATATGTTGTGAGTTGAAGCCTTGCAATATTACCTTTCGATTCATCCCAGCAAATTAATTTGAAAATCCACTCACGCTATCGGTAGAGACATTGAAACCCACGATCTTCCAAGTAGTATGATAGCATTATGTCACGTGAACATGAACTATGCTCGTTTAGTATCCCGAGGATGTAATACTTTTAAGAGATACACATGCTAATGATCTCGCTATTATTTTCCTATCGTGGCGCATTACACCTAGAACTTTGGACTTCCTTGGAACCAACACCATCAAAGTTACAAACTACACCACTTATGCCAAGTAATTTACTGGCTCTAAAGAATCTGCATGCCTTCACGGGCACTATGCGCGCGCCCCATATGGGCGATGCACATCCAGACACTTCGTACATTACATTAGTTTTGTCCATGATCTGTTGAGGACGGAGGGATTTTGAGGGAACAGTTACTTTCCATCAATTTATTAAACGAGAGAAGTTTTCTGGAGAGAAAGAGGGGCAAAGTTTGAAGAGAGAGACAAACAGAAACAGAAAGAGTCCAGAAAAGTCTTCAGCATTTTTCTTCTTTCCAGGAGCTTGGTGCAAAAAAAAAAAAAGAATTTCCGTACGCTTGGATATGTTCATAGCAAAAATTTTGCCTTCTTCCATTGAATACAACTTAGATTACAACGAAAGTGAACAAGAAAAGAACAAACGAGAAGATTTATAATTATCGCTCTCTTTTACAATGAAAAGTGGATTCTCGCAGCGATGGGATCTATCCAGTAGCTCTTTTGAACGATCTGACGTCGATGATCTTCTTGCTTGACGAAGATGACGGCCAACTTGATCTTTCTCTACTCTGATCTTGATTCGTTCAAGACTCTCACGCGTAACTTGAATTCTTTTATACTAAAAAAAAAAACTCTTAAAGATTGATGATCATCTATAGATTGATATATTATTGATTCATGATCTCTAAAGTCTCCTCAAAGAGGGTATTTATAGACTTTAGTGGTTATGAGAGTTTCCATAGGAATAAGAATAAAGATTTCCATGGGATAAGGAAAAGAAGATTTTTGTATTCATTAAAAATTCTAATCAAATATTTAATATGGATTTAAATCTCTTGATTTGGAATTCTGATTGGACTCAATTTGGGTATTGAATAAACCCAAATCTCAATCACAATCAATTTAGGATTCTGATTGGACTCAATTTGGGTATTGGATAAGCCTAAATCTCAATCACAATCAATTTGGAATTCTAATGAAATATGCTCACGCGGAGCTAAATTCATCAAAACACGGAGCTATAGATTAGCTCCGCGTTTTGCTCAAACGCGAGGCTAAAATAGCCAAACGTGGAGCTACAGATCTATAGCTCCGCGTTTTGCTCAAACGCGAGGCTAAAATAGCCAAACGTGGAGCTACAGAGTTAGCTCCGCGGTCTGTGTGAAAAATTACTTTTTACTTAGAAATTTTCACTACCAAGAGAACCCCCTCCAAAGTTTTCAAAATGGTTTAGAACTTAGCAAATTTTGAAATATTTTGGATCTTCAATTTGGTGATCAGGTTAAGATCAAGAAATTCGACAGAGGTGCCTAATCGCACATGTCTGACATTTTGATGGAGGCAGTTCAACACTCTCACGCATAACTTGAACTGCATATGCCAAGATGGTAAGGTCAGAATCATCGATTTTTGGCAGAGGCGCCTAATTGCACATGACCAGTCCAAGTGCTCTCACGCGTAACTTGAATTTGTATACGCCAAAATAATCTGGTCAGAATCATCGATTTCGACAGAGGCACCTAATTGCACATGCCTAGTCCAAGTGCTCTCACGCGTAACTTGAACGGAAATGAAAATAATCCAAATCATACTATCAGAGATAAGAGTTTAACATGACAGGTCCACAGGATTTTAGCAAACCCCCAGCTATAAAAATTTTTATTTATAACACTCAATTAGTCATCCTAATAGCTAGCATGTGTAGCGAAAGCAACATGATATTTATCATCATCAATATTTTCGGCACCTCCAGCCAAATCCGGCTACTAGCCAATGAGAATGATTTTGTCACAGCTGTGGTTCGGAGCGTACCCAAGGGGCTAGCTTGCAAGTGCGGCTGCCCGTGCTTGGTGTCGATATTGGCTTCCCTACGGGTACAGAGATCACTCTGGCAGGAAACTCACTGGTTCATACTAATAAAGTTGTCATATTTGCAGAAACTTTCTTCTGTTCCTCTTCAAGTGTGAGAATCCCGGCTTCTTTCAATGTTTGAATTCAGTTCTTAAGAGGATAGCAATCCTTAGTTGGGTGCCCGACATTCCGATGATACAGGCAATAGTTAGGGTCGTTGGTTTACCAGCGTCTTCCGGTTTTTCATTTTTCGGAAGCCTCAACATGCCCTTTCTAAGGAGGAGATGGAATAGAGTACATGTTTGCTCCGTCTTGAATGTATAAGTTATATCTTGTTGGGGCCTCTTTTGACCTGCACCTCTCGAATTCTGAGGTCTTAGGTTTGGATCTGTAACTGACGCCATCACAGCCTTCCCTTTATTTTTAGAATTCTGTGGATATGACCTGTTATTCGTAGAGTTTCTCATACTACGAAGTTTCTCAATTCGGCGAATTATATCTCCCGCCTGCTCTCCCTGCTTTAACAGGTCTTTTCAGTTCTTGGACTCTACAGCTCCCATTCTTATCAGCATGTCAGTCCTGAAATTATACTTACAGGTTTCCACTAGGGTTTCTTGGGTCATACCGTGTTTACAATGCACGGATTTTTCCCTGAAGCATTCAATAAAGGTTTTGACCGCTTCTTCTTCTCCTTGTTTTGTCGCAAAGAGGGAATGAACCGATATCTCGGTATCATCCTCAAAGAAACGCACCAAGAACTGCTTCTCGACATCATACCAAGCATTTATGGTTTCCGGGGGCGACTACATAAACCATGTAAAGGCAGGCTCTCGCAGGGTAATCGCAAATATTTTGGTCATTACGGGATCATTTCTCATTAGATGACCTGCCTGCGATAAAAAGTAATATGGTGTTGGCTTGAGGATCCTTTCCCGTCATATGGATCCAACTTGAGCGGTTTGTATTTTTCTGGATAAGGGGCGAAATCCCATTCAGGTGGGTGCGGTCTTGAAACCCCTGATTCCTTCAATTCTTTCTTGTGCATCAAAGCATCAAGTTGGCTTTGTAACTTCTCAATTTTTTCTCCATGTGGGTCATGGAAAGAGTATTTATCCTCGTCCTCATGTGTCGAGTAAGCATTTTTTTCTCTATCTTCTTCATTTATCTTGAATGAAGTTTCTTTTTCTTTCTTTGGTGGTGGTTCTGAAGAAGTTTTAGCTTTATCTTCAACTATTTTTTGAGTGTTTTTGACCACCTTTAAAAGCATGATTTTTAGATCTTCGATCATTTTTTGCTGCTCTCGGATCATTTGCTCTTGGGCTTCAACTCTTTGATTGATATCATCAGGTTTATCTGCCATATGTGAGGTTGATTTCTGCAGTCTGGATGACGCTGAAGAGCGAGGTGATACTATGGCTGAATTGTCGCTGTCGTCGTCATAAGAACCTTTTACAAGTCTCTTATAATTTCGGAGCGGGACAGCGCCTGATTTCAGTCGAGTCAGATGATGAGATTCTTCATCACTCGATTCCGAATCATCATCCCTTTCTACAACTTTCTTTCCCTTTCCGACCATATTAGAAGTTAAAATTCTCCATTCTTTTTCTTGGTGAGCAGTTTTTGTCTTCTTAGCAGGGTTTCTGTCCGTCTTAGTTAATCGGTTGAACATCGATATCTTGGTCTTATTGCAGCAACAATTATTCAATACAGCAGATACTGCCGTCATAAGCTGCTTGCAATGACAAGTAGGATTCAACTGAACTTGATTTATGCTTCTTTTCTTGGTTAAGTATTCTCTGAGATCAGTAGCCTTAGATATGGAGTCGTGGGGCTCACTCATCCATTGAGAGGGTCCAGGGGCCCACTGGAGCTTCTTGGAACCATTGGTGTCAAGTTCTGGTCCAACAGTGCAATGATCAACCCTGATTTCATATTCAGGTTGATTTACGCGGAGCTGAGCAGTAGCCTCGCGTTTTGATATGCGGAGCTGAGAAGTAGCTTCTCATTTTGATACGCGGAGCTGAAAATTAGCTTCACGTTTTGATACGTTAGCCTCGCGCTTTATGCTGGTTTGGCGTTTCTGCAGAAATTTAACTTCTGAAATATTAGCCTAGCGTGGAAGAAAATTCTTGCACGCTGGCTTATTCTTGCGATTAACGCAAGTCATAACTTCACGTTTAACGCGATTTTTGCGATTAACGCAACTATTACTAGATTCACGTTTATCGCTAAGCTCAGTATTAGCCTCGCGTAGAGAATTTTCACACGTTGGCTCTAAGGAATTTTTATCCTCGCGATTAACGCGAGTGTCAGAAATCTTACGATTAATGCAAGTCCTACTGGCTTCGCGTTTATTGCTAAACTCAGTATTAACCTCGCATTGAGAATTTTCACATGCTGGCTCTAAGGAATTTTTATCCTCGCGATTAACGCGAGTGTCAGAAATCTTGCGATTAACGCACGTCCTACTAGCTTCGTGTTTATCGCTAAACTCAGTATTAGCCTCGCGTGGAGAATTTTCACACGCTGGCTCTAAGAAATTTTTATCCTCGTGATTAACGCGAGTGTCAGAAATCTTGCGATTAACGCAAGTCCTACCGGCTTCGCGTTTATCGCTAAGCTCAGTATTAGCCTCGTGTGGAGAATCACATGCTGGCTTACCCTTGCGATTAACGCAAGTCTTACTGGCTTCGCATTTATCACTAAGCTCAGTTTTAGCCTCGCGTGGAGAATCACCATCACATGTTGGCTTTAAAGAAAGTTTATCCTCGCGATTAACGCGAGTGTCATGAATCTTGCGATTAACACAAGTCTTACTGGCTTGACGTTTATCGCTAAGCTCAGTCTTAGCCTCGCATGGAGAATCACCATCACACGCTGGTTTTAAAGAAATTTTATCCTTGCGATTAGTGCGAGCTTCTCTGGTTTTAAGTCCAGATAAAATAGCCTCGCGTGGAGAATCACACACTGGCTTGTCCTTGCGATTCACACAAGTTGTAGCTTCGCGTTTAACACGATATTGACTAGTCTTGCGATTAACGCAAGCCAGTTTGCGAGGTAAGCTTGTAGCCTCACGTTCTGCTACCTGATTAGCCTCGCGTTTAATATGGGTTTGAGGGCCTTTCGCCTAACTCTCCGATTTCGGTTGCGGAGTTAGGCTCTGGTCAAACCAGTTTTCAAACCTTCTTCGGCAGTAGAGAGATCACTCCCTGCTAGGGTTTACTGCCCAAACGACGGCTCTATGGCCGCGATCTCCAAGGGTCCCCGTTTATCGGTGGATCTCCGATTACCTGATTTACGGATATTGAAGTGCACGCGACGATAGCGCTGCATTTCAGTCAGGTTACCTGACTCGGAGGAGAGATACTCCTCGTACTTCTGCTGATCAATCTCCATGACTAGTATGTTAACGTCGGATCTGATCCTCTCGACGTCAGATTGCACCACGATCTCTTTTTCGATGAAAGAGACTTCTCTCACTGTGGTCGCCAGTTTGTTCGTAGCAAAAATTTTACCTCATTCCATTGAATACAACTTAGATTACAACAAAAGTGAACAAGAAAAGAATAAACGAGAGGATTTATAATTATCGCTCTCTTTTGGGATCTATCTAGTAGCTCTTTTGGACGATCTGACGTCGATGATCTTCTTGCTTGACGAAGATGACGGCCGACTTGATCTTTCTCTGCTCTGATCTTGATTCGTTCAAGGCTCTCACGCATAACTTGAACTCTTTTATGCTCGAAAAAGATCTCTTAAAGATTGATGATCATCTATGGATTGATCTATTATTGATTCATGATCTCTAAAGTTTCCTTAAAGAGGGTATTTATAAACTTTAGTGGTTATGAGAGTTTCCATAGGAATAGGAATAAAGATTTCCATAGGAATAGGAAAAAAAGGTTTTTGTATTCATTAAGGATTCTAATTAAATATTTAATATGGATTTAAATCTCTTGATTTGGAATTCTGATTGGACTCAATTTGAGTATTGGATAAGCCCAAATCTCAATCACAATCAATTTAGGATTCTGATTGGACTCAATTTGGGTATTGGATAAGCCCAAATCTCAATTACAATCAATTTAGGATTCTGATTTGACTCAATTTGGGTATTGGATAAGCCTAAATCTCAATCACAATCAATTTGGAATTCTAATGAAATCTGCTCACGCGGAGTTAACGCAGAGCTAAATTCATCAGAATGCGGAGCTATGAATTAGCTCTGCGTTTTGCTCAAACGCGAGACTAAAATAGCCAAACGCAAAGTTACAAAGTTAGCTCCGCGGTCTGTGTGGAAAATTACTTTTTAATTAGAAATTTTCACTACCAAAAGGATCGTCAATGGAGTATAGCAACAACGCTTCACCGCTGTCTTAAAATCTCACAGATTAAAAAGGGAAATTGAGCTATCTCTTTTTTCTATTCTTGTAACTGGAATCTAAGCTGTAATTTTCCTTTTATTTGCTATAATTTCAATCCAAATGGCAATGGAAGGATGTTCTCCAATTCCGGATATACTACTGATTTGGTAAGTCACATAAGAATGAGTGTAAAATAGAAATAAATAACAACCGAAAATAAGTCATCTTTAAAATGAGTGATTATTTGTCCACATATTTCTGAACATATGTAGAACAAGATGAACCAAAAACAAGGGTTAATTAAAGTCAGACCCCCTGTAGTATTAGGGGTATGTAACTTAACACCCCTGAAATTTGAAATTCTCAAAAAACCCCCTGAACTTAGTTATTTTCGCTCTCCTTTTTTATTAAAGTGCACTCTTGTCTCTCAAATTTTTATTCTACCGTTATCCCTCCCTTTAATCAGCACACTTCCTCTCTCTCTCCTCTATCTCTATCCCTCTCTCACCTCATCCTCCCTTTAACCAGCACACTTCCTCTCTCTCTTCTCTCTCTCTCTCTCCCTCTCTATCCCTCTCTCTCAGTCACTCATGCTCCCTCTCTGACTGAGAGAGAGGGATAGAGAGAGAGTGACTGAGAGAGTGGGATAGAGAGGGGGGAGAGAGAGGGAGAGAAAGAGAGAGAGTGTGCGGTTAAAAGGAGGGATGAGGGTAGAATAGGAATTTGAGAGACAAGAGTGCACTTTAGTAAAAAAAAAGTGAAAATAACTAAGTTTAGAAAGTTTTTTGAGAGTTTCAAAATTCGGGAGTGTTAAGTTACACACCTCAATACTACAGGGGGTCTAACTGTAATTAACCCAAACAATCGATGAATTTTGTTATATATTATGCACTTAGGCGGGGTGAGCATAACTAATTAATTTTTGGATTAATTACACTCAAACCCCCTGTAATATGGAGAATATATAACTTATCAGCCCTAAATTTTAAAACTCTCATTTAGACCCTCTGAACTATCTAAATCACTGTGTTTTAATTACACTCAAATCCTCTAGTCCAGAGGTTTTTATAGATGATAAGTTATAAACTCTCCATACTACAGAGGGTCTGAGTATAATTAATCCAAATTATAATGAAAATATTTCTTCCTCATATTCCATTTGAAAACTACTTCTAGTTTTTTTTTTCTTTATTTTCTCAACTTAGTACACCCATCCAAAAGGAGCGAATGAATGTAGGGTACGAAGGAGAAGGCCAAGGGCCTCCCATTTGGGGTAGTAGTTGTGGGCCTGTGGCAGACCAGGAATCTCCATGGACGAGGATCTTTCTAAATGAGGCACCACCACCATTTTGCCAACAAAGATGTTTCAAAAGACGAAAATCACAAATCCCGAATACTTCATTTTTAGGCTTACAAACTTGCTTCCAATTGATGAGACATTGCTTCCAATTGATGAGGCATAGACCCGGGAACGTCCCGACAACCCTGACAACCCTTCCTGGGAAAAACCCTCCTTAGTTTGTCATTCTACGCAGCAACACATTTTGAGAGCAGCAGTACATATAATGAAGAAGGGAAATGACAAAAAAATCGGCATTAACAAACATGCTTTCACCCGACAATGACACACTTGTAATAAATATTAGCAAATCTAAGGTCACATAATCTGTAAACATCAACTACAAATAAAGCTTTCCTCATAATAACATCCCATTAATGCAAAATAAAATGCTAAAAAAAAAAAAAAGCAAAACCACCAAAAATGGAGGCCGTTGTCTCAGCAATTATGATTACAAATTCCTCCTCTAGCACGGGTCAGGCAGTACCAATTTCTGCTGCAAGATGCAGCAAAACAAAAATGGTACGGGAAAAAAGAGAGTACAAATGAAACCAAAAAAACATGGAAAGTATCTTTTATAGTTTGTATTTTGTTGTCCCTACAGGTATACCCATGGAACTTCCCCGGAGAAAAAATAAATAAAAAAGATAACAACAGTGAGAAGGCCTACACAGTTTATTTCCCCTCAAATGGTGTAACTTCCATGCACAAACATGGAATAAACACCCATATTTCATTTTCATCTCTAACAAAGAATGACACAATATACAACAGTGTTGAACTCCATCCTACCACCAATAGTAATAGAATGAACAAAAAATTTACTGCTTTCCCTTGTTAAAGAAGTTTGCTGGTGCGACGTTTTGACGGACCTCCTGGGAAGAGCTTCATTATCCATCCCAACACCCTCTCAACCACCTATGGAAGGTAACAACGGAATAATGCTTAGAGGTGAAATATATGGTCTGCTACCATATTATCACTAAGCTAAGAAAAGCTATTGGCTGGAAGTAGATTTGGAATATTGGTGAACATACTATTGCTTCACACAATGAGGAAAAAATTACACGGGCAAAAGGATTATTAGATGGTCTTATGACATGGAAGTAACTGAATTTGCTGATTGGATGACTTGACCAGTACATAAAATGTAGGGTTAATTACACTCAGACCCCCTGTAGTATGGGGCATGTAACACTTAGACCCCCTGAAGTTTAAAACTCTCACTTAGACCCCCTGGACCAGGGGGTCTGAATGTAATTAAAACACGGTGATTTAGATACTTTAGGGGGTCTAAGTGAGAGTTTTAAACTTTAGGGGTCTAAGTGTTATATGTCCCATACTATAGGGGGTCTGAGTGCAATTAACCCTAAAATGTAATATAACGGGACAACGAATATTGTTCGACAAATAAATTAAATTTCTTCATTTGCCATAGATGCTGAATTTTAATCAGTAGTTGGAAAAAGAAATTTTGGATTTATATAAAGATAAACTAGAACCAGACTTTACACATCTAAGAGAAAATATTTCTAATTAAAAATTAGCGACAACAGCAAATTCAGTACCCTACCTCGTCTCCCTCATCAGTATATTCTGTTGTATCTTGAATACTGTGTGAATCTGTTGGTCTTGACAAGACATTTTCATTAGCCATACGCTGTGCAGTCAAAAGCTCAAGTCTCTGGGTTTGTGCCTCCAGTTTTTGTGAGAGGTCCTTGTTCAAGTCCTTTAAAAAAAAGAGAACGGTAAGAAAATATAGGCTGCATAAGAAGGAAAAATAGTATAAAATATTCAAACGACTGCAAAGAATTCTTGGGCCCATATATCAACAATCAGTACAAGTCTATGAGGATAAGGTAATCTAATTACATAACAATATGCCAAAAATTGACCGTTTCAAATGAAGCAATATTAAGATGATGAATCCCAAGATAATGTAGAATAGTTATCATAACGGTTTTAGATTTGTACAGCCCACAAACTATGGAATCAGAACAAATGAAATTTCCATATAAGAATTAAAAACACGCGAAACAAATGAAATGACCTATTTTAATATACGGAATTTTCTGCATTGCAATCGGTAAAGAAGAGTACCTTCAGCTTGGCACAGTTTGATGACTCAATTCTCAGAGCACCAACTAGCTCTTCTTTTTCCAACGCCAACTGTCAGTTTACAAATTAGTGTAATTAGTTCAACATTTAGAAGATCATACAAAAGCAAAAAGTATTATCATTATGGAAGGCAAGATATGTTTCTAATTTGAGATGATGATAATATGAAAATATCAGTATCACTACCTCAGATATCAAAGAATTAATGTTTTCAATCATTCTAAGTTGATCATGCGGAATATCAGAAGAAGCATTTGGAAGAGCAAATATTCCATCTTCAGGCAACAGAGAGGAAGTAGAACCATCATTTGATGGAACCATTCTCGCACTATCTTGCACTGAATTTATGGTATCATTCAGCATCCTGTCGGCAGAACTTGTCTCTCCATCAAACAAATTGAAAGATTCAGCACCTGAAGGAGAAAAAAAAAAAGGGCACATTATGGTAGTTTCTTGAGCTGTAAAAGAACAATAAGATCACACAAACACACATAATCATTGACGGTCAGTTAGAAACAGCACTGTAAAAAATTAATTTAGTTGTTGGATAGTAGTACTTAGCAGTCCAGTTAGAACAAGCAGTTGCACCAGTTCAGTGGCCGAAAAATTGCATGATCCAGTAAGAATTAATCAAGTTGTTGAAATGGACTAGCATGCATATGAAATGAACAGTTATCAAGTTTTAAGTTTGCTTAATATGCACTACTAGCCCCAGACACATTCGCGCTTTTGATTAAGGTGGGTAACTGACATGGTATCAGAGCACCAGGCCCTGCCCTCATCAATTACAGTTCAAAAAATATTTACTACCCCTTCTGAAGCCTTTCCAAGAAGCTCACCTTTTGCTGGCAGCCTTTCCGCACGGCTCAAGGCTTGCGTGAGGAAGTACGAGCACTAATCATATTTGCTTGATAAGCATTATTATCTCTAAGGTTTAAAATCTTAAAATTGGTATCAACATTGGCCAATGGTTTATGTTACTGGATTGGTAATATCACATATATCATGTCAACAATACCGCAAATATAGGTGATACCAAACTGATCTTAAAGGGTCTATCTCATAATAGGTACATCACAACCAGATGCAACATTTTCAATGAGTATCGACATTCGCCGATATTTGAAACCTTGTAATCCTGTAATCCACTAGCTTAAAATTAGCTGAAGTGGTTATCAGATAATGCCATTGTACGCCAATATAGCAACTAAAAAGGTCTTATATAAGAAATGCAATAACAATCTTAAAAATTACACCAGTGCAATTCCATCATATCGTAGTTGAGGTGTTTCCCGTGTATTAGGAATAATGAGAATTTTTGTTAAAGATCAAAACTAACATGTCTACCTTCTCTTATCACCTAGACAACCAGTTCCATACTGCAAAGAGAATATTCAAGTGAGACCTTGAGTTAACACTGAGTAAGACAAAGGAAAACACGGGCAAGGTTGTAAATGTGTTGTTTTTCCAGGGGAAATACAAGCTGTATGTATCATCAGCATTTTCAGCATTATCTGGAAACTTAACATCTTCAGATTCCTGTGTGGGACGTGTATTCTCCATTGCTTATAATCTTTCTTTGTGCCATGACCAGATTCATACTTGCATCAATTATATAAACCCTCCCTTGGTCAAGAAAACCATCTTATGGTCTGCTACATCATGATGAATACAATGCAAGAGAAAGACTTGATTCTTACCTAAATCCTCTGTTGATGTTGAAACATCTCTCCCTATAGGGGTCTTCTTAGAATCATCTTTCTCATTTGTAGAGACTTTACGTAGCTTGGACTGCAGGAGCTTCTTTTCTACATGATAAAAAAATTAATAACAAAAAAAAACTGAGGAGAAGCGATCACGAAATGTAACAGCATCCCTTTATTCTACAACATCCAAATGTAGAAGCAAGAACGATTGGTATATGTTACATTTAATTTCCGATAATAGGAGATGCTTTAATTCATTGAACAATTACCAAGGAATGTGAAGAATTATATAAAAGAAGTACTGATTCTGTGATTAAAACTTCCATTTTTTTTTAAGAAAAGAAAGATTTGATAATTCTGCAATCTAGGACAAAAGGTTTTGTAGTACCAAAACAGGTAATGTGCAAGAACCAAAAGTACAATTACAATGAATTCAGAGACTTAAGTGTAAGGAGATCAACACCTTCTTGCAAGGCATCAACTGTAAATTGAAAATCCTGGCGCTCTTTTTCCATAATGGACACCTTCCGTCTGTGTGGACACCAAAAAAAAAAAAAAAAAGTTCATTAACCTTTCTAAAGCCTCGGATTGAAGAAATCATAACCATAGCTATCTTGGTATATTCTAGAGGACAGATACCGATTTTAGAAACCTTACTATGATGACCCTCAGTCTAAAGCATAGCTACATCATCCAACCCAACCACTAGTAATATCTTTGAATTAGGCACTGAAATATTGTATTCCAGAAAGAAGAAGAAAAAAAAAAAAGCAAGTTCTTGGAATGTGTAATAAATTGCACTTCAGTAAGAACACATTTGGAATAAGTAAAGACCAAATATCAGACCAGAAGACCAATATATCTGAGACAAGTACCAAAGGCAAGAAGAACATATCACAGTTTTCAAACAAATTATCAATGATTAGCAATGACTGAAGCTACCTGTAAAAAAAAATAATAATAATTTATAATATCTAGACCTCTCATCTCATCATTATCATGTAAACCCTTTCCCATCAACATGGGGTTAGCAGTGTAGAATAACTCCATCAAGAAAAAGCTCACCAAAAGATATGAACTTTTACAACCAGTTGCAACCTGATATCAACCCCCTGAGTTCTGGTGTTGAATGCCCAGCCAAAAAATATGAACAAAGGGAACTTGCCATAGAATCTAGAAGTCAAGTTGGTAGCTACCAATCCAACTTATTGGACATGAAATTCAAGTTCATGCAAATGCTGAGAAATTGATGGAGATCAGGATTAGATTAGATTTGATTTGATTAGGATTTGAATTGTATTAGATATTTGATTTGATTAGAAGTTTGGATTTTATTAGGATTCTGTTTGTTAGAGTTTCCCTATATATAGGGCTTGTATGGAGTATTGAAGAGATGAATAATATTTTTGAAATTTTCTTGAGAAATCTCTGGCGTGGAATTCGCTGAGTTAAAAATTTTTCTCGTGGATTCGTGGAGAGTGGGCGTGGGCCTGGGTGGATTCCCAAATCCCAAAAGTTTTCCCAAATCTATCATTTCTTCCCCAATCCCTCTACAAAAACCCTAATTTTCAAAACCCTAACCCTAATTTAGCCTCCGTCCTGCGTCAGAAATCCTCCAAAATTATCCTAAACTTTAAAAATATAATCTAAATAACCAAGTAGTTATTCATCCCAAGAATAATCAGAGAGTACAAAACAAAAGGATATAGCACCATACATGTCCAAGAATCTTGGCAATGCGAATGGGCTTCAATGGGGGCACTTTATGCAAAATGGGTAATCAAGAATCTCCCAATCAATGAACAGTAACCAGAGGGGGTTGTTAATAGGGAGGTAATGACAATAGAAAATGAGGCAAGCAGCTAGAGTCAAACAACTCTGTCAATCAAGCCGAAGGAATTTGGCACAACCAACTGAAAGAAAGGCATGTTTCAGACTCATTCAAGAAGGATTACTATGGTGTACATTTTCTGGGAAGGACATGGTGTAGCTCATGCAAGGAAATCATGATCAAATTATAACTTTTGAAGGACAAAGAATGCAGGCAGCTGAAATGCAACGACCCCAATCGTCATTATCCTAATATTGGTTATTCTGTATCATCTTATTAGTCCAAAAGTCCATATATGATATCAGTCCGATACTGTGTAAATCAATAATATCTTTCATTCCATATTTAAACAAAAGATTCTGCAAGAGAAGAATTACTCATCTTATTTTTTGGATTTTCTATATTTTTATCGATTGATTCTTGAGATGATATCATAATTAAATAATATTATATCATTTCTCCTACACAATCAACTACACCTACACTAATTTATGCAAGGAGGTTTGACTAAGGGAAGATTGTCAGCGTCTCAATAAAATTTTCACTTAAATCTTATGAAGCCCAATACACTAGAGAGTATATAGCCAATGTAGGTTTAGTTGTTGTGAGCCCACCAATTGAAATGGGAAAAACTAGAGTCACAATTAGCGGTTGGATTGTAACTGCTGAGAGATGAAGAGATGAGATTAACAAATCATATAAAAGAGGAGTATATAATCCCCTCATCATCCATTGTAAACCCTAACTAATGAATGAACATACCTCTATTCTCTCTCTACTCTAATTCTCTCGTTATCTCTCCCCAAGCCTCTCCCCTTCTTCTTCCCCGTTCCTCTTCTTCTTTGATCTCATCTCTCTACTTTCTTCTTCCTCTATCTTTCCTACTCTTCTCCTGATTCTTTTTCCCTTCACTCCATTCCCATATTATTTTTACCTACAAACTAATCTCTTGCAGGAATGTCGAAGACACATTCATAAGTAGGTTCTTCCCAAGGGGAACCTCACAATGGTATCAGAGCACCAGAAGAGTCTGCCACTACGATGGCTTCACTAAAGAGCGACATTAATTCGATCCAAACTATTCTTCGATACCATTCCGGACAACTAACGAATGTCAGCGGCCAGCTACGTTCGATGACGGCGGAGATTAAGTCATTGGCCGAAGACTTGAGGCATACGCGAGCAGCAAAAAGAAGGGATCATGAGGAGGTAAAGAAATTGCTTATTAGTCTCTATCAAAATCCAAGGCTGGAGGAGATTGTTGAAGGTGATTCAAAGGGGAATGCAGAGATGGATTTAAATGAATGTTTGGATTTTGAGGCAAGTTTAGATGAGGGAAAGTTAAACACTGCAGAAGCAAACCAAGTGTTTGATGTAATGACTGTGAAGACCAAAGAAGCTGTGGACATAGAGTGGTTGAGCTATGCAGCTAAGGTTAACGTAAAATTAGTTGATGTTGACTATGTTGTGAAAATGGAAGAGGATAGGAGTAATTGACACTGAATATGAAGGAAAAGGGAAATGGGTTGTTGATGAAAATTTAGTTGGAAATAATAGTAGGAAGGAAGATACAGAAATACCACTCAAAAATATGGGAGTCAAAGCCCCTACTGCTGCACACAAGGTATTCGATGAATTCTCCCATGATAACCTCTTCATCACCAACACTATCCGCAAGGTGTTCGACGAAATTCCCCATAAGAACTTCTTCATCACCAATGGACTGATAGCAAGGTATGTGAGGGTTGATCATTTTTGTTATGACAAAATGGTATTTGATTTACTAGAGAGGAGGGACATTAATTCACTAAACTAAGTCCACCTTTGCATGTATTCAATGGAAATTTCATTTGATCCTGGTGGAAACTTTATTGTGATGCACAAGGTCCTTATGTCTCTTTTAAGGCAAGATATAAAGATTTCTAACTACCTATTACTCTCTACTGTGCTTGACAAAGTTTGAAAGTGCTATGCTGGTGTAAAGGAGATGATGAGGCTTCCCTTTTATATGTTAAATCAATCAAGAGAGAAGTCTGAATATTGTAGGGAAACTGCCTTTAATACTAACATGAGACTTGGATATCCTAATCAACGTCTCCGTTGTGCATTTCATCTTCAAGAGAATAAGAATAGATTAAAATTATAGATTTCTATAAGCAAAGAAGGTTGGCTCTTGTTTAGTGGTTCCAAAATATTACAGCACACTCAAGCCTTCGAAGAGAGAAGTTCTCCTGAGCCAAGGCTTGATGAAGCGTTCATCAATGAAACGATGGTGTTGCCTAGAGCAAGCCTCACTTCTATACCTATTTATCATGCGTCTATTATGCATGTTGAGGTTTCAGGTAGACTTCCCATCTTAAGGAATCCATCAAAGGGCTTTGAACACAGCCCTTCAATTAGTGATGTGAATGCCAATGAACCAATTAATTGTTCAATGGAGAGTCGGGGTGATACTATGTCAACAATGCACGGAAGAGGGTTTATACAAAGGTTAAAAGTGCAAATGAAGGTAGATTGTCTCAAGCTGCGCAAATTGACCCTCATAAAGAGCCACAGGCACTCTGATGAGATTCATGGGGCTAAGAATGGTGCCGAATACAATATTAAGTTTACTGGTTATTCACTGACAATGTAAAGACTGCAGTTCACCTCAAGGCTGCTATAAAGGAAATTATCATTCTTGCTCCTAGCAATGATGCCTCCATGTACTTTGTGGGTGATAACAGGTCAACTATCTTCGACACCAAGTTCAGTATTACTATGAACAATAGGATTAAGATTGTGGTCACCACATTTGAGTTCATATTGTCATCTTTGAGTGGGGAGATTTCAACTATAGCAAGCCTTAACTTAGAGGACTAAGTTGATTCTAAGGAGGGTGGATTGTCAGGGTCTCAATAAAATTTTAACTTAAATCCTATGAAGCCCAATACACTAGAGAGCATATAGCCAATGTAAGTTTGGCTGTTGTGAGCCCAACAATTGAAATGGGAAAACTAGAGTCACAATTAGCCGTTGGATTGTAACTGCTGAGAGATGAAGGGATAAGATTAACAAATCATGTAAAAGAGGAGTATATAATCCTCTCATCATCTATTGTAAACCCTAACTAATGAATGAAAATACCTCTATTCTCTCTCTACTCTAATTCTCTCGTTATCTCTCCCCAATCCTCTCCCCTTCTTCTTCCCCGTTCTTCTTCTTCTCTGATCCCATCTCTCTACTTCCTTCTTCCTCTATCTCTCCTATTCTTTTCCTAATTCTCTTTCCCTTCACTCCATTCCCATATTATTTTTACCTGCAAACTAATCTCTTTTGCAGGAATGCCGAAGACACATTCAGGAGCAGGTTCTTTCCAAGAGGAACCTCACGGGAAGATGGTTTCACTTGGTTTGAGTGGGGAACATGAGCGGAAAGGGGAAAGGAGGTGTGGCCATGCTTGGTGGAGGATAAGGAAGAGGTGTCTTTACCTAGTCATGCAACCAACGTTGGCCATCTATTCTGATTCTAATTTTTTTCTTCTCATTTACCTCTTCTGAGGCAAAGAGCACTCCTAGCCAAGCAAGACAAAACTTCCTTCATCTCGCTCCTCTATGGCCAAACTCCATTAAATCCTATAAATCAACAAAAAATCTCATAAGTTGTCAAACTCCATCACGACTTCTATAAGCCTCGCCTATTCAAGTATTCGTTTTCTCAAGACTCCATTCATCTCCTAGTTGGGGCGGTCACCTAAGAACAAAGGTCAACCAGGCGATTGCGAGCTGCGTCAATATTTTCGATTTCTGTTTTTTTACATCTTCTTCCCAACCAAGGCAAGAAATTACATACTCATACTCTCATGATGATAAATCCACGTAACTGAAATAGGGAACTTACTAATAGCTTACTAATAGGCAAACAAATGATATTCTTGACAATTAATAGTGTTTCATTAGTCATTGTAGGATTCTTGTGTTCACATAGTGTATTATTTTTCATTTGTCATTGTAGGATTCTGTGTTCATAAAGTGGTATCATTTTTCCTTCAAAATTATTGTCATAAAAAATAACATTTTCTTAAGATCCAATCCTTAATCATATATAATTTTCTCAAACATGGCTAGTGAATTAGATATCTAAAAATATACGATTTGTATCTAGAAGGAGAAAAAAAAACATGGATATGATAATTCAATACCCGCTTTGTATTCAACTTGTTTACATCCCTATAAATAAAAGGTTTTCCCTTATCATTTAGGCATAACAAAAGAATTCCAAATAAGTAAAAGATATCAAAAACTTCTAATCTAAAAGACTAACACTAACCAAATATTCAAGAACCTCAACCAATCTATTTGTATATAATTTCCAACAAACTCTCTTTTTCTCTTGGACTAAACCTATGCAAAGTCATAAATTTATTTGCCTTCATTGAACTCAAACTGTATCACATTGTCATGGGCTCATGCATATAATTCTTTTAACATACTCCATGTATGCAGAACTTGGCATTATTAATCATTCGCTAGACCTTGCAAATCATGTTATGGTACTAGTTTCTAAATCTTTCTATAGATATACAAAGTGCAAAGTGGAAATTAATCAACTTACAAGCTTTATGGACGTAAGATGTGTAGAGCAAAACAAAATTCCATGGTAGTTAAAACTTGAATATTCTATTAAAGTTAACAACCAAGATATCCACACAAAGATCAAAATACTTCAAAAATGGAATGTAAAGATATATAGGTACATAGAATCTTCGGTCCTAAAATATTTTATCATAAAGCTTAAACAACTTGTCCTTAAATATCAGCTGAGCTTAACAAGCTTAAACAACTTGAATATGGGACAGTTTTAGCTCAGATTCTTATCAAGCCCAACACTATGCGCTATCCTTGACAAGTAAACTAAACATGCATGAATAAGTTATTATCTAAAAGAGACGAGCTGTGCAAAAGCGTCCCTCTCAGAATTTCAATTTAGTCTTGATCTAGAGTATACAGCATTGAAACTTGATTTAAAGCCAAGAGAAGATCAAGCAATGAAGCAATAACATATGTTAGTGTTGTCTTTTCCAAAATTTCATGTTATCCCAAAGTTACGAACATGTGGGTGTTCAACTAAAATCAATTTTCTCTTCTTATAATTCACTAAAAGAGAAAAGAAAAGATATCATTAAATTCAGAATGAAGAGAAAATATTTGACATACTTGTACGATGTGATCTCAGAATTCAGGTTCTCCAATTGCTTTTCCAGCTTTAGCTCATTTGATCTTAATCTAAGTGCCTATACAAAAGTCCATGAATGAAAAAGATCAGCAACCACTCCCGAAGACAAATATCATGTTGATAAATACAAGTAAAGGTACTAAAACTAGTCTACACATTGATCCACTGTGGTAAGGATGCCTAAAAACAACATGTTTTTAACTTCTACCTTAGCACTCATCTTTACGGGGGATAACAAGCCTATAGGTCTGATATTAGACATTCACAATATAATGAGGAACAAAAGATTGCCAAACATGGATACAATGCAAGATAACTGCCGATACATAAAAAAGAGAATACTTCTAACTTCTATTCGAGCTCTCTTTTTTTTACTGGGGTCAACACGGCTACACATTGATCATACACACAAAATGATGACTTAGAACAAAAACTGGCCAAACTAATAAGAACAGCCATGCCAGAAACTTTCAGCTAATACACACGAGTGCATTGCATATGCGATGCAGTGAATATCAAGTTTTGAGAAGAGCACTATCCTGTACATGTATCATAGATGGAGGGCCTATAATTGCTAAAAGGGAAAACTTGTTTAAGAATTTTCAGTTGCACAATCTAAATGTGCAAAGAGATTAGTTTGGCTAGTAACACGCCTTGCTCCTAAGATAAAGGTTCCAAATTCAACTCCCTTGTCCGAGGATTTAACTTGGATAATTAATGGCCTTCTTATCATAAAAAATATATATATTAGGCAATCTAAACTTAGTTTGATAGATAACTTTTAAGGTACACTCGTAAGAGATAAATTCCAATTCCAATTTCCAACCCCCCCCCCCCCCCTCTTACACACACACACAACCCCCGAGTTTCAATATAATATAATAATAGTAGCAGTAAAAATATAGTATATAGAAAAGTATATATTAGTGTAATAAATGATGAGTTTTGCTTAGTATATGATTTGAATTCTAAAATAGTAAAATATTCAAAATTCTAATAATTCCGTTAAGTTAATCATTTGATACCTTTTATTTAGTATATGAAATCTGAATTTTAAAATTAAGATATTTTCAAATCTCTGGGTTTCTAATTTTGCATATCATGATCATCTCAAGTCTCAACTATTGGATGGTTAGATTTATCTGGATGTGAATTGAACGAGAGACCACACATCCAAAAGGGTTGGGGTTATAGTAGTAAAGATGACATGGTAAGGAAACATATGACATACCGGCAATATCCCTAAGAATGACAAAGGAATAGCTAATTGATCCACATACAATCAATAACCCTTGAATATATCAAGGTATGATCACATATTGTTTGCATATGCAATTAAGAAAGAAAGGAAAAGTAACCAGGAAAAGTAACAAGACAGGAAGCAAGAAAGTAATTCTCCAAAGAAACTGGATCAAAATGGAACAAAGATACTTCCATAAAGATAACAAGAGCAAATTTTAGTTTAAATATATAAAAACTTTCAGATAATGTTCTAAAGAATAAGTGAAGATTAGATAGAAATCTTCAGGGTCTTTAAAGTGGATTGATTAAGTAGAAGTTATTTGAGAAAAAAAAAATGTAGAAAGCAAGGATAAATATTCCAAATAATAGGAATAGCAAATTTTCAGAAAAGACAAGCTATCCTCTCTGATCTCCTTGCGATGAGGCATGAACTTGTAGAATAAGCCTTCACAAGTGAATATTCTACATAGAGAGCTTACAAAAAGAAAAGTATTCTAGTTGTAAGTAATACCTTCTCTTCCAAGCTAATGACTTCAGATGTAAGTATTTTTGCTCTTTCGTCTGCAGCATGGCATTCTAGCTGTGCATTCATATACTCCGATCTTACAGATTCAATTGCTAACTGCAATACATGACAATATTTTAAAACTGATGCAGATTGAAATTCGTATCTGAGACACTGGATACTGTAACACAAAGAAAAAAAAAATCATGGATCTTGATGTATAACTACAATGACATGGATAAATGCACAACAATATGATTGAATAAGAATCAATAGGTCCAGAAACAAATAGAATGTTTAAAAGCAACTACAGCGCTAGTATTTTGTAAGCTTCTGAAGATTTATACATCATTACTATCCTAATGGGCCAATGGACTTTAACCATCTACCTGTGCACAAAAGTTACCATCCTCTCATAACATATGTATGCACTCCATATGTTTGCTTTCTCATTAATAAATTACTCTGAAATTCTACCTCTAAACTAAGTGGAGTTTTCTATTAATGAGATGCTCTAAAAAGTCCACTCTTGAACTAATCATGTGATACATTAACAACAAAACAAATGAATAGCTAACCCCATATGCGCTCTGATTTTGTGTTTCTTGAGGCTAGGATCTCCATTAGGAGGTAATGTCATGTCTTGTTCCTGAACTTGCTGTGCTCCATATTGTAACAGCATATTAACTAACAAAAAAGAGTACTACTATTTACAAACAACTAAACAAATGAATAGCTAGCCCCATATGTGTTCTGTCTAGATTTGTCATATATTAATAATAATTTTTTTTAATGTAAGCTAATGCAGTGGCACAGTGTAAATTACATACTAAAAACACCTCCCAGACATGGATAAATTCTTAGAAACAAGTTACAGAATTCTGTGTTTAGATTAATAAGTAAGAATCTTCAGATTTGATGAGTAGCAGTTTGCTTGAGAGCACAAAGAGAAGCCAATCCATAATGTTTTGACTGTCAATTAACCAGGAATCAGTATTTTACAGCTGGTGCTGTGAAAACTATGAACCATTCCTTCCCCAGCAGAACCAAAAAGGAAGACTTCAAAACTTATTTGACTCGAGATCAAAATATCCAGAATAATACTAGAAACAAGAACTGTATCAGATTAAATAGTAGTCAAAGAAATCATTTATCTTCAGGCAACAAAACAAATAATACCCTCCAGTTCACTAAAGCACACTCAGTTATCCAAGTGTTTACAGGGCATTGTTTTAAATATCAACCGGTATATTGTTAATACCGGCCGATATTCCAGTATTGGGACAAAAACGATACGTTAAGTTAATTTTTTTCGGTTCTTATTTTGGACCGATATCGGGCTATATATCAGCTATATGGCCATATATCACCCAGTAAACGAGACGGAAAATATCAGCGAGATTAACATATTATCGCTTTTTTCTTCTTCTTTTTTGAATTTAAACCTATTAACCCGAACTCTTTAATATCCAAACCCATTTATATAAATATTATTGAATCCCTCCCCTAAATCTAATATATCAACGATCCGATACTTTGTTTCTTCCTCTTTCTCCTCTCGATCAAGCAATCATATCCGAAGAGGCCTAACAGAGAGGCCCTCACATATCCCTCTCTACCAACGTCAATTACCAAAAATCTTGACCCTCATGGCCTCGTGAGCCCGATGATGGCCCGTGACAATCCGTAAGTCAATTGACGATTCGACGTCTCTCATCTTTCTCTTCCTCTCTGCTCTCTTTCTCGATCGAGCAATCACATCGAACAGATCACAACAGAGAGCCTTGCACCTCTTTCTCTTCACTCCCCACAACGATTACCGAAAGTCCCATCTCCGACGATCGTGAACCCTGATGACCTCTCTCTCACACTCTCTCACAAATAATTCAGTTCTCTATCCCTCTCTCAAACAGATCAACCATTATCTTTCTTGAGTAGATATCCCTCCGCTCTCGACGCACAAGCAGATCGCCTCTCTTGAACAATTTGGTCAAGGTAAGTATTTTCTAAGACCCCAAATATTTTTTTAGTAGTTTAATATGTTTTATAAATGTAATAATATGTATTTTCATTAACCAGTATGACACCGATATAACATCTGATATTTAGTGTCACATCGTAACATATCGTCCAGTATCTGATATCTTGTATATAATTTTATCAACCAATATATCGTCGGTAACCGATATTTAAAACATTGTTACATGGTAGCACAGTTGCTCGCCTCTCAATCAGGGATTTAACTAATTCCAGGAGGAACCCTCGCGAAGTGGGAAATCATACATCAGATCATTTTAGTCAAAAGCATTCTGTCCGTGACACGAAGAGGCTTCGGTACAAATTTCCATAAGCATATCTTTACAAATCTAATAAATAATGAGAATGGAATCGACTTTAGAAAGGGAAAGAAACTAACCAGCTGAGCCTTGACCTCTTCTTGCAATCTTTCGATGTCAGATTTTAGTTGGTTGACAATTTTTCCCTGAGACAAAAGGTCATACAAGAATTAAAGTAACAATATAGCAACACAAACTCCAGAAAGGTAAAAAGAAAGCCTTAAGAAAAAGAAGACCATTTCAACAATTTGTCCTATGATACATATACATGAAAATAAACAGCAGCCTGATAATATAGCAATAGGCCTTGTGGCATTATATAATATTACATTAAATTTTAATATGTAGTTTAGGTGCAACAAGATCAGGATTTAATGGGGCTTACACTAAACCAATCAGTAAGCAAACTTTGAGAATGCATCAGCCATGAAAATATTCAGCACATATCAAGCAATTATATGAAACAATGTTAGTACCAATTTTCAGGGGTAAATATCCAAAAACATCTAAAACATAAATGGTTATATTTCAACTGTGCAAGGTAGCAGTTGTAATGAACTTTGCAAACAAGAGTTTATTAAAAGATTTAATGCCAAATAAATTGAACAAATTATAAAATTTGGTTTCCTATCCTTTCTTACTTTGCTTTCTTTTTCTTCCAATGCTGAGTTTGGATGTATGGATTGGCATATGTCAGTGTGCACACGCGTGCACATAAATGAGTGTTGGTGTGGGTGTTTTGGAGGGAGAGATGGGGTAACCTGGCATGAGCAAGATTCATGGTCTCCAATTTTTCCATTATGACAACATCTGTAAGCTACAAACATTTTCATACATGTTTTTACAGGATGACTTCTGACCTAACAATAAGAATAAAGAAGAGGCTAGAGAGATGGAGGTGGAGATGAAGCTGGCATGGACTAGGTTGGCAGCAATACCCAAGAATTTTTGACAAGTTGGTCCACCATCCACCCCTAACCAATACGCTGCTTCTCCCTTAAATATTCCTTTCAGGATTCAGGTCTTCAAAGATTGGCTGATATGGCCAGCAACAATCAATTTTCACTTTTGAGTGAACTGTTCAACTAATATGGTTCATAACTTCAGGAGGCCCTCAGTTCAAGTCTGAATATTAACAATTAAAAGTTTATTTTACCCATTTATTCTACCTTTCATGAAAGACATATTTAGGCTAAAGCCCTACACATGCCCAAAGGCCCCAAAGGGAGGGTCTTAAAAATGCTTCATAACATAGTGGCTCGAGAAACAAATCATTAGCGCAGCCTTTTTATTCAAAAATTTAAGGGTCAGCTAAACAAATCCTTCTTCCATTCATCCCAATTAAGAGTAATCTCCAGATTCTCCACAATTAAATTCACCACTCTAATGTTATTTTTAATTGCTTTCATCCTCGTTTGTTTACACCTATCTCTAGTCCTCCTAACTCCATGAATTACAATTATCACTTTTCCAAACCGATATCATAAAAGTTCTTCATTGGACATGCCTAAACCAATTTAATCGGTTCTCCATAATTTTATCCTCAGCCAGAGTAACTTCTAACTTCTTATGGACACACTCACTTCTTATTCTATCTCTTAGTGCATTAACACTCGTATGTTTTAGCATTCTTATTTCTACTGCATCGATTTTTTGAATATGGTATTTCTTAATCGCCAAACATTTGGAGCCATAAAACATAGCTGGTCCTATAACCATCCTCTAGAATTTTTTCCTTTAACTTCAATGGTATTTTACGATCACATAATATTCAGAAGCATTTCTCCATTTTAAGCAACCTGCTTTAGTTCTATGCATCAAATCTTTCTCAATTTTACAATTTTCATGAATGATTGATCCTAATCATCAAAATTGACTTGTATAAGGTATATCTAGACCATAAATTAGAACCAAACTCTCATTCCTTCTTCTTGTACAGGAAAAAATATATTTGCACATATTCTGACTATTGTTCAACTATTTCCGAATCCTTTAGATTCCAAACCCTCTTTCCACCTTTCTACTTTAAACGCCATCCCTTTCCTGGTTGTATCAGCTAGTAAAATATCGTCAGCAAAAAAAAAAGACCGCTGTACCTCTTTCGGTACATACCTAGTAAGATTATCTACAACTAAAGAGATAAGAGTTTAAAACCAATCCTTGATCCAAAACTATAGTAATAAAAAAAGGCTTTTATCGCATCTCATATTATTCTCATACGAGTAACTACTCCATCATACATATCTTTAATTTCATCAATATTTCTACTAAAGCAAACCACGAAACAACTGATTAGCTTAAACTTTTGGGTAGTGGTCTGCACATGAAGTTTTAGTCCAACCATCCCTCAGCTCGAGTGGTTTAGCAACCATCAAGGGTTGATTGCCCCTTTCCTTGGTCATCTCCTCCGGTTGCTATTTGTCAGCTTCATGATCAGAGCAAGGTGAGAACCTATCCTTAGCTGTTCTGATGTTTTCAGAGGAGCACCAACCATGATCAACACAGAACAGACATAATGGACTGGTTTTCGGTCAATTTCTGAACCTAAGGATGCATAAATCCCAAGTCATACCATATAAAATCATGCCTCTTGTTATATTCAAATACCTCACTAAAATTAAAGGGCTTCAATTTTTTTAGAAAAAGCTACAACATAAAGAATCAGACTTACAGATCTTAAAGAAAATTGAAAGAATCCATACAACCCTAAAACCATTATCAAGTGACCCTTCCCATCAAAACAGGAACTGTTATGAAGAAAGCCATAAAGTTCAGGATTCAAGTCTAAATGACAGGCCAATGTTTTACAAGAAGTTATCAACTATGTCAACCCTTCATGAATTGATACCTAAATTCCTCACCACACAAGAGCCAAGAAGCTGGTAGGAACACCAATTTTTGCTAGTGCAGTTAAGATCATGCAAACACAAGGAAAGCTTCCAAATTCACCTTAGGGGCTAAGAGGTAAAAGGAATCATTCTCAAGTGTACTAAAATTTATACACCTTCAACCATAAACTTGCATATCTCATGTAAAATAAAAGATCAGATTCCATACAGAAGTGCTAAGAGCCAAAGAGACTGATATACAAGTTAGAAATGCAGTGGATCCTAAGAAATGGGAAAAAAGTTATAATCTCGAATCAGCTTCATGCCTCCTAGGTGGTCAAAGAACAAACCTGCTGGTTGTAGCTATCAGTCAGGGATGAATTCTCAGCAGCTAGGGACTCTGATAAATTTCTTGATGTCTCCAGAGCTCTTTGCAGTGAGAACTTTTCCTGCGTCAAATCTTCAATGTGCTGCAGAGAAAGAAGACCATGAGCTAATTTAATGGGGTCCCGATCACACCATTATGGGAAGCAAACAAGATTACCAAATACCAATCACATAACCATATTATTTGCCAGATGCGAACAAAACATCAACTTACCAAAATTAAAATTTAAATTACCTTTCATGCCATTAATAATTTCAAAATGACCACCTAGCACATCGTCTAAAAAGAAGTCTGATTATTATATGGGCTAAAGGCCTTAGTTTTTCAGAAAGCATTGCCAACTGTCTTCTGTTCATCTTTGATAAAGTGGGGCAAGGAACATAATTGAGAACAAACAGAAATCAGTATCTAAACATCCCTGTTTTAAAATGAGGGATGACTACACATAAAGCAATAGAGAAAAAAAAATAACAAAGTTAAAGAAAATTATCAACATTCCTTATACTGCAGGGTGCATGCATTACATGATGCAACGACCATATATCCCAAAAGTTTCTCTACAAATCAAATACAAGAAACCATAATCAGCATTGCAAGAACCAAACTGATTGCCATGCAAAGCTACTCAAATGTTTGGAGACCTCTAATAGATGAAAGACAATGCAGAAGTAATAGGTGCTGATAATTCAAATGTTTGATGCAAAAAAGTAGAAGAATATCCTAAACATAACAATAATATCATTATCATTTCACAAAGATTATACACGGACATTGAGTAAATTGAATAGAATTGATATGCTTGATATCATAAAAAGGATTCAGGTAGTCGCTGCTCGGTTATATAATACCAAAAAGCACCTACTATTGCTGCATTTCAGTTGTCAGAATTGGCTTTTGAGAATGTAGAACAAGTGTGGGAATTCAGATGATCATACTAGGTATTTGCCTGATAAGCCTTGCAACTCGAAGAACAAGTGTAGTAATTCAGATGATCTTACTAGGTATTACCTGATAAGCCTTGCAACTCGAAACATTATACCATTCATCTGACCTACTATACTTAGAATGTTCAAACTTTAAAGAGTGCAGTGTTAACAGCAAATAGATTATCATAAATGTTGTTCATTGTATATGGAGAATCCAGGACTGATCATGATCAATTATTTCCTGGTGAACAATCCAATTAGGGGAGGGATAGAATCATAATTTTCCCCATTTTTAGGTCTGGGTATTTTTCAAGTATTGAAATTCTTCAATGATTGATATGATTGTTTTCAATTTGCTGAGGTCTTAGATTGTCAAAGAAACTTCATGTACAATCTGCATTCTACTTTGACTTTCTACTTCAAATATCTACTCAATGTGGTATTGGTCCATGACATCCATGTGGACAAAGTGATCTAATGTTCCAGTAGGGAGGCCAAACCAAACAATAAACAATGTACAAGTGCAAAGAGTTTTTTTTTTTTTTTTTCAATGAGTAAAAAGAATAGAAATAGCCAAAAATTTATGTCTTAGCTTTAAGAATACAGGATTACCGTAAACATGTAAAGAAGAGAGATGCACACCATAAAACACATTCACCTGCTCCAAAGCTGAAAAATTTTCATCCTTCTCTGAAGTGAACTCATGGTCCCTCTGGCCTCGATGATCCCCAGTAGGCTCCGGCAGTTTTCCATCATTTGAAGAAACGATAGAATTCATAGACAACACCTTATCATTTTTAAAACCAGGAACAATTGACTTTAAAGAGTGATCTGCAGTGATAAAATCCGGAAATTGCTGTTCAGAAGACGATAATGAAACTTCAGTACTCTGAATCTTTGAAATATCAAAAGGTCCAGGTGTGTAAGCTTTCTCAGGCTCTCCATATGGAACATAAGCCTTTGAAGGACCTCTAGAAACACCTAGAGAATCAAGAAAAGATGGGCGAGACCGAGTAGAACCAGAGGGATACTCATTTTGTGTAGCTTTATAATCAAAACTAGAATCTTGATTTGAAGGTTCAGGCACATGCCAACGTGCACTGTGAATGTGACCAATGGAGTCAGTAACCTTCCCTCCTCTACCAAAATCTGACGCATTGTTTTTGTACAAGCTGCCAGGATAAGAGAGCTCCACTCCAGAGGATGTATCTGTTTATCATGGTTGTGAACATAGAAACAGACCTTAAAGACAACATAAGGAAACAAAACCATAGGCAGTCAATTCGTAGAATTCCACATACACTTTACCTTCGTATAAACCGGATGTGTTAGCCGAAGTGCTGGGAAAGCCCAACCTATTTTGCCTATAAACCTTCTCGGTGTTCTCAGAAATGCTCGCAGAACTATCAAGCAATGTCACAGGATTGCTCGTGTGAACTGTTGATGAACTTCTGTCTTCAGCAGGTGGATAATTGGAGAATGAACGGAGACTTGAATTGTTAATGATTGTATCAAGGTTAGAACTTGTCTTAACTGTATTAAAAGTATCTAACTCATCTGTTACATTACCAACGGATGTTTCGGTTATGGTGTCCTTTTTATAACTAAGCTCTCTGCTTTCTTTCCAATGATGATAATAACCATTTGCTACTTCAGGGTAGCCAGAGCTTTCATTTAATTTAGGTACTTCATTTGCCAACTGTACAGATTCACCATATGATCCAAAATTACTGTCAACCAAGACAGGAGAACTAACATA
Source organism: Dracaena cambodiana (assembly GCA_036321105.1). Classification (NCBI taxonomy): domain Eukaryota; kingdom Viridiplantae; phylum Streptophyta; class Magnoliopsida; order Asparagales; family Asparagaceae; genus Dracaena; species Dracaena cambodiana. Next base: position 56,931,181 of record JAYEPQ010000005.1, on the reverse strand, counting down.
TGTCCTATTTGATGAGTGGATCTCGGTGCTCTTGGAAGAATTAACTGCTTTATCTTCACCGGCTATACTCAATCCATATGACTCAGTATCAGTAGCAGTTTTCCCTCCATCCCACACATGATCATACTTTTGAGAGACATTTTCGTATTTGTCTGCATCAGCCGATATCAATTGGCCTGTAGATGCAACCCTTTTAGCTCGCCCTTCAGCCTTTTTCTTACGGAATTCCTCCAACTGTGAAAAGGAAATCATACACTTTATAACATAAGAGTTTCTACCCGCTGATTGAAATAAAAGCTACAAAAGACAGTAATATCAGACACAATTTTATACAAATATAACTGTATAGGTGAATTCAAGAGCAGCATCAAAATAGGAATTATAGTTCATGATAGCAGTTCAATTAACAAAACAAAGAAGCACCTCCAGAGTGGGCGTTACCTTTGCAATGAATGGCAGTTAGAATGTTCAAAAATGTTTGCAATGAATAAGAAAATTAAACATCCGATTAGAAAATTAGCATGTGTCCAAAGAGCTGAGAAGAGGAGCAAATAAAGAGAAGGATTTAAAAAACTTAACTAATCTGAATTGTGACACAAGGGACTACAAACTAATCAATTTAAATTCGCCCCACTTCATGCATGAAGATGATCTGACAATTCCAAAACCTAATATGCTGTGCGTTCACATTCATATGGCTATTCTGTCATATGTTAACTTTTCTTACTTGAAAACATAGCTTTTGCAGCGCATGCATGTGCATCAAATTATTTGGTTAATATATCAATTTATCTTCAATGTCGTACCTTCTTGATTTAGTTTATTTTTGGTGATATTTAGACCAAAGCTTCTAGATATAGTCTAAAGTTTTTCCAAGTGAAGCCAGCAATCGTTATGGTACATAAAGGCAGCAACATAGCTAGCTGAATTAATCATGATCATTATTAAATCAGTAAGTACCTCCCAGTGTCAAGAACACACCTTGATCATCATTAATTCCAACAGTAAGGTAATATGAAAAAATGATCATCATTAATCCCAGTTATCAAGGTAATAAGCAAACCTATGAAAATCCTCCAGATAAACTACTCAACAAAATTGAGAATTCAAAGTAAATTTGTCAGATAGCTGGAGGATCAAATGTGAGCTAAATAAAAATCCCAGAGAACTAAGGCAATAAAATTTATAATTTATGGGTCCAATAGTGCTTTAAATGGTCGAAGGAACATATATAACAGAAGCAGTAAAAAGAATTCCCATACACAAAATGAAAAAAGCAGAAAAACCTTGATCTATCAAGTTTTGACTATTGAGATGCACCTTCCTAGGCTTTTGCTAGATAAATTAACTGTCATGAGCCACTAAAGCAAGAAATAATTAATCTATGTTGTGAAAGTTAAGTAGTTTTCTGCTAATGCAAAAAAAACCCCAGTTTAGGTCTCCAGCCTCCCTCGTCATTAATACCGAGCACTCTGCATCAGGTAATGAAATTTTGCTAACTGTCATGAGCCACTTAAGCAAGAAATAATTAATCTATGTTGCGAAAGTTAGTAGTTTTCTGCTAGTGCAGAAAAACCCCAGTTTAGGTCTCCAGCCTCCCTCCTGTCATTAATACCGTCACCCTGCATCAGGTAATGAAATTTTGAAAGCATAACTACAGAAGTAAAGTTGCATCCACTATAGTATGCATTAAATTTATCGATAATACTAGATACTAATTTCATAATTGTTATTTTCTTAGAAGCCACATCAACAGCCTCCAACTATAAGAAGGCTTTATAAAATATACGGACAATCTTCTCTAAACCTAACTTATGCAAAAGACCTAACAATATGATGGTGAGGGCACCATTAACAAAATTAACCAAGCTCAGCACCTTCTCTGAGCAGTAAAACAACTAATCAATTATCTTTTTTTTTGGCTACATAAACTCACTGCACACTCACCACAACCTAAGAAAATTTGAGACAGATTTTGATTAAGGAGAACCACAAGCCCGCTGCATAAGTTGCATGGATAAATCATTAAATCATCATTTAATTGGTGCATATTACTTATCATATCAGTATAATTTATATTACAAATACTGGTTGTTGAGTAGATATACTCAATTTGAAGCTTTTCTTACATTATATAAGCTTAGGCAAGGAAGCGAATGATCAAATCCTAGATCTACTGCACCATGATAGCGTAAATTTACAACAGTGGCGACTGCAACTAAAATTCCATATTTAACTTTAAAGAATGAAACCAATTGTTGTGAAATATAAACAAAAAGATAAACTAGGAATATAGTATGTAATGTATCTACGAAGCGAACACTAGCTCCTGGACTGTGTTGTCAATGTTTTAGATAATGATAACACATAATTCGTTGGTATGCTTAGGTTAGCAAAACATAACATAGCGACTATATAGGTTATATGACATTATTTACAACAACAACAACAACTAAGCCTTTTATCCCAAGTATTTGGGGTAGGCTACATGAACCCAAAAAAGAATCATGCCGGATCGATCACTTTGATATTCCTTCTCCATTCATTTCTATCAATATCTCCTTATTTAAACCTCTAGACTCCATATCTTTGCGTATCACCTCCATCCATATTTTGTTCGGTTTTCCCTTCGTTCTTTTAACTTGTCCTACATTGATAAACTCCCCTCCTTGAATTGGTGCACTTGTAGACCTACATTACATATAACCAAACCATCGTAAGCGATTTTCTCACATCTTCTCATCGATGGGAGCTACACCTACCTTAACACGAATATCTTCATTTCTCACTTATCTCTCCTAGTGTTGCCGCACATCCAGCAAAGCATGCACATCTCTGCTACACTTATCTCTTCTGTGAATGATATTTCTTTATAACCCAACATTCCGTGCCATAAAATAAAGCTGGCCTAATAACAATACTATAAAATTTTCCTTTCAATCTTAACGGAATATTACGGTCGCATAAAACTCCCGTTCCCCTCCTCCATTTCAACCAGCCAGCTTATATCCTATAATTAGTATCGTTATCGATCTCTCCATCATTCTGAATAATAGAACCCAAATATCTAAACTGAATGCTCATTTGTATCTCCTGCCTATCCAGTTTTACAGCATTATAGTTTATAGTCCGTCGTTTACTAAATTTACACTCCATATACTCTGTTTTAGACCTACTCAATCTAAAAACCTCTAAATTCTAATATATACCTCCATAACTCTAACTTGGCATTTACCCCTACTCTTGTCTCATCAACTAAAACAATATCATCAACAAATAGCATACACCAAGATATATCATCCTGAATGGCTTTAGTAAGCTCATCCATCACTATAGCAAATAAGAATGGGCTCAATGCAGATTCTTAATGCAATCCAATTGTGATAGAAAAATCACTTGTTAAACCACAACATATTCTGACATTGGCCACTACTCTATTATACATGTTCTTAATTATATCGATATACTTGATGGGAACTCTTTTTTTATCAGTGTCCACCAAAGTATCTCTCGTAGAACCTTATCATAAGTTTCCTCTAAGTCAATAAATACCATATGCAAATCTCTATTTTTCTCTCGGAATCGCTCTATAAGTTGACGAAGTAAATGAATAGCTTCTGTCGTCGATCGTCCCAACATAAATCCACACTGGTTCTCCGATATTTTAACAGTTTATCGCAATCTATATTCAATTACCATTTCCCAAAGTTTTATAGTGACACATGAGTTTTATTCCCCGATAGTTAGAACAACTCTGAATGTCGCTCTTGTTCTTATACAGAGCTACTAGGGTACTCTTCCTCCATTCATTTGGTATTTTCTTAATTTGCCAAGTCTTATTAAAAAGATCTGCTAACCACCTCACACCAATCCCTTCTAAATATCTCCATATCTTTATAGGAATCTCATCTGGACCAACAGTTTTTCTTGATTTCATCATTTTCAAAACCTCTTTTACTTCAAACTCTATAATTATGCGCATAAAACTACGATTCATATCCTCACATTGAATAGTGAGATCTCCCAAATCTTGAGTAAAACTACCATTATATAATCTATCAAAATAATTTTTCCATTTTTCTTTAATCTCTTCGTCTCGAACTAGAACCGTCTGATCCTCATTTTTAATACACTTTACAGTACATAACTCTTTAGACTTTCTCTCTCTTATTCGAGCAATTCTATATATCCATTTCTGCCTCTTTATTATCCAACTTCTCGTACACTGATTTATATAATTTAGTTTTTGCATCCCGAACAGTTTTCTTAGCCTCTTTCTTTACTAGTTTATACTTTTCAAAATTATTCCATTATTATTATTATTATTATTATTATTCAAATCTCTATAAAATTCTCACTTGATCTTAATAGCATTTTTTACCTCTTCATTCCACCATGATATATCCTTATATGGTGGAACACCGCCCCTCGACTCACCGAATATATGTTTAGCTATCTTTTTAATGCAGCTAGCCATTTTGTTCCATATTACATTAGAATCATCATGGTCCCTCCAATCTGCTTCTTGTACTACTCTATTTATAAAAACTTTTTGATTCCTTCTAATCGCTACCACTTAATCTTAGGATCTAACTTACACTTAATCTTTCTAAGTTTCAGTCTAATCTGAATATCTAAAACTAAGAGTCTACATTGGGTAACTACACTCTCACCTGGCACTACCTTACAATCGATACAACTAGTTATATCAGCCCTCCTAGTTAAAAAGAAATCTATTTAACTTGCATTCGATCCACTTTTAAAAGTAACTAAATGAGAAACTCTCTTTTTAAACTAAGTATTCGCTAAAATTAAATCATAAGACAAAGCAAAATCTAGAATTGAGTTATCTGCTTTATTTTTTTTCCAAAACCAAATCCTTCGTATACACTATCAAACCCATTACGAGTAATTTCTACATGCCCATTGAGATCATCACCAATAAATAGTTTTTCTCTAGCGAGTATTTCTTATAATATCTCATCTAGATCCATCAAAATTGATATTTACTGGATTCATCAAGTCCTACTTGTTGTGCATATGCGCTAATGACATTAAAAATCTCTCTATCTAAAATAAGTTTAACTAATAAAATTTTATTACTCTTTCTCCTAACCTTCACTACATCCCCAAGTAATTGTTTATCTATAATCACACCTATCCCATTAGGATTTCTATCACTACCCATACACCAAAGTTTATAACCCCAAAGTTCTATGACTTTAGCTTTTACCTACCCACTTAGTCTCCTACACGCACAAAATATTAGCCATCTTTCGAATCATAGTATCAAGTAACTCTGCTAATCTACCTGTAAGAGAACCTATATTCCATGATACCAACCGAAATTTATTTTTATGAGCTAACTTCTTTACCCCTACCCTCTCATTAAGATGTGGGAATCCTCTTATATTTGACACCACATTTGGACACCGACGTGGCGTGTCGCTTCTGAGCAACGACCTAGCAACTCTCACACATTTTTCACTACACCCGGGCTCCAATGTAGCACGTCGCTAAGTAGGAAATGTCCCAACGAAATTCATATTTTGGCTTATGTCATAATATGTAACAATATTTTACGTTGGCTGTCACTGGCCTACCACAACCCTCCTTTATTCTGGCTTGGGACAGGCAGTGCATAGCACTGACGAAGTTTATATGACATTATTTATTTATTAAAAATAAATATAAATTTATCCACAATAATTGTAATAATTAGGAAAAATAATTCTTCAAATATCAAAAAATAATAAATTTTTTAGATATTATCATAATATATTCTAACTACATAGAAAAATATATGATCATAATCTACAATCAAAATTATAATTTTCAATTCTCATATTCCTATTTCATAAAATATAAGTCCACAAGAAGCACAACCACAATAAGCAGATTGATGTTGCCATAATATCATAATGTCATATTAATAATGAGAAAAAGTAGTAGGCCTTTGGCCCAGGGGTTCACCAACCCCTCCCCACTTTATCAGGAGGTTCCGAGTTCGACTCTAGATAGAGGCTCTTTTTGGATCATATTGCAATGCGTGCAGTTGATTAGTAAAAAAACACAAGACAAAGTAATTATATACAAATCAAATACTCTAATTATACAAAACAAACTAGTCATCTCATAAAATTCTCTCATGAACGTTAGAATGAAGGTCAATTATTAAAATCTGGACCAGCAGGCTGGTAAACTCAAACATTGGAATTGATGGGAGAATTAAAATCAAAATTAGCTAGGAATTAATTGGTAGAAAGGGATATTGTTGTTCAGGGGTCATAACATTTATATACTCCAAAAAAAACTTGTAATGAAGTTAAGTTACGATAAATATTATAACCAAAAAAATAACATATTATAACCTACAAGAACGCAAGGTTATACAGTATTAAGTTATTTGAAGCAATTATATAACAATGTGCTCCTGTTAAGGTACCAAACGAGTTATAAAACGGGTTATTTAAAACTATGGACATTATTTTCCCATCATCAGCCAATCATGTATTTGGATTGATTTTAGCACAAAAGGAAAAGAAAATTGAGCCATTTGGGAATTTGATCTATTAAAAGTTGACATTAACATGTTGGAGAGTAAAAATAGAATTGTGCAGCTGTGATGTAGATGGATCAAGATCCATGTTATTTTAGTAATTAATTTCCATTTGATTTGTTAGGATCAAGAATAAGTAAGGATTAGTTAAAATATGTTTTATTTATTTTTGAATTAGTTTATTTGTTAGTTAGTTTTACCTGATTAGGCTATTCTTTAGATTGTATATGAGCTTATATGGTTATATGCATTTAAAGCTTATAAAGAGGTAAATAAAGAAGTGTTGTAGGCAGTTTATGAAATCTTTGCTAAGTGATTGGTTATGAAAACTTCTAGTTTTGGATTACCCTCTCTTTTCTCTTATATATCCCTAATTTCCACTTTGCGTACATTACTTGGCACAAGAGCCTCTCTAATCCTATAATTTCATCCATGACTTTTCCTTCTTTCTCCATTATTTTCTCATATCCTCCACTAATAAAACCATCTGTCACATGGCAAGATCTTGAAGTCCAGTAAAAACAAATCCAACTCATCCAAAATCAATAAACTTGTCCGATTCGGATCATCACAGACAAATATTTAGATAGATGAAATGATCAACCCCAAAGCAAAGTTCAAGGAACTAGAGGATCGAATCATATGGACTCTTTTAGAGTAATGAGCAGAAGGTTATGTCCATTCTTGTGAGATAGGCTAGGTTATCAACAAGATCTCTATATACAAAATAGATTACTTGGAGATTGGACCAAAGAATAGATTCTTGATGGAGAAGAGCTGAGAAGAGAGTACTCTAATTAAAAATCATACTTTTACAAATTTTTTGAGTGATTCTCGTTAAAGAATCGGTTCAAAGGACGTGATTTCTTGCCTTAAGTCCCAAAGAAAGTCTTGCCGGGGTTGCTTGGTTTCAGTTGGCACCATGCTTGGTCTTGCTGCAGGAAGAAGATGAAGGGAAGAAAATGAAGAGAGTGAGCTGAAAAATGAGAAGGAAGGAGATTGGATCCTATGTACTCATGCAAGGGAGAGCGGCAACGGGATGGTGGAGTCATAAAAGAGGTATAAGGGTGTATTCTCCCAACCACCCCCTCTTACAATTTGCAAGAGTGCCGTCAACCATAATTTGACCTAAGTAAAAGATAGTTTGTCATAGAATAAAATAAGAATTTAGAGGGGAATGAAGGGATGGGTTTCAAAATGACGGGATCGTTACACATGCCTTCGGAATGTTATTCATTGGCCTTGATAATCAAGTTCAAGATCCTTAGAAGCAACGGAATGTGGAAGAAGATGAGGGACCTTGCGTACAAGATCCTCACAGCGAGAAGAGGATTGATGTACATGGATCAAGATATGTTTTAGTTTAGTAATTAATTGCTAATTGATTTGTTAGAATTAGTTAAAATATGTTTACTTTGTTATTAAGTTCATTTGTTTGTTAATTTTACCTTGTTAGACTGTTATTTAAACTTGGATTTGATCTTATCAACAATATATTTGGATCCTATCTAGTTCTATGCATGTAAAACTTAAACAGATTAATGAAGAGTGTTGTAGGCAGCTTTACGGAGCCTTAATTAAGTGATTATTTATGAAATTTTAATCATGGTTTACCCTCTTTTTATTCCTTTCATTTCCCTAATTTCCACTTTGGCTACATTAACTTCCATGTTCATAATCAATTTGAGGATTTTGTTTATAAAAAGTTGACCTAAATATGCCGATTTAAAGCATGGAGACATACTTCACTAAACTTTATTTCATAAAAGATTGGTAAATATGCTGATGTACAGCGATGGAGATATTCTTCACTAAACCATCCCCACCACTCTCATTCCTTCCACATGCATAGTATTGTGGTTAGATTGGACTATGTTATGGTCACGTGCGTAAAAAGATGGGCCGTGATAAATAAGCAAGCATATGTTCCGACCATGCTTCCCAACTAAACAACTTTGTATTTAAAATCATCCTCCTTCCTGTACTTTTATACTCGGACCAAAACAATGAAAGAAAAGATTCTAGCACATCAATAGAGAATATGAGTCATGAGTAGTCAAAATAAATAATAAAACTATTCAGATTCCGCCATCATCTTACAGAATGAAGATCTTAATACAAACCTTAATGCAATTAAGATCAATTTTCTACTAAACTATCCAGCCCATAATTTAACAATTCCCCAACCATTTTGCTCTTACCAAAACATATGCGGCCAGTCGGTCGTACAACGAAATTAAATCGAACTTCACCCTGACCCCATAGTCAAATAGGAAACTTTCTGTATACCACCCTCTTCGACCCCATAAGACTTGTCTATATCCCATTCCTTCTCCAGCCTATTTTCCCTGTTTATATGTCTTCTCTCAAATCTTTTTTATATTCCTCTTTGATCCTACAAGTTTGTACCCAGAAAGAAAAATTCCTATTAAAAGAAAAACAAACTTTAATATTAATATCCATAATATTTACCCCTCAATTAACTGTGAAGCTCTTACCTACTATAATTAACCAACCACTCGGCCTTATAAATCACTGCAATTATCTTTTTCAAACTTGAAATCTTACCCTAAACTTTGAATGACAAATGAAGATGGTATTTATATTAAGACCATATTGCCTCCATTCCAAAATAATCTATTTATACCCATGTTTAATCAACCATCTCAAATACCACTGACACAAGTGACAATAGACAATATAAAAATACTAGATCCTTCAGAAGTATCAAAGCTATTAGCTAGCGATGATCTTGCCAAAGAAGACTAGCCATATTTTAGCTTCATCAGAAGACAGCTTAGCTTCGTCGATGCTAGCTTTTCCAGAGAATTTATCTTCACATAATGCTAGCTTCGCTAGACAGCTTTGCTCCACCAGACACCAGCTCTACAAGACGCAGTTGAGTTAGCCATACCATTTGAAGGAACAACCGATCCAATAGCAATGCCAAATTAGTTAGCCATGCTCTCTATCAAGCAGGTGGTTACAAGTTGGTTTATTGATATTATCCAATCAAGGGAGGTTAGTTACAACAACCCAAACTATAATAAGTAAGCTTCCAGGACAGAAAAAGTGAATTAGCCGAGCGTGGTATAGCCAAAGTCTCGCATGTAGAGAGAGGAGAGAACAAAAACAATTAAAAAAACACACAAATAGCTCTTCTCTTTCCAATCTCCATAGCCAAGAGTTAGCTATCGTCAAGGGAGTAAAGTTGACACTCTTGCCAGATCTTTACCATCATGCTTCCTATATCAACAATGCTTCTAATTCTCTTTCATTTTGAAAAGTAGTTTCCCTCCCCATCTTTGAAATATATTCCTAAGTAACAAACGAATCTCAAGTTCCTTTCGTATCATTAAGTTTTCAACAAAAATCAACTGAAAACTGTGACCGCATAAGCTAATTGCAAGAATCTCTTTTCAAACGATCACTCATGCCCTAAATCAAAACCCTACTACTGCCCAGCACGAAAAAAGAAAAAAAAAAAAACGTTCCAAATTTATAAAAAGTCTCAGCTTCCGTTGCTAGCACCATGAATAAACTCACGCATTAAAGATTAAATAAAAACATTATCAACGTGATTCTGCAACAACCCCCCCCCCCCCCCCCCCCCCCGCAAAAAAAAAAAAAAAAAAAACTGCGCAACACCAAACAAACCCCAAAAAACAACCAATAAGCTTAAAACGCCAAATTTGAACCTAAATGGATAATAAATTTTTCATTATGGCGCAAACACTTAACGGATCTTAGCAAAGAAAATCAAAGATCGAATACAAGATCGAACCTTTTTCTTCCCCGCCTCGAGATGCCCAAGCTTCTTTGAATTGGGCAGGACCTGCGCCGACGCCATTCAATCCGATTGCCCAAATCCTGCCCAATTTCCGCTAATTCTCCAATTTTAATGGAGGCCTCCCCCCAATTTTTCAAATCGAAGAATGGAAACGGTCGAAAGGAGTAGCGAGAGAGATCTACGGAGAAAAATAGATAAAATCTAACGAATTATTTGACTCAAATTATATTTTTTTTAAAAAAAGAATTTGCGAGGAGAGACTCGAGAAAATCTCTTTGCAGATCTTCTCTCTCTTGTTTTCCCCTCTTTCCCTTTTTCTAATTTTATTTCATTCGTTTTCTTGTTAGAGTGAACGGTGCAGGAGTTGGGTGTTGGGTTTCAGTCGATCACTTTCGGGTCGGATCCCATAAAGATCCGCTTGCGTGTTCACTGTCAATGTGGGGAGTTTCCAAATGAGCACACCATTTTTCCTAATGAGTTCACTTTTCAACAGTTTTGCACTAGATTGTGGGCTCACTAGGAAAAGTGGAGTGCCCCTTTGTCAACTCCCTCAATTTGTTTTGGAAACGCTCGTGGATGCAAACACACAAAGGGAGTTTCTACATAGGCACACCATTTTTTCCGGTGAACTCACTTAAAAACTTCTTTCATATTATAACTTTGCCATTGATTTTTTTGGACTGGAATATCCCTTTCTTCAACCTCTTTCTCCTCTTCTCAAATCTAGTTCAGTTAACCAAAAAAAAAAAAAAAAAACTAAAATCTACAACTATTTCATCAAATATTTTTCGATATTAAATTATCTTACAAATTAAATTCGAAATTTGATTTTATTATGTCTTTATTTATTCAAAAATCCTAAAAATATTGCGAATTGATAAAATTTATGAATCCAAAAAAACTCGAAGTCCGGACTGGAAGTTCGAACAGTGGGCTTCTGTCCGGATTTCAAGTCCAGACGAAAATAATTTCGTCCGGACTGGAAGTCCAGACAGAAGGATGTTGTCCGAACTTCCAGTTCGGACGAATTTATTTTCATCCAGACTAGAAGTCCAGACAGAAGCCCACTGTCCGGACTTCCAGTCCAGACAATTAATTTTTGTCTGGGGTGTACATTCTGGACAGGAGATAAGGGCCACTATGAATAAGTCTTTTTTCATTCTTTTATCCATAAAGTCATTGTAATTTAGTGGTGAGTATTCCCATTGCATTATAAGAATGCCTTGGGTTTGATCCTTGTCAATAGCAAATTCCTTTTTACTTTATTTTATTTTCCCAAATAAATACATTTTCTTGTGCAACTATCACGAATCTAATTGAATTTCTGACTCAAATTTTTTTATGCAACTATTATGAATCTAATTAAATTTCTGACTCAAATTTTTTCCCTTAGCATTCCATATTAAATAGTTATCTACAAGAAACTTTGAAGAAAACCTGTGATATATTTTGGACGTTTTATCCACCAATAGACTTCAATTTGCAGTCACTATTTCATTCCAATTCAAATATAAATTAGATGAAACACATAATAATAGGTTAATCATCCAACATTAGCAACCTAATTATCACTGGAGAAACCAATTGGAAGCCAAAAAAGTAAAATGGGACAATAGAATCAATAATACAATATTTTAAAAAATCATATTAGTCTAAAACTAGAGAAATTAGTAGATACATATTATGCAAATATAGTATTCGAACAACATAAAACACAAAAAATCATAATAATATTCATAACAAACCAAATACAAAAGAAGTCTATCATAAAGTCTATCAAAAAAAATCTATAACATATCCATAACATGTTATACAGCTTTAATCTTCGCAAGAGTATTAAACAATACCCCATGCTTCTTGAAAACCCTTTTGTTATAAAAACCTATTAGATAAAGAAATCAAAATATAATTGCATCCAAGAATTGATTATGCAAAAAATATAAAGAATTCATTCATCTCTCAAATTTGTACACAAAGTTTATCTCTTTCAAACTAGAGATTTTATCAATAATACATAAATACGAAACTCAAATTCAAACAATAATGTAAATTCATATAATGACAATCATGAACAAATTAACCTATAATTCGATATATTAATCCTTAACGATTATCTTCAAAACCTCCTAAATCATTATTACTTCTCTCTTACCTTACACTTTCATATATGAGCACATAAGAGTTTCTAAATTTAAATCAGGATCTACAACAGCTTCATCTTCTCTCGTATCAGGCAACACGTTGGTGGCCGAAATACTAGTTTCTTTCTCTCCAACGAGCCAGTTGGTCGTATGTGAGATGATTGTGCCGGATCTATCTATAGAATACAAATATAATAGCATTAATACATATAATTTCATTAATAAATGATAGTTATCATAATAATGACTTCTCTATGTGTAAGTAAGTACTTACAGAGTTATATCTGGTACAAATATCAAATTTTGTCTAATTTTGATACTACAGTAGAATATAAAATACAGGTACAAACGCACTCAAATATTTTTTTGCTAATTAATCAACCATTACGACAATACTAGAAACTTCAAGACATATTAAAATTTACCTTTACTGTTCACAATTAGAAAATTAATGGAATTTTGTATATTTTACAACTAGCATTACAATATTTAATTTTTCCAATAATAATAATAATCAAAGCATAAATTTCATCTATAATCAAAAACCCTCCATCTCCAAAAACCTAATTGTATGCCCGAAAAATTGAATCTTCTTTAAATTGCCAATTTGATTTTGAATTACAGCAATAAAAAAATTACAAAATAAATTCGAGATTACAAGAATGAGGATCAATTGATTTCGATTCCCCTTTATTTTTTAGGGTTCTGGCAGCGGTGGAGTCTTGATTCTGCACTCCGTTGATAATCCGATCTCTCTGGATTGAGAAACTCCTCTCTGGATTTTTGGACTCCGGCCTCTGAAAAATTGCCTCCCTCCCAAAGAATCTCCTTTTTTCCTCCCTTGTTTTAAACTCCGTTCTCAATTTTATAGATTGAGAAGCGCTTCTAATCCGACTCAAATTCTTCGCTCGAATCCGATTAAATCCCCAAAAATCCGGATCACCATGCAAAACGGAACAGAAGCGGAACGGAAGCGGGAAATAACCCGTGGATGGAGCGCTCCGGGAGCGATCCCGCGGGTGGGACCCGCGGGGCGCTCCCACAGTTGTGCTCCCGTGGGAGCGATCCCCCGGGTGGGACCCGCGGGGCGCTCCCGTGGGTGCGCTCCCGCAGGCGCACCCACAGATGCGCTCCCTCAGGTGGGGTCCACAAGGCACACCCATTTTATTTATTTATTTATTTTATTTTTTATTATTATTTTTTGGATGTCTACGTAACCCCTTCCAAAGTTTTCGAAATTCTATATTGAATTGTAACGAATTTTGAAACACTTTGGACTCTTTGATTTTAGCTCTAGTCTTCTTCGTGATTTTTATGGTATACTGTGAACCATATTCTGAAATCACTATCTTCTAACTATTTTGTTGCTTGAGATATACTGTTGAACCTCTTCGATATATCAGAGATTGCTTCTAGCGAGTTTTCTTGATGCTGGCCATTGTACCTGTGCGGCCGAGCCAAACTTCTGCTTGTAGCTTTGCTTCAAAGGATTTGTTGTCTGCATGCAAAAACATTTTTGACATCTCGTTCAGAAGCTAAGTGCATGACAGTCGTGTAATAGATTTAATAGACAGAGGTAACTATTAATATGTCTCCTGGAATATAAGCAGAGGTATGATGTTAACATGCTTATTCGATAGCAAGCAGATGTATAATTTTAATGTGCTCATTAGATGACAAGCAGAGGTATGATGTTAACGTACTCATTAAGTGCAAGTAGAGATATGATATTAACATGTCCATTAGATGATAAATAGAGGTGTGATATTAACGTACTTATTTGAGGTCAAGCAGAGGTATCATGTTAACGTGCTCATTAGAATCCTAAACGTTCAGTGACATTTAGTATGACGGATCACGAAAAGACAGAGGTGTCTTTAAACATGTCTAAAAACTCGACCTATTCAGAGGATCTGGTCATGAATGAGTTAACTAAATAGAGTTGACGGGTAACGTATTTAGCCTTGAATTGACTATCAGAGGTAATTGTTAACTTGATAGGGAAAATGATTTTCGTCAGAAGTAATTTTTAACTTAATGATATAAAAAACAAGTTCATTTGGACTTGATGAATGGTGAGTTTTCTTTTTTGTCAGAGATGAAAGCTTAACATGATAGGAGATTTGATCAAATTTTATCTCATTTGTTTTTGAATTCTGATGTCAGAAGTATGATTTTAACTTGATAAATATTTTGGAGTATCATTTGCTCTGCTGGAGAAAAATGAAAAAAATAACGAGAAAAGTTTTGTTGTCAGAGGTGAAATCTTAACTTGATAAGGGATCGATCTGATTAGGATTTTTAGCAAACCCCCAACTATCAACGGATTTGATTAGCCTTTACCAACTACCGTTTGAGTTGGGCTAGCCATGCTCTTCCCCTCAATATGGTGAGTTGTCGAGAATTTTGTTTGGACTTAAATACCAAACTTTTCCTCTTCCCTTTGCCTTAGCAGTTTAGGGCATCGATGTTTCCTTATATTCGAATAAGGAAACTGTTGTGATAGATTTATCATGGGATTTTTAGCAAACCCCCAGTTATTAACGGATTTGATTAGCCTTTACTAACTACCGTTTGAGTTGGGCTAGCATACTATTTCCCTCAGTGTGGTGAGTTGTCGAGAATTTTGTTTGGGCTTAAATGTCAAACTTTTCCTCTTCCCTTTGCCTTAGCAGCTTAGGGCAGCATGTATCCTTATATTCGAATAACGATATTGTTGTGACAGATTTGTCATGGGATTTTTAGCAAACTCCCAGCTATTAACGGATTTGATTAGCCTTTACCAACTACCGTTTGAGTTGGACTAGCCATACTATTTCCCTTAGTATGGTGAGTTGTCGAGAATTTTATTTGGGCTTAAATGCCAAACTTTTCCTCTTCTCTTTCCTTTAGCGGCGTTGTGCAATTCATACTTTTACCCCCAGTATAAAGGGGTTGGCGAGAAACTGATTCTCTTCCTGTTGCCTTGACGGCATTGGGCAGTTCATTCTTTTTACCCCCAGCATGGTGGGGTTGACGAGAAATTTATTATTTTCCCGTTATCTTATCGGCGTTAGGTAGTTCATGTTTTTTACCTCCAGCATGGTGGGGTTGGCAAGAAATTTATTCTCTTTCCGTTGGCTTGATGGCGTTGGATAATTCATACTTTTTACCCCCAGCATGGTGGGGTTGGCGAGAAATTTATTCTCTTCCCGTTGCCTCGATGGCGTTGGATAATTCATGTTTTTTACCCCCAGTATGGTGGGGTTGGCGAGAAATTTATTTGGACTTACATGCCAAATTTTTTCTCTATCCATAGTCGTAGAGACGTTGGATACATTTCCATTTTATAACCTAAGTTGGGGTGCGAAGTTACACCTGAGCAGCGACTAACATTTCCTTATTTGCTATATTAAAAAAGAGATTGGATGACTTCATTCTCTTAAGAATAATATTTCTTCAGGAATTTTTCGTTGATCTGAATTATCATCCGGTCATTGTATTGATTGATCAATCGGTATGCTCTATTTGAGTAGACCGCCTCTACTACAAATGCGCCCTTCCACTTTGGCTGAAATTTGTCTTTAGTATTATGCATTAGAATCATTGGTCGCCTGACTGCTAAGACCAAGTCGTCCACTTTGAAAACTCTTTCTTACATTTTCTTGTTGAAGGCGCTCTCGAGATACTCGCTTGGTACAACTTGATTTATTACTGCGCATTCAAGATACAAGTTTAGCCATATATCCATGGACTTAGCCTCATATTTTAAGCTGGCAAAACCTCGCAACTGTACTAGTATGACTTAGTGTTATACGTGGCGTTGGACTTGTGTGCTGGCTTAGTCTCGCGCACTGAATTAGATTCATGCTCTGACTTAGCCTCGCACACTGAATTATCTTCACATTTTAGTTGCGGGCATAATTTTGCACTCCACGTGAGCATAGCTTCGCGTTTAGATGACTTTACGCTAGCTTAGCGTCGCATTGTATGCAGAATTTAACTTTATATGCAACGTTTACTAGATATGGGTCCCACCCCTGTGTAGGCCTCATTTGGCTGATCATGAAGTCCAATTACTTCCATCTTTATCATGGACTACATGAAGCTCATGGTTAGTCTAACGCTTCAAATCTCCAATGCAAGGCAGAGCTGAGTATTACCTCGCAATCTGATACTTCTACATGGGCTGAGTCTTGGTTTCACAGTTTGACACTTTCGCGCTAGGCTAAAACTTAGCTTTGCGTTTTAGATGTTCTGTGCGAGACTGAAACTTAGCTTTGTATTCTGACGATTCTATGCAAAACTGAAATTTAGCTTTGCTCATCAGATGTGGGCATAACCATATATTCTGGATGACTTTAGCGAGTTTAGCCTCGCATTTGGATTGTGATTTAACCTCGCATTATACGTGGAGTTGGACTTGTGCGCTGGTTTAGCCTCGCGCATTGAATTAGACTCGTGCGTTGGTTTAGCCTCACGCACTGAATAAATCTCTTGCTTCACTTGCAGACATAGCCTTACGTCTGACTAACTTTAAGCCGCTAGGCACCGCGTTTTTTGTGGGATTTAGTTTTGCGCTCTGGATGTGACCCCCTGTGCGGGTCCCATTTGACTCGCACAAGTCTGAAACTTAGCTTTGCTCTTCAGACACGGGTATAATCTTGCATTCCGGATTAACTTACACTGGCTTGGTCTCGACTTAGCCTCGCATCTGGACGACTTTATGCTGGTTTAGTCTTGAATCAGCCTCGTGCACTAGATGATTTTACATTGGTTTAGTCTCACGTTATACGCGGGCATAGCCTCGTATCTAATGAATTTACGCTGGCATAGCTCGCGTTACATGCGGGCATAGCCTCGCGTTTAGATAATTTTAGCTCAGCCCTGCGTTCAATGCGGATTTTGGAGCTTTCTTCCGTCGCTGTTCAAAATTTATCATTACATCATAGGCTGCTGGACCCTAAAATTTTTTTTTTTTTTTTTTTTTTTTTTGCAATATAAATTATGCCATGGTTGCTTTAGGCCTAGGCTGGTAACAGGAAATGTTGGATTATGAATATCATTTGCAAAGACGCTATCCAAATCTCTGTAAAGCCTGTGCCCAGGTGTGTCATAAATCCAAGCCACCAATAAAAGCAGTTATTTTCCGATTATTTCCAGGAGCTTGGGTGTCAACAAGCACACATTTTTGGTTGATGGGTAAATAAAGTTTCTACAACCTGTTGTTTAAAATGCTAAGCTTGTTGTTGGCATAACGTGGTTCTTGAAGCTAACATTGTCCTCGACGTAGAGTACATTGATCACATATGCCATCCAGCTACCCATGATACCACAGAAACACGATTCCAAACACCATATTGTTGTAGCGATAGAGGCGCCATAGCGCCAAGACTTGAGGATTGACATAATAACACCACAACGTATATAAAGCAAATGCTTCCCCAATGACTGCTGGAATATCATATTGCAACCATTGTGAGCTCCGCCTCAAAGTTTCCTCGATCAATATGCAATAGGCTCAAGAAAACTAGGAGCCAAATATGCAAAGAGTTCTTCCATCTGGTGCCTCTGCTGTCCTTTCTTCAATTTCTCATGTCACAACGAGTAGAAAAATTTACAGCAGCCCACTTATGATTGAATTCCATGATATAACATCCTTCTCATGTTGACTGCACTCTCAATGCATTTCGAGTAGAATGAAATGAGAGCATTCCCAACTGCAGAACAAACTTCAAGATCCTTGCTCACTATGTAACCGTGAACCACCTCTCCTTCCTTTCATCAAATTCCCGGCAAAGGTATGATCTTTTCACACCAACTTGTCAAAAACCCGTCTCTCTTCTTCCAAATCTCCACATTGGACATACATAAATGCATGTTTCAATCCCATTGATGTGTCTATGCCGATGTTTTGAGAAAATTGAATGAACTTTCTTGCTGTCAGTTGACGATTCAAGGTCGGCAGAGATCAGGAGACGTGAGTGGCCAATCTCAATAACGAGGGAATCGAGATGGACAATGGATAAAACTCTCTAATTTTATCACTTGGGTTGATGCTCTGCTTGCTGAAGACCCAACTGGTAGCAGCGAGCTTGGACTTCTGTATGAGTTAAATTTCAAGATCCAGTGAGATGGAAGTAGAGAGGAGAGTCTTCGGGCCTTTGGAGGAAGCAAGACACTAGTCGAGCGAAGATTGGAAGGTGATCCCCCATCTTGGGGAAGATGAGGATCATCTCTAGCAGTCCTGCATACAATGTCATCTCCGATAGATGAGGATCATATCCAGCAGGACGCGGCTGCGGGCGTCAGCCTTGTCAATGACCTAGGGGTACAGAAGAGGGAGCTTCTGGATGGTGCGGTCCTCGTAGATGAAGAGCAGGGGGAGGGCGCTGATTTGAGGGCGTTGATGTCGACGGTGGACAATCTCCTGGGGTGTGGAAGTGGAAGAGATCGTGAAGGACCTGGTTGGCAATTCTCGGCCAGAACAGGTTCTGGGAATTGAATCCTACAGCCCAAGGATCCGAGATCTATGCGCTCAAGGAGGAGCGTCAGGTCGCCTGAGGTGGTGCTAAGGATGCCATGGCACTTGACGATGTGCTACGAGTTGGTACCGCAATGGATCTCAATCCCGCAGCATCAGATAGCAGAGGAAGGATCCGGCGAGGATAACGATAGCGATGGTGCCATCGCCGCTGGCCGGCTACCTGAGGAAAAATAAAATTTGTAGACCGCATCAAATTTGGTCCCTGGGAATCAGAGGGTCCATGCTATTGTCTCCCATAACCAATCAAATTCTCTAATCAAGGTCAAGAATATATGATCCTCTGACCAGATGATCAAATTCGTTGGTCATTTAGGATGAGGAGGATCTCGAGCAAATCTGAATCTGCTGCACCCGTTCAATTCGTTCGCTCGACCCTGCACGGGCAATTTTTTTTTTTTCCCTCAACCCTGCGCGGAGGCTTGGGGAACAGTGCGTGGGGCCCCCACCCGTGCGGTGCGTGCCGCAGTTTTTTTTTTTTGCCTCAACCCTGCTCGGAGGCTTGGGGAACAGTGCGTGGGGCCCCCACCCGTGCGGTGAGTGCCGCAGTTTTTTTTTTGGTCAACCCGCGGGTTGCACTCCCCTGTGTACCCGCGGTACAACAGTTTTCTTTTTTTTTTTTTGGAATTTGCAGGTGACCCCGTGCGGGTGGCACTATGCCCGTGGGTGGGCTCCTAGTGAGTTTTTTTTTATGTTTTTTTATATATTTCTTATTATTATCTTATATTTTTTATATTTTTTATTTTTTATTATTTTTTATTTTTATTATTATCTTATTTTATTTATTTTAAATTATTATTTTTTATTTTTATTATTTATTTATTTATTTATTATTTGATTTTTTTAATTTTTTTTTTGCATTCCGCTGATGTATCACGGCACAGTTCTATTTCCCTTTTTTTTAATATTATATATATATATATATATATATATATATATATATATATATATATATATATTACAGTTTTGTCAATTTTTTGTTGGCGATAACAGCTTTTGTCTTTTTTTTTATTGGTAATGACATGTTATTAATTTTTTTATTTTTATTATTATTTATTATTATTAAAAAAAATTTTGCGATGACGCCTCGCTTTTTTTTATTTATTACTTTTTTTTTACCGTAGATGAGGCATTTTCAAATTTATTTTTATTTTATTTTAATTATTATTTTTTATTTTTATTTTGTTTTATTCTATTTATTATCTTTTTATTATTATTAATTTTTATTTATCTTGTCTCACGAATTCGGTATCCCGCAGGTTATGTCCCTCGATTGCATCCGCGGGTTGCGTCCCGCGGGTTGTATCCAGTTTTGTCAAATTTTTGTGGGCAATAACGCCTCAATTTTTTTTTAACAGACGATACGCCTTGTTAATTTTAGTGGGCGATGACGCCTCACTTTTTTTTTTTTTACAGACGATGACGCCTCACATTTCTTTATGGTTACCCGGCGATGAGCCTAGGCTCCGAAAAAGAAGAAAAAAAATTAAAGATCGAATTGCGCCGCCCAAACTCCCATTGTGGTCACCAATTCTTATTTGCCTGAAAAGTTGAATCTTCTTTAAATTACCAATTTGATTTTGAATTACAGCAATAAAAAAAATTACAAAATAAATTCGAGATTACAAGAATATGGATCAATTGATTTCGATTTCCCTTTATTTTTGTGGGTTCTGGCAGCGGTGGAGTCTTGATTCTGCACTCCGTTGACGATCCGATCTCTTTGGATTGAGAAACTTCTTTCTGCATTTTTTGACTCTGGCCTCTGGAAAATTGCCTCCCTCCCAAAGAATCTTCTATTTTCCTCCCTTGTTCTGAACTCCATTCTCAATTTTATAGATTGAGAAGCGCTTCTAATCCGGCTCAAATTCTTCTCTCGAATCCGATTAAATCCCCAAAAATCCGGTCACCGTACAAAACGGAACAGAAGCGGAAACGGAAGCGGGAGTAACCCGTGGATGGAGCGCTCCAGGAGAGATGCGCGGGTCCCGAGCGATTCCGCGGGTGGGACCCCCGGGGCGCTCCCGCGGGTGTGCTCTCGCAGATGGTACCCGCGGGGCGCTCCCGCGGGAGCGATCCCCCTGGTGGGACCCGAGCGATCCTGCGGGTACGCTCCTGCGGGCGCACCCGCGGATGCGCTCCCGCAGGTGGGGTCTGCGAGGCACACCCATTTTATTTATTTATTTATTTTATTTTTTATTATTATTATTTTTTGAATGCCTACACTAATGCTTTATCCTCAATTTTATCATGAAAACCTCTCCACCTCCTCCCCTCTTTCTCCTCTCCAACCCAATAAGACCACCAAAATCCAAAAACCTCCCATTTTTTGCTCCAAAAAAAGAGACAAAAATTTTAAAATAAAATTGTTAAATGAGGAAGAGATCTCCCCTATCTCGACCCAAGAAGCAACGACAGAGCATTGGGCGAGCAGTGTGGGCTGGATCACCGGCAACGGTAAGGGGATCGGCGACGGGCAAATCGAAGAGAGAGAAAAATTTGAAAGGAGGAGGAGATGGAGAAGGAGAAGAGGAAGATGAAGGATTAGAGGAGTGGGAAAGAGGAGAGAATAGAGGAGTTGGTTTTTTGGGTTCCAGATTTAGCCGGCTCTAGAATTGGAGAGGTGAGGGAGAGAATAATGGAGGTGGGGGGAGAAGGTAGGGAAAAGGGGAAGAAAAAGATAGTGAGGATAATTTTGGGATATTTGGTGTACTCACTAGGAAAACTCTCTATTTTAAAAAGAGAGGATAGACTTACTAAGAAAACTGGGCTCATTAAGAAAAATGGTGTGTTTCTTTGGAAACTCCCACACACTTGGGAACCTTGGACCCGATTAGATCCGGTTGCAGATAGTCTTTAATTTTTTTGTTCTCTGTTCCTTTATTTACCGTTTGCCATGTTTTTTTTTTTTTGGATTTTCGATTTTCCAAAACTCACCATTTCAAATGAGACGTGAGATGTGCCACCTTGCATTAAGGATTAAATTGATTGTTTTCTTACCACCAATGCATTGATCTCAGAAATTATATTTTTCTGTGTTATAAATCTGATAAAATAACATACTTACTATCTAGATCAATATCTTATCATATATATATGTGTGTGATTATGAAAAATTTAGACAAAAAAACTAATAACAAGACTTAATACTATGGATGAATCTCTAGAGTATATGCTAAATCATGAAAATAAAGGTGATAACGGGTCAAAAAAAAAAATGTATTAAGCAGATAGCTTGTTGTAATTTTTAAGTATTTACATGTTAAATGTCATACTTTTCTTATCAACTGAACTAAAAATTATCTTTTCAATTAATTTGCAGATTTTTTTTATGATGCTCTTAATTTGCTCACATATTTAGGGAAACATGCTTATATAAGCTTATTCAATTTTTCTTATTCATGGAGGAAAAGAAAATTACCTATCCATCAATTCCTCCGTAAGTGACATTATTATTATTCACAATAACAGTAAAAGAAAAAAAAAATGTAATTGTTGCAAGAGGGGAGATAAAAAATCATTTTTAAAAAACACTTTCATTTATTTGTATACATGTTTATATTTTGATCCTTAAAAAAAAGAACTTTGGATCCATTTTTACCTGATTACAACACTCATGGATTTTTTTTTTTTTTTTTTCCCTTATCATTTCCCCACGCACGATCATCACTTGAATTCTTATCATTTTTAATTAATTATTTCTGATGCGATGTCGAATTTGTTCATTTGTTATCTATACGAATGTCTCATTTAACATATACATGTCCACGAAGGAAAAATTGGATCAAAATTTAAATAATATACCAAGATGGAGAACCATAATATTCTAACCTGCCATAGCAGGAGCGGTATATTGAACTAGCTAGTTATACTTATATACAAATTGATGACATGTACTTCAAAATGTTTTATAGATGTCATTTGTTTCACATGATTCATGTTTCATATGCTCAATGTTGCACCTTTTGGATCTATAATAGCGACAATCGTTTTTAATAATAATAATAATTATTATTATTATTATTATATATATATATATATATATAGAGAGAGAGAGAGTAAACGAAAAAATCACCGGCGGTGAAGAGAGCTCCTTCACCGTCACTTAGTTGGCCAAATAAAATTATTACACGTAGCGCCACTTAAGAGAATTTCTAAAGGAGCACACTTTTTTCCTAGTGAGCCCACTTTATACCTGTTCGTACTTATAAAATAACATTATAAAGTGGGTTCACTAGGAAAAATGGTGTGCTTATTTGGAAACTCCCCCGCGGTTAAGGAAATTCTTGGAATTATTCCTGTGGGTGGCACCCGCGGGAATTATTACCTCGAGTGGCTCCCGGGGGATTTCCTCGCAGAAGCGTGGGTGCTACCCGCAGGGTTGCCCGTCTCGGTGTTTTGGTTACGTAGATTTGTTATGTAGATTTGATCCGAATTTTCAGGGAATAGATACTCTGATCTCGGTGTTTTATTACCAGATTTAATACGGATTTAATCCGATCAGACGCTCCTCAATCTATAAAAAGGAGTAGAGTCTACAAAAGAAGACAATTTTTCCACAGAGTCTCTCTCTCTCTCGATATATATATATGTGTGTGTATGAGAAAATAAAAATTCACCGACAGTGAAGAGAGTTTTTATACTAGTGTTTAGGTGTTCCAATAAAATAATTACACGTAGCGCCACTCAAGATAACAAATAAAATAACTCTCTTAACCGTCTTTTGAGTGGCATCACGTGTAATTATTTTATTGGAACACCTAAGCACTCACGTAAATACTCTCTTTACTATAGGTAAATTTTCCGTTTCATATATATATATATACAACAACTTGCCTCTCGAAACGCCAGTAAACATTTTTTGCTCTTATATGTGTATTCGGTTTAGTTTTGGAGTCATAATTGTGGACCCATTGAATAAAAAATGATAGAATAAACGACTGAGCACGTTCCTAAAGAGCCTACATAGGCATTATGAAAATAATATTATTACAATACCTGTTTCTACATACTAAAACATGAGGACACGATAAAAGATGATTCAATACAGAGCCTGTGGAAGGCCTAATGCAATCATTTTGAAGATCGGTGGTTGGGTCATATCTTCCCTCTCATAAATTATAGAGATGACTTTTAGGGATTCAAGAGGTGGCCCCTCCACTTGTTATGCGATAGTTTGTTATGTATAATACTTAGTTAGTTTCATGTGCTGCTTAGTTTCGCAAACTTTCGGCTAGTGAGTATTAAATATGATACTGCACCTCTCTGATGAGAATATCAGATCCTAAAACCAGCTCAACAATCTCACATACGATATGATACAAGAATTAGCATAATTTATGATGATTCTTGTGAATCTATAAAGTAATTTTAACAAATTTTTTTTAGGGAGAAATCTATAGTAATTATAAAACTATTTTAATCCATGTCATTTTAGTGACTTGTTGTAAATTCACATAAATAGGAAACTACATGTATAAGAGTAAACTCTATAAAAGAAGATGACAACAAAAGAAATTTTAGAAATAAAATATGCAAACGCAATTTAGGTTCGGAATAAAAAAAGTAGAATAAAAAAAGTAGATTAATATAATTATATAGAGGGTATTTAGAGGATCTATATTAAATTTCTCCATAGAGAGAACCAATAATCCTTACCCAATACAAGAAAATCTCTAGCATTTAAAAAAAAATATTTATCTATATTTATGATCGAAGTATAACTACTAAGAATTTTAGTTCAAGTGATATCACTCCTCTAAAATATAAGAGGAATTACGAATATAAAAAAAATATATGTGACTGAGCTTGACCAGCAAAGAAAATACCACAGTTAAGAATAATGGGGGCTCATCTAGTCCGGACAGGGCCCTATGCTCCATACTACAGCCGAACAGGCAGCTAACAAATACGTGCCTTGCACGTATTAAGAATTGGGAATGGGAACTCTGAAAACGGCAAAACCCCAACTGGCGACAAGCGACGGATATAATATCTTTTCTTGCCGAAAATAAGAATTAAATAATAATAAAAGATACTAATAAACACATCAATTTTATTCTTTCATTTCTCTCTCATCCTTTCCCCCTCGCTAGGGTTTTAGAGCAGCGAGAGAGAGCTAGGGTTTTAGAGAGATAGAGAGAGGGAAACAGCGAGAGGAGAGAGAAAGAAAGGCGGCCCGATAACTTACCTTCTTGCCACCACCCTTGTCCTCCAAGACGGGGCGTTGCGTCTCCAGCTTCGGCGGTGCGAAGCTTCAGCGGTTCGTCGGAGCCATGGCGATGGGGATTTCCACCTTGTCGGGTCCAGTCCGCAGCTCCTTACGGGGTCCTACCCGACCCGTGTCGCACCGGTTCCGGTACTTCCTCCGGTTTTCCCCTTTTTCTTGTACCAATTTTGTAGAATACGATGTGTTGATTTATCGCTTTTTTGGTCAATTCCGAAGGTTTCAGAACTTTAGCGTCGCTGCCTCTTTGCCGTCAAAGTCAACGCTCAAAATATGGGACATGGAAACTAATAAGGTGAGGAATGAGAAACTAGCGCAATCTAATAAGGTGAGGAATGAGAAACTAGCTCAATCTGTGAGAGATGATCTTGCCGATGGCCGAGTTCCATTTGTACAGAAAGCAAGAGGAGCCTTTGATGATGGAAGTGATTGTAGTAGGACCGGTTCACATCAATTTGGAATTTTCCCAAATGGGTGTTCGCCCAGTGCTCACTATGCTATCACAGAGACCGCTGAGGATGTTATCACAGAGGCCTTGGAGGATGTTCTCCAGCCCAACATGGACCGGCGGGAAGTTAAGTTTGGGGAGAATATGCACAGTAATGTGGATTTTGAGAGGGCGATTAACGGCAGAAAACCTTTGGATCCTGGAAGTCAGGGCAAGGTGACACCTTTTAGATTGCAGACAGATACGAAGAAGGAGAAGATGAGTGAGAAGGAGAAGCTTGTTCGGATTTATGATAAGGTTCTTGTGGTGGATAATGTTGCAAAGGCGAGGGAAGTTGTTGCAATGATAACTACCAAGTATAGGGATCTCGTCTATGCCTGTGATACCGAGGTAAATGCCTGTTGTTCATATCATTTAAGTTTATGGTTATGTAATCACATTTTATATTTGCTTTGGATGCCTGTGGACTTATAAAAGCATAGAGTATGCGACAGTGACATAAATGATTCACAAGAGAACACCAAAACTCTAAATAGAAAAAAGAGAAGCAAGCAAAAATGCTTGTGTTAATTTCTAAGAAGTGGACACATATTCTTTGGTTTCGTTGGCATGTAAATTGGAAGAATTTTGCATTCATTATGCATGGTTAATTGCTCTAGAGAAACAATGTTCTTTTCCGTTCTTTTCTTAAATTTTATTTTAAAGGTTTATTTAAAAAAAGAAAAGTTTCTTCAAAATACTAACATTTCCTCTAACTATGGTTTTTTATATAGGTCCTTTTGTTTTACATAAATATCCTAAAATGCTACTCCTTTGAGGAGTTAAGTTTTTTACTTCAAAGTTTTATGTATTATTCCTCAAGCAGTAGTTTTTTGTAATGTTGTAATAGAACAGGAGGATATATGGAAGTAACTGTAAAGGGAGGAGTTTTCATACCTTTAGGAATACTTGAGGACTATGTAGTGGGGACACTTCTAAAACTAGCTGTACTGTACCTAACTCATAGTCAACACTTGCAGTTTTTGGCCACTCGTTGGCGGTATGTCAAACACTTTTTAACCTTGTCCTCATATAATATAGTTTCAAGTCAAGTCACCACGGACATTTTCTAGACAAGGGATATTTCTTATGCAGTTTTTTTTTGTTTAATTTGAATTGTATTTTTAGTTTCATTTTATATATAATATAACTAGATAACCTTGATAATTAGTGGATGGAAAATTGATGATGATCTCATGGAGACTGTATTTTAAGCTTGTAGGATTAAATGTCACTTCTTTTTTTGTGTATCAATATAGCTATATTTGAACCTATATTTTGCATGTTTATTTTGCCTCGTACCCATATTTGTGCTCATATTTTTACTGGTTTCTGTGTGCAGTAGCTTGAGGAGTTATATGAAGAAACTCTTTGTTTTGAATATTAGCATATGTTCTGCTCATCTATGTTGAGTGCATAGAGTTTTTTTTTTTTTTTTGGGTAGCAAATCTACTCGTTATTCTTATAGGATAACCTTGGAATCTTGCTCCTTGGTTGGATGAGATATAAACTTTCAATAAGGTAGACTTTTCCTACATGCCAAGTGGCATTCTAGGATCTATAGAAGGGAACCGTTTTTAGCATACTGGCAGACTACTAATGGCATGCTCCTCTAACACTCTAGAGCTCAATTAAGTGAATTGAGCCCCCACTTTCCTTGGTCTCAATGAGTTGGCAAGAGGGTGAGCAATGCCAGTCGCTCGAGTACAATAGTAGAGGCTTTAATACGTGCTAACTCTGAATAGAAAGATCATCTCTTGTATATTGGCTATGAATTAGCAAGTGGAAGCCTTCTTATATGGTTGACATTAAGTTCATTATTGGTTCCAAAATCTTGTCTAAGCTTTCTTGTAGTGTTGAGCTCCATCTCTTGTTCTGATGGTAGAAAGCTCAGTTGATGATGGTAATATGATAATCTTTTCTTTTAATTAAACTATTAATATTGAGAAAAACAATCCAAGTTCTTTTCAAAACCAATTTCTATTGCCCCGTACTCAACCCATTTGTAGAAAATTTTCATTTTACACCTTCATAAGGTTGCATCTGGATTGGACTCAGTAATTGCCTAATAGGTGATGCTATTTGTGTTATGAACTTGTGATTCTGTGATGCAGGCGTAAATAAACTCTTTATGTGGAGGTATATTAAGGCTATGCGCATCTCATTTTCCTGAGATAGTGGTGGGAGATCCAGGTGGTTTAGGCAACCGTTAGATCTAACTATACATGTACCTTTTCCACTAAAGGTCTAAAAGAATAGTTGAAAGCTGTCTCACAGGTTTAAATATTTGTCCACAAGTTAAAATATTTGTGTTTTAATAAGCTGTACTATTGCAAGTTTTAGACCTTTCAACATGCTTATTTGCTTAGATTTTTTCAGTAGCTCTTCCATGCAAAGCTATTATAAAGTACTTTTGTGCATCATTTCTCACCATATTCTTTTCTTAAGGGCTTAACTCCTTTTAGGATGATAGAACTTATTATCAAGTGCTTGGTCTGTAATGTAGAATGTTGACTAGCTTCTATTTTGCAGGTGGCCAATATTGATGTGAAACAGGAGACTCCAGTTGATCATGGAGAGGTTGTATGCTTTAGTATCTATTGTGGTTCCCAAGCAGATTTTGGTAGTGGAAAATCTTGTATTTGGGTGAACGTGCTTGATGGTGGAAGAAATGTTTTGATGGAGTTTGCTCCATTCTTTGAAGATGAATCCATTAAGAAGGTGAGTTTAGACTTGTAAGTGCATTGCACACATTTATCATGAGAGTTGGTTAATAGCTCAATCTCCTAAGTCCTAATGTT
This sequence comes from Dracaena cambodiana, assembly GCA_036321105.1. Lineage (NCBI taxonomy): Eukaryota > Viridiplantae > Streptophyta > Magnoliopsida > Asparagales > Asparagaceae > Dracaena > Dracaena cambodiana. The sequence continues at coordinate 56,902,654 of JAYEPQ010000005.1, read as the reverse complement.
ATATATTTCTTATGCAGGACTAACACCTGAGATCTTAATTGTTCATCTATGAATTTCCGTCATGCTAAATTTTTGCTGTGATGATGATGGGTTGTCATGTTGTATTATGGAAATTATCTGACTGGTATTCTGACTATATCATGTTCAATCGATTAATTAATCTATAAGCGAACATTATAGGACCTTGTCCCTAAAAAATGGGTAAAATAAATACTTCAAAGTTGAAGTTGCCCTTTTTTCTTTCTTTTTGTTGTGGATTAATTTAGAAAATATGTCATATGGCAATTATGAAGCAAGTTAGGGTGGATCAATAAATAAAAGGAGCAAAGTAACATTGCAGCAGAAATTGCAAAGTTGGGTCATGGAATGGAAGTTGCAGAAATGCCAGGAAGCAGAAGGCAGACTCTTTGGGTGCTAAATGCTTTAATCCATTAGTACTCGACTATTTTTGTGCTGAGTTTTATATAGTCCATTGGTGTTTTGTGCATCTAATCCACTAACACTACATCGACACTTGTTGCTGAATTAGTGGGGATGCATTTCTAATCTATTGAAGATGATCTAAAGTCGTAAAGGGGGAACGGTGATGTGTTGAGTGGTGCTAGATTGGTTTGGTCAAGCTAGCGCATTTAGATGCATAGACGTGGCTCAATTTGTTTGTAGATCATCGTAGCTTGACCATATTGTAGCCTCCTTTCAATGTGTATCTTATTAACAATTCAAAGTTTTGCCTTCTCTTAATCTCTACTACATGAGGAATAGATATTGAATATTAATTAAATATTGGTCTCAAAGCTAAGTGCACAAGTTTGAATAAGACATGGTCCTCATGTAAATTAACAAACTAACTACTAACTAATCAAATAAACTAAAAACGAATTGATCTAAGTAACCAACCAACAAATAGACCAATCTAATGAATTCTAGCTAACCTATGTTATTTCAAATACTAATAAATCAAATCCTAACTAAAATCAAACTTCATGCAGATCCATAGTAAACCAATTGCTAAATTACATCAGTAGTACCATGGGTTAGGTTCAAGGCAATAAAACACATGTTCTTATGGTCACAATCATTTACTTAATTCATGATATTGCATTTTAAGGTTCTTTATTCCATCTTAGTTTAGAAAATCAAGGTTTGGAACATAATTGTCACCTTGAACAGTCTGTTTGTCGCACTAAACAGTAAAACTCAAAATATTCGTCATTATTTATATGCAGTCCTTTTACCTTACTACATATGCTCAGTTAAACATTATCAGTCTGAATTCACTTTCAGAATTATGCATGCTGGCACACTTATTTCAAAAAGTCTTTTCTAACCTAAGACACAATGTGCATTGTTGCTCGATACAGTGGAACTAATGGAGAACTCTGGGTTTTTCTTTTTGTAGGTATGGCATAATTATAGCTTTGATAGCCATGTCATAGAAAACTATGGAATCAGGCTTTCTGGGTTCCATGCAGATACAATGCATCTTGCTCGGCTTTGGGACTCTTCAAGAAAATTTGATGGTGGGTATTCACTTGAAGGACTCACAAACGATCCGAAGATATCTCCTGTTGATAACTTCAATATTGGGAAGATATCGATGAAATCTATATTTGGCAAGAAAAAAGTGAAAAAAGATGGATCTGAAGGTAAAATCGTCACTATTGCTCCCATAGAAGAGCTACAAAGAGAAGAACGGATACCTTGGATTTGCTATTCTGCCCTAGATTCAATAAGCACCTTAAGACTTTTTGAGAGCTTGAAGAAAAAGCTTGAGGTAATGACGTGGTTGCTCAATGGTGATTGTAAAGGAACTATGTATGATTTCTATGAAAAATACTGGCGTCCGTTTGGTTTTCTTTTAGTCAAAATGGAATCTGAGGGAATGCTTGTTGATCGTACTCATCTTTCAAAGATAGAAGAAATTGCTAAAACGGAGCAGCAAAAAGCTGCAGACAGATTCCGCAAGTGGGCTTCTAAGTACTGCCCCGATGCTAAGTACATGAATGTGGGAAGTGATACTCAAATACGACAACTATTTTTTGGTGGTATAGCTAATAGGTACAGTCTTGTTAACACAAAATGTCAGTGTGCTGCTATGGTAGTGGTTTCTTATAATATTAACTTTGCATATTTTGTAAAATTAATTGTTCTTATCTTATTTTGTATTAGGAATTTTATAAGTGCAATCATTCTTTTTTGATTCTTTTCGATCATTGGTGAATATAGTTATGAATTTTTGGTCTACAGTACATTATAACTGAATGCTTGTGCTCCTTATCTTTTATTGCTTAAACATTATGTCATAATTTTAACAATATATGATTCAGTGAAGAACAACATTAGATGGTTATGAGGAATATGTGTCCTCTATGCTAAAGTTTAATGATCTTTGTTAGTAAAGTACATTTCAATTGTTTTTTCTCGGATGTCTTTAAATGGGATCTGGGGTAACCTGCAGAGAAGTAGTGAAGTATGGATTTTACTTGGTGACAGGTCGAGGTGGAGCTAACTACCCTCATCCCTTTACACGTCTCTGTATACACAAAATGGCAAATTTTTATCTGCTGTCCAAATAAGCAAGTGGGATGAGTAAATGGGCTTGAATTTGATTTCCACTTGAATTTGATTTTCACTATGTACAAAGGGGGCACCCCGAGGTGATCTTTCATTGTTAATTTACCAGCATGTGCTGGAAGGGGACACCACATGTCCGTAAGATGAGAATGGGCAGGTTCAAAGGTCAACCACTGACCAGTCCTATTCAAAAATTTAAATTAGAAAAATAAAAATTTTATTTTAATTCAAATTTTGAATAGGACGAGCCAAAGATTGGTACTTGGATCCATCCATTCTTATTCCTACATGTTCAAAGCATGAGGGAAGTGTTTCAAGAGGCTTAGATGCCCTCATTATCACAAGAAAGAACAACTTCTATACCCTTAGGCTCTTCTTTGAGAAGAAGCGTTTCTATGCTTTAGATAAGTTTGAATTAAATTTTATATTCAACATGGTCACTGCCATCTATATAAGGTCCTTATTTTCTCCCTAATATATAAAGTCCTTTTGTGGCTTATATATAAGGTCTTTTTGACCTTATGACATTTGCATTTTGTTATATTAGTAATAATATGTTCTTTGGTTTGTCCAAGTTTTGACTACAGAATTCCTATCTTGATATATTCACTGTGCTCATGAGATTTGTTTCACTCAAACTGCTGTGTTAGTGACAAACCAAATAATCAATCTAACTAAACTATTAACTGAAAGTTCTTATCATCACATGCATATATTGATGAATTGTGCATTGAAACTGATATTTCAGTTTAACCAAACCATTTAATTCCTCGAATGCTCAAGATATACTGAACTTCGCATAGGGCAAAATTTTGGGTAAATTTAAAATATGATATCGGTTTCTTGGAGGAGCAGGTTAGTTAAATGCTCGAACCTTATTGATCGGACCATAATTTCATTCACTGAATGCTGGACATTGCCTTTATATATCTCACTGTGTATGCATGAATTTTTAAACAATTAATTTTGTTGTTCTTCTATGTCCTATAAACTGTTGTTTCTTCTTTCAGTTATTCTTTCTTTAAACCTTTGTATGGTTTTTATTTGTTTCTCTCATATTTTCCATGTAAACAGGAAAGATGAAGCTGAAATACTTCCAGATAAGAAGACCTTTAAAGTGCCTAATACAGACAATGTGATTGAAGAGGGCAAAAAGACACCTTCAAAATATCGTAATATTACATTATATAATCTCAGTAAACCAATGAAAACTGATATATATACGGCGAGTGGGTGGCCTTCAGTTAGTGGTGATGCTTTGAAAGCATTGGCTGGAAAGGTCTCCACAGATAATATATATTTGATGGATGATGAAGATGGACATTCTGATGACAATTTAGAAACTTCCCTTGATGAGACTCCCAGTGCCAAGGGAAGTGTAAAAGCAGATATGGTTTCAGATAAAATTGATGTATCTGTGTATGGAACTGCTTATCAAGCATTTGGAGGTGGAAAGGAAGGGAGGGATGCCTGTCATGCAATTGCAGCACTTTGTGAAGTTTGCTCTATTGATTCCTTGATTTCCAACTTCATTCTTCCTCTCCAGGTGAGCTGATTTAATGGTTTTGGTCTTAATTTGGTTATTTATAAATTACAATAACAAAGATTTTTTTAGTTTATGCCAAATTGCTTCTGTGTGCATTTGTAGTTGAAATTTTGTTATTGCATAAATTAAATATGCATGTTTTTCTTCTGAAAATTAATTTGCAGATGCTGGTCCATTGGCAAGTGCAATCCATATGAGAATACTAACAGCTTATTTTTTTGTTTTATTGGTGTAAAAAGGAAGGTGTTACCAGAAACCACAGTTTCTTATTTGAAATTAAATAAATTGCTTACAGTGCGAACATCCATATTCATTAAGTATAATAGTGTTGGCTTTATTTTTATTTTGTTTTTGTGAGGTAGCTAAAACTTTTGTCAAGTTAAATTTATTTTAGATTTTTGAACATATTCCTGTACATTATTGGGACATGCTTGCCTCTCTCATCTAGATTCATACCCACATTTAAATTTTGGTATGGGCATCACATACAGATCTGCACCCACAGATGTGTCAGGTTAAGGTACATATCCCACATATAGATTTACATCCAGACACATTCCTACATCCAATATAGTGGCAAGCTGGTACATTAATATACACATATCCAAATTTATCTCTTATAATATACTAGCCCATGTAGATTTAGAATTTTTTTTTTTCCTGAGCATATGTAGATATTATTACAATTATGCTGGAGAATCTATGTGGCTTCAATTTTGAGCAGTTATTGAGATACCGATACTTGATTACCTTGTTAATCCTTATTATATTCTTGGTTGTAGCTTATTGTGTCAAAACTATATATTATAATTTACAAAAGAACATAAAGAGCAGCTGTAACAAGAGCACACTATCACCAACAAAAATTGACAGCAATCATGTCATGATTTTACTTTAAACTTGTCGGGTTAGCTCCCTGTGGCCTGTTCACATTACGGGCATTCAAAGTCTTCACACTTTCAGACTACATTGATATTTATGATCCTACCATTCCTACAGGCGTACTTATTGGTTTCATTGCATGTGTCCTAATCTTCTCAATTGGTTTGGTTTAATTGGTGGATGCTTTTATTCATTTGTACAATTTATCAACTTTTGAAAAGGAGAATTATGAGTCTTGTGGTAGCTATTGATTATATAACTTGGAAATGTTCATGTTAGTTATTTTGATTTTTAACCATGACTCTCTTTCGAATCCACACTAGTACGCTACAGATAAATGGCATTAACTCACACATGTAATTATATTATTCTTGTAACCATGTCATACTCGTATTCCGGATTCTATGTCATCATATCCATATTGATCGTATCATTACTTGTGTAACATAGGATCCTTCAGCAGTTTTTATTCAATTCCTGTGTTTAAGAGAGTTTTTCTTGCAACGGATCCTGCGTCTCCTTGAGTTTCGATCCTAGCACCATACTCAGCCAGCACTTTGAGTGGTCGTAATTGATTCCTCATTCTAAATTGAAGCTACGTATACAACTTCTTAAGAACATTTTCATTTTATCCTGTCTTTTATCATGTAGCTGCTCATCTATCTGAATATTCTTTCTCCAGCTTCACTCATTTTTTTGGGCATGATATTTCTTAATTGCCTAATATCATAATTGCCTAACACATCAAGCATATCTGGTCTTTTTGCCACCTTACCAAATTTTTCTTTGCATATGCTCACCCTTTTAAACTTTGTAACGAAAGGTCGATAGCAAAGATGTGATGGCATGACTCATAATTTTGTTGCTTCTCAAATCAGATAATTTCTCCATGACAGATCCTAAAATCCAATTTTAATATTTAGAGTTGAACAGTTTAGCAGGTAAGATTTTCTGTAGATATTGCAAAATGAAGAACTACATTTATTTTTTAGGGTCAACCAAAATTTGGCTAGAAGTTACAACATTCAATTTTATTTAAGATTTAACATAAATAGTCTTCTTCATATTAGGAAATCGGACATTGCTATGGATTTGAGGAAGAATAGAAAGTTCTTGACAGATTGGTACATCAAGAGATACTTGAGTCAAAAACTATGCTGCACTTGCATCTTTACAAGGTTTTTAACATTAGATGTCTTCTAGGAGCCCTCCACCCTCTCTATTTTGATGTGAATATATTTATAATTAAAAAAACGTACTTCAAAGGAGAATATTCTGAGATGCTTTTGGGTCCTTGTGAATTAAATCCCAGATGCATAGGGTTCTCCTCTTGCTTTGATGCATTATCTGTTTATTTCTTGTTCCTACTTTTCCAAATTGATTTTCTTTTTGAACAGAGACATTAATATGATGAGATCTGTGACATTTTTTTAAACAGTGGATTTTTGTTAATAACCTTGCTTCTTTTTTTTTTCTTTTGATAATAGGGGGGTCACATTTCTGGTAGCAACGGTCGCATTCATTGTTCTTTGAACATCAATACTGAAACTGGACGCTTATCAGCACGGAGGCCAAATTTGCAGGTTCAAAAGTCTATTCCTCTAATCCTTTTCTTTTGACAGTAGTAGTTCTTAATAGAAATAATTTATCTGATTAAAGCAAAATGTTGGTGCTAACTGTGGAGTAAATTGTTTCAAATGCCTGCCTGAATAATTCTTATACCATGGCCTGTGGCAGTCATTAGTTTTAGCAGCACATACTTTAAAGAATCTGCTTTTTCCATTTAACCCTGTTAAGAAGGCTTGTGTACTGAGTAACAAGCGAATGCTTTTCGTGTTAGATATACAATAGAAACAACAAAGCCTTTATCCCAAGCCTTGCAGTATAGTTGAATCCCTTTCTTCTCCATTGAGCGTCCTTTAGGTCTAGTTCTGTTTAGCAGGTGTGAATATTACATAAAAATTGCAGAGGTTAAAAAATAAAAAATATAGTTCTTTGTTTTGTTTTTCTAAAGCTGTAAGATAGCCGAAGGACTTTCTGTTTCATTGAGTGGGTTTAGGGGCATTTCTTGGTATGATACAAGGTTTTTGACTCTAAGAAACATGGATACGACTACTGGAAATGGACAACCAACGCGGTAAAATGTAGGACGCAAAGACGTGGCAGCATGACATTGAATACATATTTTAATATGCAACGTGTCTATTCATTCATTTAGATGTGCATTTCTTGGGATGAGCCCCGTCTCCTTAACTTTTTAAATGATGGCTCCATGCATCTCACTTCTAATATAGATGCATATCTAAAGTTATCGAAGTTTTATACCAAGTCAATATTCTGATGGCTCATTTCCACTAAACTGCACACTCTGACAGAGAAATAAAAGTTAACAAAAATCTCAAACTTGTAGAGTGAACAAAGAAGTAAATAAAAATTTATTCGTGTCCTAAAAATGTCTGAGCAGAATTCATAATTTAAAAGTGAACCATGAGAATAGGACATGTCCGAGCAGTTTTCAATGTGTCGAGAAATGCCCAGGAAGTGTCAATGCTCGACATGGGTAGAAAACTGTGATAGAAGTGTCTGTGCTACATAGCTGTTATTTCTATAACCATAGCCGAATGTTCTCTTGTATTAAACAATTTTGATGTATAGATTTATTACAAATGTTAGATATGTTGCAATAGTCCCTACTTGCTATGGGCAAAGCTGATAGCGCTGGCAAAGGGATGGTAATGGATAGGGTATGGTTAGAGTCAGGCTGGGAACATATGCTAGATTGTTCCTTTCGTGCAACCTAACCTGTTTGATAAAGAGATCAGGTTTGCCAATTCTAAAACTATATAAGAAGGTAATCGACCTTGAACCTGGTCTGAACTGAGCCAATTGGTCATATCTCAGTGTTTGGTGGTGGTCAGATCAAAGCAGTTTTCAGAGAAAAAATACTAATTTTGGTCAGAGCAGTTGAATTTGCACTGAGTTACAAATAACTATATAACAAGAAGATCTGCTGTATAATTTGACAGAACATGTATGCATGTTATTGTAATTTGAATGAAAGGAGTTAACCATACCCGGTGCACACATTTTAGGGATTAGACAGGTGACTTGTTTTTCACCTGTACATGCTTACACTAGAGTAACCTCCCAGCTTCATTTATGTTTTAGGTTAAATCTATGGGCTGGGTTGACAATGGTCTTGGTGCAATCCCCTTTGTACTTGTTCCTGTCCATGTTCGTGCCTTTGTACTCGTAATTTGATTTTAGTTTAAATTTCACATCAAGTTCACGGATTAAGCTCAAAATCCTTGCTGTGGCACTGGCCGAGTTGAGGAAAGATATGGGATGTTGTCTCCATCTACTTTGCAGTTATGTATCCAAGGAAAACATATGTGGATGGGTGATAGTCTCGTGTTGATAATGTTGTGCATTCTTTTGATCTGGCGGTTAGACCTGTGAAATTTTCTCAGTATCGTGCCAATATGAGAAAAGTATGAAAAGCCTCAAGTATGTCATTTTTAAGATTCTATGCCACTTCAGCATGATGAATCAGTGAGTCACTTGTAGGGTTAGAGCAGGCTACTCTTGTCATGCTTCTGGAGAAGTCAATATTTTCCAGCGGTTCTCTCAGGTTTATTATAAAGCTGTACGCTGCTCCTGTTCAAGTTGAAGGCATTTAAGGCATCTCTAAAGTTTACACTCCATTTCTAGGTCATAGTTTTTTGGTTAACCTAGTGTTGTTCTGGCAGCAGATTCTTTTAACCATTTTGCTGCATTTTCCTGTCATTTGGCCTGTCTTACGTTTCATATTCTTTATACTCTTATTCAGACTATTATTTTCACTTTTTCCTCCCTAAATTAGAATCAACCTGCTCTAGAGAAGGATCGGTATAAAATTCGTCAGGCTTTCATTGCTGCTCCTGGAAACTCCCTTATTGTTGCAGATTATGGACAGGTCAGTAATATCATGGTTAATTTTTATCACTAGTTATCATCTTTGTTGTTTAATAGTGAAATAATCTCTACTTGTACTTTTACTGTATTGAAATATATTTCTAAAGCTGGAGCTTAGGATTTTAGCTCATTTGGCGAACTGCCAAAGCATGTTAGATGCCTTCAAAGCTGGTGGAGATTTCCATTCTAGGACAGCTATGAATATGTATGAGCATGTCCGGAAAGCTGTAGAAGAAAAGAAGGTACTCCTTGAGTGGCATCCCCAACCTGGTGAGGAGAAGCCTCCAGTTCCATTGCTAAAGGTACATGTGGGTTCAACCTTTGTTTCTCTCGTAGTTTAAATCATGATAGCAAAGAAGTTTGCTGGTGAGGAGAAACAATGGAATGAATTTATTTAATACATTAAATAAAGCAGAACCTCTATTATAAGTTTACTGTTAAATTTATCAAAATCTGATAACTACTTTTAAATTTATTCATAATCTAACAACCACTTGTAATTAAATCTGACAATTGCTTTTGATTGATAATTTTGTTTCTGTTTTGATTCACTGGAATTAAGTTTTGGTCCAGGAAGAATTTGCTGTTCTCCAAGTTTTTGTTAATAAGTAGCATTTATAAAAAAGGTTAACTACTAGAGAAATAATGGAATTCTTCGTTTTATAGCTGTTTAACTTTAATAACCTGATAAAGGTGTCATAGCTGGAAGATACAAGGCTGCAAACTGATGCCCTGCAAACTGTTCTGGTTACAGGATGCATTTGCTGCTGAAAGAAGGAAAGCCAAAATGCTGAATTTTTCGATTGCGTATGGAAAAACTGATGTGGGGCTATCTCGGGATTGGAAGGTACTTTTGTACTTTTCTGCAGTTAGAACTATTCTAAGATTTATGGCTGGTGACCGGAAAAATTTGTTACAATTATATGTTGTTGACGGTTTAGCTGAAATAGTTTTACTTGGTAACCTTTCTGTTCATTAACCTTTTTAGTAATCACAAAAGGACAGATAGATGACAAGGGCTCTTTATTTGTAAATATTTTTTGAAAAAAGATAACTAATATGGAGGTTTTCAGTGGTTGATTGTGTTTGATGTACTATGGAATGGTAGGCATTGACTAGATCTATATACAGTCAAGCTGAACATATATAAATGCAAAATTTTATTAAAGGAGGGTAATGTTGTGAGCTCCAGAGCAATGCGTCCAGCAACTGTCTACCAGTCTATAGAATTCTTACCATAAGTATGTCGAGTGCGATAGTACCCATGACCATAAGGAAGTGGAGACAGGGAAATATGCAAAACTAAATTATGTATCTAAAAGTAAGTAGGTTACTTATTTTCATAAATAATTCAATAATGGTTTTGGGGAAGATATCTATAAACGGAAAATGAAAAAGTCACTAAGAAAATGTGACTTTTGTTTGTTTGTTAAAGAATTTGCTGCAGCTTGTAAAGACAACTGAGCAGGCCTGGTGGTGTGTGACTGCACAAAATTGATACGGTAGGACAATTCAGATGAGCTTACCATTTAAAATTTGGCTGCTCAGAACTGGGATTAGGGGAAAGTTTTATGGATGTACATCTGATATTATTGGATGGAGAAACAATTATTTGGTTAGAAATGTGGAAAATTTGAGGAAGCAGGAGGGATAAGGTCATATTAGTTGACGTAGATACTGGAGCATGGACAATGGATGCTACAAATGATTTGACAAGAGGATCTCTAGGCCAGAGGTCCAGAACAATTTCATGATATTGATGTTTTGTGGCCGAGTATATGGAAGAAAAAAGTTGTATTGGGCATGATAGAGATTAGCAGCAAGGAGAACATTTCTTCTCCACTTGATTGTCACCATCCAAGTGAGTCCCACCAACCCCATCATCATCACAACAATTTCCCCTCCACACCAGCCAAAGTTCCCTCTTCTCCACTAGTTACCATTGATCCAATCAAAACAGCAACACCCTAACTCCGTCAAGTCCTCTCCATTTCATGTGCATCCATCCCATTGCAAATCTTATTGATTTTCACTCTCAAAGTCAATTTGTTGATTTTCATGCTTGATTTCAGATCTGTTCAAAACATTATTCTGCACATTCCGTAAACCAGATTAGGCTTACTACTGATTGAGGCAAGTGCAGTTGTCAAATCACCTATATGTAAGTATCGTTTGTGAAGCAAAGATTCTTCAAACCTCAGCCCTATATGTTACCTTATCCCCCAAAAAATGCATTCTATACAAATATGAACTTACTAGATATCCTTGGAGACTCTTAAGTATCAAAATAGATAGGATACAGGATAGATATGACTAGAAAATGTGTATGAGTGGAGATATTCAGCTAAACTGCTAACATATGACAAAATGATCCTTTTTCAATCTTTGTATTATATTTGATTTTTTCTTAATCTCTGCAAAATCATAAACCAGATCAATGTTCAAGAATGCGTTTTCAGTATGCGTGCGGTTCAGGACCGCATAACGCATAATCGGATTACGTGCCGATTATGCTGATTACGCGGAATTATGCGGAATATTAATATTTTAATATATATTAATATAATAATTATTAAAAAATGGATATATTAATGCTATAAAACTCTAAAAAATTATAAAACAATTATTTCTCATTCAAAAAAATAATTCATACAATTAACAAATCGCCAAATAATTCAAATAAACTAATACTCTACTACATCTATGTAAAAATAATTTTACAAATTTGTTCGTTGGTTTTACTTGATTATAAAATGTATCATTTTGATTCAAATTTGACTAGTAACCAATATAATCTAAACTATAGGAATATAAATGAAGCAGCTACAGTCATTATATTATTATCAAACTGTTATTATCAAGCAGCTACAGAAACTATAGGAATATCAAGTTCAAAACTGTTATTATCAAACTATTGGAGCAGCAATAAAATTCAAGTTCAAAAAATTATGCAACAGAGGAAAATTATGCAGCAGCTACAGTATGTAGCAGGAAAAAAATTATGCAGCTGCAGAAAATATTATGCAGCAGTAATTATGTAACAGAAATTATGCAGCAGCAGAAAAATTCTAAAAAAATTTACCATAGAAATTATAAATTAAACAAAAATGAAGCAGTTACATAACAAAGATTATAAATAAAATTATGTACAATATTTAGCATATAAATTAAAGAAGCAGCTAGCGAAACTAAACAAAAATTATAAAAAAAAATTATGTGCAAAATTTAGCATATAAATTATAAAATTAAACAAGCAAAAAATGAAATTGAAGCAGCTACAGAAGATTTACCACCGGAGGGGGGACTGCTGGAGGGGGGATTGGTCGCCGGAGGAGAGAAGCAGATCGGAGGAGGCGGAGGCACGAAGGAAGGGAGAGAACTGCTTGCCGCTGCACGATTGGAGGAGGCCCGAGGGGATTCACGGTATCGAGCAATCACTCGATCGACTCGATCGATTAGGCAAACGGGACGACGACAAAGGATTTTAAGGGTCGGCGAAGTTATCCACCTTATCGATCAGTCGATTGACGACGTCGAAGGCGATCGGAGGGGAGTGAATGGGTGATCGGGGAGGGAATGGGTGATCGGAGAGGGAATTTGGACGCTAGGGTTTTTTATCGCGAATGGGGATGGGCTCATTGAGAAGAAACGAGAGGGGGAATTAAAAAGGAATTGATACGGGTCGGGTCGGGTTTTAAAACGAGTTCGAAACCCATTAATCCACGTTCTTTGCGGGTCAGGTCGGGTACGATTATGCGCCCTATGCGGATTATGCGGCCGCATAGAGCTCATAATCCGCATAATCGCCCTGTCCACAAGGACAGGGCGATTTTCGCCTTCTTTGTGCGGTTTTACACCGCAAACGTTTATGCGGGCGCATATGCGCCCGCATAGAACGTTTTTTAGAACACTGAACCAGATGGATGGTCAAATTTGATGTATTTTGTAGAGCATTTATGTGTAATAAGTTTTATAATATGTTATCTGCATCAAGTGACTGAGGGTATTGGAATTGGTGGCCAATGGTATTGGAATTAGTTATATTAGAATTAGACCAATATTATATAGTAAATCGTGTATTGGGTACCTCAAAATTTGAAACAATATTTGTGATATCTATCAATATCACCCTATAATGTCTCGCATCTCAAGATACTATTCGCATTCAGCAACATATTCATTTAATACATGTAAAACAATACTGCCACATTCACACGCACACACATACAATCCTTAGTCCGTAAAAAACAAAGGAAATAATTTGTTAATAGAAATATATCAAAAGCAATGTCATCATCTAGATCCAATGAAATGAAAGAAATAACTACTATCTAAACCACAACTCTAAAAAAAATGAAATGAAAATCTCAAAGGAAAGAACAAAGATCAGCTACTTTTTCTAAATGATATACTCGTCTGCCTGCAAATCAACATAGTTTCGGCATGCTAAATCAAAGCCGTCAAAAGCAGCCTAACTAACAAGTGCATCAAGTGGGAGAGAACATTTGTGCACACAATGTATGTATAGCGTTAAATAGTGATATAATAGAAAGAACAAGCCGAACTTCAAATGTGCCAATTTCAATGTAATACCATTATTTCTTTCAAATTTAATAGGAATTATTTGGTTGAATATCGTTCTTTCTTAAAAATTAATTTGAACTATCCTGTGGAGGAGGCCATGTGGTTTAGGAGGGTCACGTTCCTGCTTAGGACCGTAAATCTAGATTTTTAATACTATTCCAGGACAATATAACGATGCGCTCAAGCAAGCAAGATAGATGAGTATAAGCTCTAGGACCGAAGCCCCCTAGATAGATAGTGATCCGGTAACCATCCCAGACTTTCATAGTTAGGACCCTCAATTTCGGTTGTGCAATATATATTCCTAGGAATCCCAAAAATATGTGTACAGATCCACCATGTAGTTTCCTCGTAATCCCATCAAATTATCTTATGTCTTAAGTTGATTTCAAGATATATATTATATCTAGTTTTCAACTATTATCAGGAGTCAAGTCATGTACAAGTGTAAAAATAGCATATCTCAAGAGATTCCAGGTATTGTAGGCAAGACCAAACAAATTAAGAATCCTAAAGTAGTATAAATTTGGTATATTAATTATGTCTTAACTGTAATTAGTATTAATGACACTCAAATAAGGTAAAAATATTATTTGACTGCAATTAGTTTTGCAAAAAATATAGATATATGAGAATAATGGGTAACAAGCAATAAATAAAGTAATGAAGCAATAATTAATTTATATAAATAATATACATTATTTCAAGAATTTCTTGCTATCATAAAGAATATTCATGAGTAGCACGTTAAAAGAAAGAAAGGAGCAAATGGAAGCAATAAATACTAATTAATTAAAGAGTGGATAGGTCTACTAGTTTTTAAATTTAAATAATATGAATTTGAACTACTCATGAATCATTATTAATTTAAATGAAATCAATTTACAGCTAATTTTTATTAATTAAAAAAATATTAGTTTCTATATGATGTGCTCTTCTCAATATTTAATAATGAATCTACTGATTGTAATATAAAGACCTCAAAAGGATCTATCTATCATTTGTTTGGCAATTAGCTAAACATCTTGCTCACATGCATATGATACTCTCTCCTCTGACTAATCTCTATATATCTATGTAACTTGTGGGTTTTATTTGCTACAGACCTTAGATCTACAAGGGACATCCTTGATGGAACTGAGTCTGCATATGTGCTTCATAGAAAATGTGTGAAGGTATGCTATTGGTAAAATAACAACAACAAAGCCACTATCCCTTATTTAGGCTATGCCACATGAACTTTTCCGTTGATCTTTTGAGGATGCTATTTAAATCAGGCTTTTTTAGAACCCTTTTTGGGACCTGTGAAACACTTTGCATTGAAGCTGATGATTTGATCGGTTCATCTTGCTTTAGGTACCTTAAAAAAATCTAACGGGAAAGATGATAAATCAAGTTCGTTAAGAACTTTTTACCCATGCATCAAGTGGTTGCATAAAACACAATCAAAAATGAAAAGGAGAGAGTATAATTAATGAGTTATCTTCATTGATTACATTTAAATATAGTGGCCTGAATTGCTTTGCTCAAAAAATTTGTTGCATGGCCTAATATATTAACCTAATCTAAACAATTGCTACGGAGCTTATTAATACAAATTTGTCCTATTAAGACTAGTGAATCAGTGATGATTTACTATGGCTTTGCCTTATTAACTGGTTGCCTTAGTCTATTTTAAAAAGAGAGCGTGGCATTTCTTTCATAAACTCCTGAAATTTAAGAAATTATTTTCCTTGGAATATTATGTTAATATACCGATCTCTTCCTCCTCTTTCTATTACTGATGACTCTAAGAGAATCTTCTATTTCCCATATACCACTAGGCTTGAGCTGTGTAGCTTCTGAATGGGGGAAAAAAATTCTTCACCAATGGAATTTCTGTCTGTCTGAAGACGATCTGTGAGTTCTTTGAGTTGAAACTTACCTCAACCTAAAGTCCACTGAGTAATCTCGAAGCAAAGATGGAAATTTTCACGTGTTCCGTAAATTAGTCATAGATATAATTGTAGTGATGGTTCTCACCATAGTAATGGAAGAAATGTGGTTCAACTGGTTAGCAACATGGAAGAAGTATCTATTGAAAAAAGACGATGATATCTCCACTAGGAACACTAGAACTTGGAAAATAATGTCTTAAATATAATAAATCTCAAATAAATTTTCTATTAGCAAGATAAGGGGCCAGATAACAAAGAGGAGAGTACTTTCTGCTATATATTTATACCTATATGACGGTGACCTGTTTTCTTATGTAGTCTTGTGGTTCTGGTCCCTTAACATGTTGGGAGTCTCATAAGTACTATCTTACCTTGCTTTTTAGTCAATGGAGTCCTTTGTCTTAATTTATGGATTCTTCACTTCAACCTTGGATGTATATGTTATCCTCATTCCAGTGCCATTCTGTGCTGCCTTTTGCTTTTGTTACGTTGGAGGCGGAAGTTGTGCTACATGGTCTTTAGGTTTAACCATATCAGTAATAGATTTAGGCGTAATTAAAGCAGAAAATTTTCCTAGTTTGTGTATACCTATCTATAACTATTCTTTAGAAGAAAATAGTTTGGAGCCTGGTCCTTCTTCTTTATTTGTCTCCCTAAGAAAATTGTTTTGGCCGTTGATTTTTTTTATAATTTTCCTTAGAAGAACGTCTCGCCCATCGATTTTTTTAAAAGGAAAATAAAGTCATTAAAATTGTTTGGAGTTTTAATAAAAACTATTAATTATAGTTTTGGAACTTAGTTGAAATTTTTTGTTGCCTATAACTATTGTTAAAAGTCGCTAAGTTAAACTCAAGTAAAAATCATGTTGGTCGCTGATTTATTTTTTTAATCTAAATATCCAAAAAAAGGGCATATCGACCGTTGAATTTTTAGAAGCCAAATCAAATTGTTCAAGGAAAATTGAGTCGTTAAAATTATTTAGTGTTAATAAAAATTATTAAATTATGATTTTGACAACAATAATAACTAAGTTTTTTTATCCCAAGTGCTTGAAATAGCCTACATGAACCAAAAGAGAATCACGTCAAATCAATCACATGGATGATCCTTCTCAGTCATTCCTATTGAGCAATATATCTTCATTCAAGCTTCTAGCATCCATATTTTTTTGTATCACCACCATCCATATTTTCTTTGGTAGTCCTTTCACTTTTTAACTTATTCTATATTGATAAACTCTACTCATTAGAATGGTAAATCCGGTAGTCTACATCGCACATGACGAAATCATCACAGACAATTTTCTCGCATCTTCTATTCAATGGGGCTGCACCTACTTCAGCCCGAATATTCTCTTTTCTGACTTTATCTCTCCTAATATCATCACACATAAAAAAGTATGTGTATCTCAGCTACACTTATTTTATGTGAATGACATTCTTTATACCTAATATTTCATATTATATAATAAAATTGGCCTAATAGCAATCGTATAAAATTAAGTTATAATTTTTTAGCTCAATTAAAATTCTTTATTGAACCTTTTATTTGTTTCCCTGTTGAAACTCATCTCGACCATTGAATTTAATTAATAAAAAATTGTTCTTTACTTAGCTTACTACTCTTCTTCCATACCAAAATCATACCATCTGTTGATTTTTTTTAATAATAATCCCCATTTTATTTAATGTCCCTACAAAATTCATGTCGACCTTTATTTTTTAATTAATAAAAAGAGTATTGCGTAATTAAGTTTGGCCTAGGTTAGGGTTAGATTGGCTTGGAGTTGGTTCGGTCGACCATGGTTAGCTTGGAGTTGATCTAAGTCAATCAAGTTTATTGATAGAACTCATGTGTTACAATTATTGGAAGCAAATATATCCATTACAACTCTTAAAAGCAAATAAGTTGGTGCCATTTCCTCTCCTTTTTGTTTGATACCCCTTTTATTTATTTATTTTTATCAATATTTTCAGAAGTTAATTTTTTTTTAGGATGATTTCCTTTTTATTTGTTTTCCTACAAAACTCATAGCATCCACCGATTCTTAATTAATAAAAGCATTAATTATAATAACTATCCCTATACTTTTGGGATGTATCATTATTAGTCCCTTACCAAAAATTTGCATAAAGATCCTCTGATGGAGGGATAATTGCAACACTTTTTTGTTCCACTTATACCCTCTATAGGTGGTCTCTAAGAATTTTTTTTTTTAAATAGGATATTAGTTATGCACCCCCAATAGTAGAAGGATAATTATTGCATTTAATCGGTAATAAAATATAATTGGTTAAACTCAGCTGGGCTTGGTTAGGTGGGGTTTGGATGTGGATTTGGGTTGTGTTGATCACGATTTTCTATAAATTATACATTTTTGAGTTTTATATCAAAATACAAAGTTTTAAAATAGTGTAGATTACATGATTAAACTTTATGATGCAATAGTGCATGGGTAACTTTGAATTTTATGCCCAAATTAAAGCAACATGCATGTAAAAGATGGATTGGAACAAGCAAGCATGAAGGATATATAAAGAATATAGTTAGTACTTCCTCGACTATATATTAGTAAAGATGCCATTTTCCCCTCAATTTGTTTACAAGTTTTTATGTTCAGCAGTAACAACGCACATGCATGTTACTAATGAACGAAGTGAGTGTCATATCGATGTCGGATACGTATCGGACACCAACACTTGCATGACATTGCCGATATGTATCTCACACACCTAAACCAAAAACTTGTGTATTGGAGCTGTATTCGTTTTCAAAAAGTTATACATATTACGTATTGGGGCTGTATCCGCTTGCAAAAAGTCATAAATATTGCGTTTTGAGCACTATAGAGTCATACATTGTCTGTAAAAGTCAAAAAGTGCTTTTGATGTATAAAGAGATACTAAGCTAATAGGGTGCGAATGCCTTATAAAGATAGAATATTCAAATATTTTATTCAATGTGTTAGTCCGTCAAGTTGAAATTCAGACTCGTTTCTTTAATTCAATTGGTGGATTAGAATTTATAGATTAAATTATTAAGATTTTTTTCTTTCTACTTCTTGAAAAATATCTTTAACAACTAGAAGATCTGATTCCATTATATATATCACATGCATAAGTATATGCATATTTATGTTACCGTGTCTCTGCATCTCCATGTCCTACTTTTTTTGGTTTTTCCATATCTCCATGTCTGTATCATATGGTATCTCTGTCCCTTATCCATATCCATACTTCATAGGTGTACGGATAAGCTTTCAGTTCATTAATATTTATTCTCAGGAACTGTGTTATGCCAGGTTTCCGTTAAGGAAGCAAGAGAAACAGTCGAACGATGGTATAAAGACAGAAAAGAAGTTTCAAAATGGCAAAAGGAGCGCAAGAAAGAAGCAATAGAAAATCATCGTGTTTATACATTGCTTGGAAGGGCACGGCTTTTTCCTTCAACTGCTAATGCCAGTAATGCTCAGAAGGGTCACATCGAACGAGCTGCTATAAATACTCCCGTACAGGTACTCTATTATGCATATAGGGCTGCTAAAGATTTATTGTTTATTCATGCTTTCATTTATAGCTGTTGGCTGTATTGCGCTTTTCTTCTTCTTTTTTTTTTGTTTTTTTAAAAAGCGAATCTGCTTATATAGTTTGAGAGTAGATGTGATCAGTTTATTTGCATTTAGTTTTTGATATTAGAACGTACTATAACATGCCATCCTCGTGAATACTGCCATGTTGCTATTTTGTAGTGTGCAGTTTATTCATAATAATTCCCATGAACTTGGAAACCAACATAACTAGCCTCTTTTGGGGAGGAACTCATGGTATAAAAAAGTGAAGACTATATACTTAAACATCTCCAGTTGGAAGTATAAATTTGATTGCAACTGGAAACCTACAAATTACATCAAACTAAAGGACTGCATTTGCCTCGAGTCAGTATTTTATATATGAACTGTGATCCATTTCAGGAGAATATAGCTATCATCTCATCTGATGGATGAATATGGCTATTTTCTGAAAGATGAATGTGGCATCAACAAGACTTTAAAAAGAGAGAAAGAAAGAAAAAGATGCATGCAAGTGCAACGATGTTACCGAAAGGACTGCATTTCACACTTCTGTATGGTTTCACTTTCACATTATTTTCAATTCACATTTTGTTCCACTGAAATCGTTTTAGAAAGAAAAATAAAGAAATGAGGAAATGTCTTCTTTTCTCTCTATATTTACCTAGGTTGTAAATATCAAACGATACCTATACATCGTAGTGGATTGTGGTATAAGATACGATATGGATCCTATAATATTGGTATAAACATTGCCAATATTACCGATATCTGATATTTCTGATACAATACATCTGATATTTGCTGATTTTCGATACTATAAATCATCAGCCGTTACCAATACCGCGTTTGGGATCTTAACCTTGGTATTTTCTTTACAGGGTAGTGCAGCAGATGTTGCTATGTGTGCAATGTTGGAGATTGATAGGAACCCTCGTTTGAAGGAGCTTGGCTGGAAGTTGCTGCTTCAGGTTAGTTGAGCTCCTTTTATTGATTTATTTAATTTTTTTAGAAATATCTTTATCTGCAAACTTAAGCAGTTAGCCGATTAGTTTTACAAGAATAATTCTGGAGTTCTGAAACTTAGAAGAAATAGAGATAAAGATGTTTAGCTGTAAAGAAAATTGATGAACTATTCCCAATAGCACAAAAAAAGATTAAGAAACCAATACCTGTTTCTCAACCTACTTGGTCATCCAAAGACAAATGATTGCTCTTCAGATGGTGGTTTCCTTCTTTCTTCTTCATTTTCTTCTCTTCTTAAGCTTGTTTTCTTCATTTCTGGTACACATATTCTTCATATTTATTAGTTTAAGGAATATTTACGGAATTGACATTGACGTTGAAACAGGTACATGATGAAGTTATACTTGAAGGACCCACTGAGTCTGCTGAGATTGCTAAGGAAATAGTTGTAGAGTGCATGTCCAAGCCCTTTGATGGCAGAAACATCCTCAGGGTTGATCTCTCTGTGGATGCCAAATGCGCTCAAAGCTGGTATGCAGCCAAGTAAGCAGCTGTGCCCATAATCCTGATAGCCGGATATGCATCGTTAGCCCCATGCTGTCAACCACAGAGCACCTGGACTGCTTCAAGGGGTAATGCTGTTAAGAGTATCCTCCAGATTGTTGTGTCAGGCTACGGTCTGAGTTTTGAGTCTCGGCAGCAGCAAACTATGCGAAAACAATTTTGGTCAGGGATTGCCACACAATGAGGTGAATTCTCTTGTAAATTTGATCCAAGATCTCAGCGGTAGCGGAGAGTGTATAGTTGGCTTTGGCTATATGAATTTACGTATTATGTGAGATCATTTGTATGATTGTTGTCACGATTTGCATCATTATGGACTTATGGACTGTGACGATTTGCATCATTATGGATTGCGATGACAGTTTATTGCAATCAGCCATATATGTGGGACTGTCGGATGCTACCGCTGAACCGGCTATCCTCCTATCTACCCAACCTTTGTTCCCATGAATCCATGTTATAATTTAGAGGTGGCAAGTGGCTTGTGCCTGGCATGGACGTGGGCGTGGCAAGTCCTATTTTTGGGACGGCACGTCCTATTTTTGGGACGTGTTGGGCGTTGGCCTGGGCAAAGGCTCGGTTTGACGTGCTCGGTTTGACGTGTTGGGCGTTGGCCCGGGCAAAGGCTCGGTTTGCTGGGCATGTGTTCGAGCCGAGGTGTGCTGGTTTGTTTTTTTTTTTATAATTTTTTAAAGAAATATTAAGTTGATTATTAAGTAAGTTTAGATGAATAGTTAATTTAATTTAATTAGTTTTAACAAGAAACGATAGTAAAAATAAAATTTTATTATATTAAATTTCATTACATTGATATAATTGTTATATAAATCTTTTAGGAAATCATACAAGGTCCGAAAAGAGTGGAGAGGAATTTGGCCGTCACTTTTAACTTGTTATTAGTATTTTTTATAAGAGATTTATGAGTTAAAAAAATTACATGAAAAAATTTAAAAAATATTACAGGAAAAAATTTACAAATGTAGAAATTACAATTCGAAAAAGAAATAAAAGTCTATTTTTATTCATCTTCCGGTGAGTTATCTACTTTTATTTCGTTGGATGATTCTTGTTCCCTTTCTTCTGTGTTGAGCTAGTCTTTTAAGTAAATACATAACTTCAATGTATCTATTGCTATTAAGTTTCTTCACTCCGTGAGCACTCTACCATCTGTACTAAAAGCAGACTCGGATGTTACAGCAGACACCGGAGGAATTACTAGATCACGGATTATGTTGGAAAATACAAGATATATATTTTTCTTGTGATTTCCACCAGACCAAAATATCAAAAACTTCATAATTTTCAGGAGACAAGTAATCTTCATAGTTAGCCATTTCTAAATAATAATGAAGTTCATTAAAATATGTACTAAATTGTCTAGGTTTTTTTGGGTAAAATACAAATGATATTAATATATTATTGAATTTCAGATTTCCATAGCAGTTGGTTCTTTTGTAGATTGTATTTTATCACTATGTATATCTTCATATGTATGATACATAATATCTAAACAAATTTTAATATCATTAACTAAATCTCTAACATTATCTTCATAACATATATTTTTATAAAATATATCTATTAAAATTTCAAGTTCATCTAATTTACAACGTGGATGTACAACATTTGCAAAATACAGTAAGTATGGAAAATTTCTAAAATATTTTTTAAATTTAGTTTCCATGGGTTGAACAATATTTTTAAATATTGAGTAATTCCTACATTCATTAAAAACTGAACTAATTTTGATTAGATAATATAGTGCAATATGTGTAGTTGGGTAATTAATAAGTGCCTAACAGTGCTTTAATTGTAATTTCAAATTTTCTTAAAAATTTAGAAATGCAATGCAAATGATGTTATTAATTAATATTTAAACTACATATTAGTAATTTCATTTCATTAAACATATTTATTACATATTTATATTTAATTACAGCGTTAAACATTTTATATATAGAATTTCATCTTGTCTTTATATCTAGAGATAAAACTTTAGATGAGATTTTAAAATTCCTACATATTTGTTTAAATTATTGTTTTCTTGGCCCACCATTTTTAATAAATAGTATTGTGTTTCTAAGTTTAGTTATTGAATCACTTACTATTCTTAATCCATTTTGTACACAATTAAGTATGTGACAAATACAGCTAATGTGAAATAATTTTTCATCTAAAATTTGTTTAGTAATATTTTTTAGAATTTCTATTGTGGCCGTATTTTCGGAAGTATTATCGAAAGAAATGTAAAAAAATTTCTTTCGATTCCAAATGCCGAAAAAATACTAAGTAGGGATTGTGATAAATTATGTGCATTATGAGGGAATTTTAAATATCCTAAAACCAATTATTTTTTTTGTATACACCAATCTTGATCTATATAGTAGGCCGTTACGCATAAATAATGATAGCTATTTAGTATCTCCCAACAATATACGGTTATTATTACTCTAAAAATTAAAGATGTTAAAATAACAATTAAAGTTTTCCCCATATCTTTATATATTTTAACTATGTTAGATTTACATGTAGAACATGTGACTTTTTTAAGTTCGGGAACAAAAGATTTTTTATAAATTTTTCTAATTTTTAGTCTTCCGCCATAGGAAAAGATTGTTCGGCATGTATTATATATGTTGCTAATTGTTCTATTGTAGTGATAGGATTATATTTAAAAGTTCCTAAAATTGCTCCGTAGGTGTTTATTTATATTTGTTGTGGTTCATTTGGTGAGTGCGTTTTATCTAGGTGTCTTTTAAGGTGACACGTTCAACTACCTAAAGAGAATAAGTAGATTTTTTAACAATGTTTACACCTAGTTTTTGTAACACAGTTTTCTATAATTTTCTCAAAATATTTCTATATGTCCGATTTGAAGTCTTACCAAGAGTGGTTATTTGGTGTTTCGAGTATGGTCATTTCAGTTGGTTCTTTTTCGGATATAGAAAAGGGTACTTGAGGAGAGTGTTCTAATGGTTGGTAAAGACTTTGATATTTTTCACTTGTCAAAAAAGAAGAAAAAAAACCCGCAGCTTGAGAGCAAGAAATGCCAGACGAGTATGGATCCATTTAAAAAAACTTTGAAAAAACCGAATTAAAAAATTCAAAGTATAAATATCTTTTTTGCGGTGAACCACTTGAGAGATAGAGTAAAGAAATGAGTACTAGAAGGAGGAAGCCGGAAAAACGAAGAAAAACTTGCTTGAGAGTTGATAGTTGATGCATGCTTGAATCTTGATGTTGAGACTTACTTACTTGAAACTTCTTAATCACTTGATACTTTTTTGAAACTTAATCGAATATGAAAGAATTTATTTGGAAGAATTTTATTTTTAGAAATTTTTGAGAGAGTTAAGCATTGAGAAGTGTTTTGAAAGAATGAAGTTTTTTGTGTGAAGAATAGAAATGGAGGAGATGAGGGGTTATTTATTGGGAAACAAAGGTTTTTTTTTTAAAAAAAACAAAATTGCAAACCCTCCCAACGGCCATTTTGACTATTGGAGGGAAAAATTTGTAAAAAAAATTGCAAGAATCCTCTAATGGCTATTTATAAAAATAGCCGTTGGAGGACTCTGTGGAATTTTTTTTGTAAAAAACCCCATAACGATTATAAACGATTAATTTTAAAAAATAAAATAAAATAGGCGGGCTGAGCCGTGCCGACGGTCCGGGTAACCCCGGCTCGGGCATGGCTCGAGTCGGAGACTCGGTCCGTGGCACGCCCGGCCTATTTGTCACCTCTATATCATATAGTGGCTTCTATTGATTTGAAGGAAGAAGCATTGAGAGGCTGGACTCGGAGCTTTATGGGCCTGAGTGCACCGCGGGAGCTGGATTTGGGCAGGTTGGGCTGGATCTATGGCGAAGGGGCTAGGTGCGGGGTTGTATGGGGGTTGGGTTCGGTGTTGTGTGGACTGGATTTGTAACGAGATGGCTCGATTCATGGCTTCAGGGGCCCGATCTGCACCGTTTAGGGGATGGATCTACAACTTGAAGGCTGGATCGGATACGGGATTCTCAAAACTTATGTATAATTACAATTATTCTGAAAACTAATATAACAATAATTACCTTAAAACTTGAAATTTCTACAGCATCTTTTCTTTTGAATTTCAAGCTGATTAATGGTAGTCCTTCGCTTTGGTTCTCTTCCGCTGTTGGGCTTCGGCAAGGCAATCTTTAGGAAGTCTTAGCTCAATCTATCGAAGCTTTCCAGAGAAGTTTTGCTAAGGGTGCTTGTTCGTATAGAAGTTGAACGAAAGTAAAATTATTTTCACTACTTCATTTATTTATTTGTCTAAGAAGAGAATTGAAAATTACTTACATTCCATTAGTATGATGTGGATTTTATGTGGCATCATACTTCGCCTTTTCGCTTCCCCTCATTTTTAATTGGAAGTGCTCTTAAAATTCAAGAAAGTAGGTAAGATATTATTTTTTTCTTTAGTTTAAGATATTATTTTTTTCTTTAGTTTCTCATCATTATTTTTTAATTCTAATAATAATATTTATTTTATTTTACAATAAAGTAATATTTTTCCTACTCCATTTTTTACTTCTAAGAGTAAACACACAAACATTTAAACTTTATTGAAGAACTATCTTCTTAAATTTCCATTTTGAAAGTTATTTCTATTTTTTTGGGTTAACTATATTCAGACCTCCTGTAATATGGGATATTGGAACTTATTACCAAACTCTCGCTTAACCTTATAGAGCGTTAGTAGGATTAGTCAACAGTGAGATATTCTTACTTTTTTTTTAAACAAATATGCACTCGTTTTCTTTAATTCTAACTTTGTCATCTTCTCCCTGTTTAAGAATTCCACTCAAGACAGGCCAACCCACCCACTTCTCTGCAGCTGTAGTCAGTATTTCCTCCCCCCCCCCTCTCTCTCTCATGCAGCAGCAAGCAACTGATGTGCAACCATGCACAACAGCAACAGCTGCATCCCCGCATTGCAGTAGCGGAAGGGAGGCGGGGCCTGGTGGGATCAAGCGGGAGGTTTGCAGGAGTCTTTAACCTGTTAAGGACAAATTTGTCTTTTAACCGCACATTAGCCACCTCCTAAACGGTTAATTAACTCTACTAACGATCCAGGAGGCTAAGTGAGATTTTCAAATTCGAGGGGTAATATATTCTAGTACTCCTATAATACAGGGAGTATGAGTGTAATTAACCTTTTTTTTTTTTCCCTCTTTTATTTCATCGACTTCCAAGAGCTAAACATGATCTAAGTGGATTGCAATTGCAAGGGGAAGATTCAAATCTATACTATTTAGGCTATGTTGAAGATCGTCTTATTTCTAATCAAGCATCTATATGCTAAGTGTAGTCTTTAAATGACTGGATTAGCTGTTTCATATATTTTTTTGGTCGAAAGTGTAAAGAGCTGGGATTTAGCTATGACTAAATGAGATTAGCTGTGCAAGGCGAGAGAGAATTTTAAAATAAAACATTAAGGAAGGAGAGATTATAATTTAAAACAAATAAAAATAATAATAATGCGATTCCTATCTTTTAATATAACTTAACTGACATTAATCCTTATACATACTTGGTTTATACTTGTGTAATATATTTTCATTTGAAAACTGGGAAGATTATTCCACCATTTAAGCTGAAAAACAAAAGAGAGTTATTAGATGCACCCCCGATGTTTTTCTCAGTGAAGTCCAAAATTTAGAAAAAATATAATCTTCCCTCCTAACTGTAACAGTAAAAACATGGGGCGCATCTAGTAACTCTCAAAACAAAAATCATTCGCGAGATTATTCTATACTCTCACGTACAAAGCACGTGCACTGAACAAAACTAACTAATCCCCGGCCTCGTCATGCTCCAAGCACGTGATACTCTCATAGTGCCCCGCGGCTCTTGCTCCCCTAACGATCTCCTCCTCTCTCGCCGGCGGCGGTCCATGGCCTCGCGGGACAACGTAAAGCGGAACAAACCCTCCACCACCCTCCCGTACTTCGCCGCTGTCCTCGCCCTCTCCGTCGTCCTCCTCCTCCTATCTCCCCTCCGCTCACCCCCTGCACCGTCGCCGCAACTTACCGCCGTCTCCAGCGGCCGATGCAATTACTCCTCATCCGTCAACTCTGGTGCCTGGATCCGATCCCGAGATCCCGTCACCCCCCGGTACGATCACTCCTGCAAGGAGATCTACAAGGGCTGGAGCTGCGCCGGCAAGTCCAACCGCGGTGACCTCCATCGTTGGATCTGGAAACCCTCTGCCTGCCCCGATCCCCTCCCTCAGCTCAATCCGCATCGCTTCCTCGGTCGATTCAGGAACACGAACATAGGTAAGCAAGCGCTGATTTAGCAATCTTGATAAATGTTTGAGGGGGTGTTGTTTGTGTAATACTGAAAATGTTTTGGTAATGGTGTTAGGGTTTGTTGGGGACTCGTTGAATAGGAACATGTTTGTGTCGTTGGTGTGTATATTGAGACACGTGGCGGTCGGCGGAGTGAAGAAGTGGCGGCCGGCGGGGGCGGACCGCGGGTTTACCTTCTTGGGGTATAATTTGACGGTGGCTTATCATCGGACCAATTTGTTGGCTCGTTACGGTAGGTAAGATGCGTTGTTTTTTATTTGATCTGGGTGTCTAGTTAGTTTTAAAAAAAATTATTTTTTTGTTGAATTTTTGAGGAATTTGAGAATATTTCTATTTGAAGATACCAAATATTGATATTGTATTATGGATAAATTTTTTGAGGTGCAAAAAATTGGTGTAGTTTTTTGCTCTTGTGGAAACCTTATGAAAACAATTGTATATTAAAACTTGTCAAATTTAGGAAGTGATGGGTCTTGCCATGATAACTGGGTCCGAAGTTCTTGGGTTCGTTATGTTGGGGAAATTATTTTTGGTTGTGGAAGTAGGAAAGTTGGCCGTCGAGATGGAACTTTATACATTCTTAGTCTGCACATTACATACAACGAAAGGTTCATGATGATAACAGTAAACATTAAAACTAAAAGAGCTAGATGGTCTTGATTTTAATAAATTTAAAACACATTGCCATGGTTTTTATTTATAAAAGCATTTATCATTGTTATATTCTTTTTAGTTTGTAATTTGATGGGATTTATATATGAAGTTGAGCTTGTATCATAAGAAGTTTCCAGCATGGATTATATTGAAGACTTAGTTTTGTTTGATTCAGGTGGTCAGCCAGTGTTAATGGGGGAGATTTAGAATCCCTTGGATACAAACAAGGTTATAGAGTTGATGTTGATGTTCCAGATCAGACATGGGCAAAGGCACCAAGCTTCCATGATATCCTTGTTTTTAATACTGGACACTGGTAAGTGTCAATTTTATAAATGAAAATTTCATATTTACAATTGTAATTTTGAATGTCTTTGAATATCCGTTGTAGCTTTTTCCTCTTGAACATCACGTTAAGGCCTCTTGATATTCACTTATAATGTATGATCTACACATTTAAGATCTTGGTAGTAGTTTTTGACATTGTGTAGGAGCGATAGGTTTCAAGCAATCATGGGTTCAAGCCTCATCATTTCCAATTTCAGCATGTTTATCTACACCAATTTAACATTTACAAGTGAGTCATCTTTATGCTAGGGCCCATCCACATGTTCAATGGCCCACATGTGGCGTCTTAGCTTAAGTTTTTCTTTGAAGTGGTCTGAAGAATGCATGCATGTTTTAATTACTTCATGGTAAATTGTAATTGTATTTGAAGTGGTTTTAAGATGAAATGAGATGATAGCCATTGATAGTTGTGGTTGTCATGGTGAGATGTCTATACTCTTCCAATACCAAGTAGTTTCCATTTTTTTTCGTGCGATTTAGGACCCAAGGAAAATCATGAGTCTTATAAAGGTTGCAAGGAATATCAGTTCTTTTAGTCTACGGGGATTCAATTCAATATCTTCTTAACTATACAATTGGTTTTTTTTTTTTTTTTGGGGGGGGGTGGGGGGTTGACTATATAATTGGATGACAGGAACATTAAGAAAATCGAAAAATAAAGTTTCTCTAGGCGAGGGAGGGAGTGATGGTGGACATGAGTCCTTTTTAAGTAACACACTTTCATATTACTTACATCTTATTGTCATAAATCCTCAATGCAGAAGTAGGAAGGACCATATTACTTACATCTTATTGTCATAAATCCTCAATGCAGAAGTAGGAAGGACCATTTTAATGACAAGTGACTTGCCCCGTCACAACCTAGATTGTTGGTTGAGGTCAACGTGCTCCATGCTTTGATTGATGTCTTTAAATACTAATCACAGTTTGCAAAAGCGAATTGTGCATGAGGGGTGGACTCACTTTTTTTTTGGAAATATCTTGCTAACTATTAAGATCACAATTTTATAGTTTAGGTTAACTTTATAGTTTGTCACATCAAAATATCTTTTTAATTTTAGTTTAGGTAGTTTTTACCTAACATAAATAGACATACATTATTTAATTTATCACATGGCTATTTTTAGATATATTAAAGGTTTTACATATGGTAAAGGCTATATCTTGTCCACTAAATTCCGAACAGATCAAATCGGATAATCAGGTATTATTTACACCCCTAGCTAGTGACGGTAGAGTGTTTGCGTTTTTACTTTTTTCAAATTTGATGTTGGGTAAAAATGATCAAAAATTTTGTTGATCATAAATATCAGGAAGTGAAAAAATATCAATTTTATCAAATACAAGCAGATATTGAATAAATGTTGACAATCCAATTTTCTATGCACCAAATGTTATGAGGATTAAATAAACTTGCCTTTAACTTTTAACCTAGCCATTCATTCCCTCGTTTTTATTTGGTGCTTCATTATAGTAGTCATACCCTTGTCGGTAGCCGGGTGATGCGCCTCTTAAGAATGATCTACCTTCACTATGGTAATTGAAAAAGAAAGGAGTACTTGAGAAGAGATGGGAAGTTTGTGAATTTTTCCTAATTATAGCTAACTATTAATTAAAATTTAAGTAAGAAAATTTAAAATTAATAACTTTTTATGATACTTAATTTTTAATATCAAGTATTAAAACTAAACAGAATCCATGTCGAATTTGAATTTTGTAAAGTAAAATTAAATAGAAATCTAGGTCAAATTAAAATTGAATAGGAAACGATTTTGAATTAGAATTCTAATTAACTCGGAGGCAAAAAAAAGGAGAAGGGGGGCTCCAAAATATTTGCTTTAAGAGTAATTATAGATATTTTGTTCAATTTGACTTTGTAAGGCAACTCATTTTTTCTGACTCTGATACCAGTGAGCTTCAAGCTTGTTCTGTGTGTTTGCACATTAATTATCTTACTGTGGTGATAAGCTGTATGAATTCTTCCACTTAGTAGAAATGTCTTTCAGGTTTCTTGTTAGTTGAAATCTGATCTGAATATGTAGAAATGTCTTTCAGGTTTCTTGTTAGTTGAAAGCTGATCTGAATATGTGAATAATAAACACCATTTTTCTTTTTTAATCCTGTTTTCCTGCCTTTCTTTTTCTAAAACCAGTCAACATTAAAATTCTTCAATATCATTTAGTGCAAAAGTCTCCAGTTTGAAACCTTAAATTTTTCAAATTTTGTTTCAACTGCTGCTCCAAAGTGCTTCCTCTTGATCGTGAAAGCTATCGCAAGACAAACATCTTTAGTCATCTGAATATCTCCTACCTCATCTTTGCCCATCAAAGCTATTATAAGTGCTATATCTAAATTCATCTAATTGTATCCTGTTTCACCTTTTCCTTTTGCACTATATCTGGAAATCGTTATGTTCAAGGCAGGGAGTTAGGTGGAGTACTGTACATGGTGGACACTGGCAAATGTATATTGACCTTATCAAAGAACATCGGAAGTTAGTGATGTTCGTAATTTGAACTTTTAGGATTGAAACGGTAAGATGTATAAAATAAATTGTATAAATAAAGTAGATTTCCTAGTTAAATAAGTTATTGTATCCTCTTTATTAAGAAAGTCACTAAATTATTTTAATCCATCTTAACTTGGAACCTCATTTTCCACGCATTGGATATGTTCTACTAAATCTTAGTCTTAGGTTAATCTCCTACAGGCATGGGATATTTATAAATCTTACGATATTATCAATAGGGGTATTCGACTTTTATCTACGTAGTATCAGATATGTAAATGATATGCAAATGTTTCCTCTATTAAAGTATCTGTAGTGAGTTAGATTTGACTGAAAAGAGATTACTCTACAAGACTTTGTCGTCTTACTAAAAGAATTTGTCTCCTTTTTAATTTAGATTAAAGAAGACAATATATTTTAATTAAAGTTTTGATCAGAAATAATGAGCCACACAGATCGATTGGGTATCTGACCGTACATTATTTTGCATAAAAGATTTCAACTATTTGTATGATTTTGTAGTCTATTCTTGTGTCTTCACCTTGTTAAATTGTTATTTGGAGATGAATAATGCTTCATGTAACATTATTTTCATTGACATTATCCTTTCATTTGTTTTCTAAACTTCAGGTGGTGGGCTCCTTCAAAGTTCAATCCTATTGAATCACCAATGCTCTTTTTCAAGAATGGTACACCTGTGCTTCCTCCAGTACCTCCAGAACTTGGTCTTGATCTGACACTAAAGCATATGGTATAGTGAGAATTTTCTTCGTATCTTCTTGATAACTAATTTGACACATGTCAGTTGTGGTTATAAGTTCTATGCCAATAAATTGATAGCTCAGTCTGGAATCTGGACGCCTTTAATGATTTAAATAGTGGAAGTCACCTTTACTTTGCGGCCTCAGAATTGTTGTGCTATTTGTACATAATTGCATGCAAATACAGGTGGGAATTTTTGCCTGACCTGTGAACAGCTAATCCAAACTAAATGTTAGCCAAAGTTATCAGTTATAGGTCAAACATAATTGGTTATAGGTCAAACATAATTGGTTTTGAGCCATAAATAGTTGTCCCAACTACCCTGTTTAGTAAGCTGATCAGATTTGGGCCAAACCCGTCTACTTTTTTACACAAATTTGACTAAGTGTGACCCCATTTAACTTGCACCTTTAAAGCAAAACTTTTGTGCTAGGAACCAAGGAAATGGACTCAAACACTGATATATGTACGGACACGGGATACAGAAAAAATATAAATATAAATATATATTTTTCTTTTATTAACATAATATTTTTACTAAAATATATGAAATGGTAGCACTAACAATTTATGAGTTCGTTTGTCTTTATTCCTTTATAAAAGATAAGTCTTGTCATCAACTTTAAATCTACCTCCCTTCTATAGGCAAAGAAATAAAAGAAAAAGATAGTGATGACAGTAGGGCATGGATCAATGTATACTGTGAACACAAAAAATCATTTCTTCATATATAGAAACCAAACAAGACTCATGTCCACAAAAAATATTAAAGTATAATTTCATAAAACTAATTAAGTATAGGTAGATGTTATCAGTATAATAATATTTATCTTCGATTTTCAGACCATTTAACTATTTTTTTAGGCACAATCTGCAAGAAATACAGACACGGCAATAACACATTTTTTTTCTTTTTTTATTGGACACGCCGTGTGGCGTGTCCGATATGGTTTTTGACATGTCTATGGGCGCGTCTACGTTGGACATGTGTCCGATACGAACACATCATCACCAATGGTATGTCCGTGCTTCTTAGCTTTTGTGTACACGTGATCAAGCGATAGTAGGTAGTTCATTTTGTTCCTTGGGACACTAAGCATTGACACTGTTTTTGAATTCTCTGTTCTTTGTTTTAAAACATAAACTTGTACGTAATCAGATAATTATGAATGATGCGGTTCACTTTACACAAATGTTAGTGGTTAGTAGGTTTATCTCTAGTAAACTGATAACAGGTTCAATTTCTCTTCCGAATCATTTTTTTCACTTTAACAAACTGTAGCAAACTTCAACTTGTCCTGGTTGATTACAAGGTTAGACCAGTTGGGGTTAGGTGACCAGCAAAGCGGAATCCGATCCGACCCTGTTGCCATCTCTACATGCTTTTGGTCTGAGTGTGTGTACAATTTTACTATTTGAACATGTATTGGAATGGATCTAACTCGTCCTGTTGTTTTCAATACCGTTTCCCTGATTACTTTGTCAACAAATATCTGGGACAGATTTCATATATTAACAAAAATACGAGAGCTGGTGCAATCAAATTCTTCCGTACACAATCTCCAAGGCATTTTGAAGGAGGTGACTGGAACCAGGGTGGTTCGTGTAGGCGTGTACAGCCATTGTCATCTGATGAGGTTATATTGTCCTTTCTTTTAACGAACTTCTTTTAGTTGATGTTGTTGTCAATCTCAAAGCGTCGCTTAGAGTAGATTATACATCCATGGGAATGTGTTATAGTTACTGTTAGTATTGCCTTCCTCTCATGCAACACTATCTAAAAATCTATTTGGAATTGCCTTATCTAGTTGAGCTCTAATAAGCACTTGTCTAATAACGTATTTGAAAAGGTCTTCTAGGAATATGATGTTGTGATCTCTTCAGATGAAAATTTGCTTATTAAAATAATTAACATTCTACAAAATTAAGAGGCAGATGATAATCTTTTTCATTTACATATGTTTGTAATTTGATAAAAATCAGTTGATTCTACACCACTTTTTTTTTTTTCCACTTTAATAAACTGTAAGCCGTTTTTAATTAGCTTGTGTGCAACAGACTGCCCACTTGAGTGGCTTTGTATAACACAGGCTTGCTTATAAATAGATATTTTTCGTTGAATATTCTTTTCTTACTTTTCAATTTTAATAAGTTTTTAAATAATGATGTTGAGTGCCAAAGATTTGGGGTAAAGGATTTTTTTTTTTTTTTGTTAACGTTGATGTGAGCATATATTTGTCCAGTGGAGTTGGAATTGATAGATAAATGGTACAAATGTTCTGGCATTGATAAGAACGCATTTTTGCATTAATCTTTTGGCTTTCTTCTTTACCAAAGCGGAAACTGTTCGTAACCCAACCTTAACTTTGCATACTCCTCTTCCAATTAAGGTTGAAGAGCTTTTCTCCATGGATAATAATGGGACAAATGTAGAGACACGGTTGGTGAATCAGCACCTGTACAAGGCCCTCAAAGGATCAAGTTTCCAGATTTTGGAGGTCACACATTTGAGTGAGTTCAGAGCGGATGCCCATCCTTCAACCACAGGTGGGAAGAAGCATGAGGATTGCATGCACTGGTGTTTGCCAGGATTGACAGATACATGGAACGATTTACTGGCAGCACATCTGGAGAATATGTAGATCAAGTGGATACAAATGTTTTCTTCATTTGTTTGGGTTAGTCGCACATCATTCTTTGTTGATTCTTTTGGAAATCTTTTCAACATCCATGGGACGGTCTCGTGGCTCATCTAGTGATTCTGAGCTAAATTTTATACACCTGGCGACTCGTCACAAAGCATGGAGTCCGGTATTCAAGCAGTTTTTACAATCTTCATCACTGACCTTGCTATTGTTGGAAGACTTCCAATTTATACAGCTTCCTTCCCCTACCAGGGTTCGATGAGAGATTTCTTCTGTTAGCAAGGCTGCAACGGTTATTTCTCGGATTCAGTGTGTATATACTACAGATTGTTTCTAAGCAAGAGGCTTAATTCTCAAAAGCATAATGTTTTAATAGTTGTAGTTAGTACGAGCTTGTTTGATTTGTCTAAATATCTTATGAATCCTTAATATTAATCATGGTTCGTTACCTGTTAAGATTCATAATTCCCTGTATCATCACATGATTCACCTTGGCCATAGGTGAGGATAAAAAACACATTTTCATGCCTATATCAAATGCTTATGCAACTAGATACTGTGTTTATGTCATGTAATCCTACCTGCAACAGAGCAAGTATGATTTGAGGTTCTTATTACATATAGCTTTTTAGACAAATGAAGATATGCAGGCATGGTTATTTTACTTGTGCTATGTGATTCTACAGTTAACAAGTAATATTCTCATGACTTCTAATTCATTGTGTGCTTAGGGTTAATTACACTCAGATCCCTGTAGTATGGGACATGTAACACTTAGACCCCTTGAAGTTTAAAACTCTTACTTAGACCCTTGGACCAGGGGGTCTGAATGTAATTAAAACACGGTGATTTAGATACTGGGGGTCTAAGTGAGAGTTTTAAACTTTAGGGATCTAAGTGTTACATGTCTCATATTACAGGGGGTCTAAGTGTAATTAACCCGTGTGCTTATATTGTTATTATATGTCAGTCTAGAAGGATAAATTCAAAACACTTAATCCATCTGTACAGATTGTTTCATGTATGGTTTTTACATTGCAGCTGTAATAAATAGTGAAGATCTATCCATCTAATTATAAACTGTTAGTAACTAACTGTTTAATCTACTAGAGCAAAAGTCGTGGATCATTGCATAGTTCAGAGCCCTGACCATGACAAGCAAGCAAGAAGTCTCTTATTAATTTAATCTACTCAAGCAAATGTGCAAGCATGTTGTTAGAACGGTTCATGGGACTCCATATAGGCCTCAATCATTTAATTGAATAATCAGACTCACCAAATAGCCTCCTTTTCTCTATTCGTGCATGCAAGTAAACACACACATATGCCTACAAAAGCAAACCTCCGTGCTTGACATAGCAATCAACTTCTCTTGTATCCATCAACTGCAGTCTAAAAAACTCTAATATTTGAGATATGGGTCTCTCTCTTTCTTTCAATTTGCTCATGTTCCTCCTTCCACATTTCGTCATGGCAATGGGAGGGATCCCATCTCTCCCAAAGCAAGTGCCTGAGCTCCTGGCCGAAGCCAATGACCTGACCTTCAACCATTACGCGAGAACCTGCCCCAACTTTGAGGCCGTCGTCCACAAGAAGGTCAAGGAATGGATCGCCAAGGACTACACTCTTGCCGCTAGCCTCATCAGGCTCCACTTCCATGATTGCGCTGTTAGGGTACATAGATTAGACTCTCTCTCTCTCTCTCTCTCTCTCTCTCTCTCTCCTCCCTCGTGAATTTACGATGGACATGATATGAAGTGTCTAAAATTGTGACCTTTTATTTCAGGGCTGCGATGCATCAGTCTTGCTAAACCACCAGGGAAGCGAGAGGTGGGCGAAGGCGAGCCAGACTCTGAGAGGATTCAACGTGATAGATGACATCAAGGCCGAGCTTGAGAAGAAGTGCCCCAAGACTGTCTCATGCGCCGATATACTCACAGCAGCTGCCAGGGATGCCACTGTCAAGGTTAAATTAAGTCCAAAAAAACTCTTTCAAGTATTCATACTAATTTACAAATATCGGTGATTATAATAGCTTTTCGAATTCAAATCAGATTGGGGGGCCATTTTGGGAGGTAGCATATGGGAGGAAAGATGGAGTCGTGTCATTAGCAAAGGAAGCTCAACTTGTGCCCATGGGACATGAGAATGTCACCCATCTCATCGAGTTCTTCCAGTCTAAAGGCTTGAATCTACTTGATTTGGTGGTCCTCTCAGGTACTAGGAAAATAACTAATCATTATATAAACTCATCAAAAATAAAAAAATTAATTGCAGTAACACCCTATCCTAGTACTATAAGCGCCATGTAATTTATTATCTTTAACTTCAAAACTCTCAATTTAGTATCTGGATTTTAACGGTGTTAGTCAACATTTTATAATTCTCACCTTCATTTAAATTGAATTGCATTTTTTTTTTTTTTAATGAAAACTCAAAAATACCCTCTAGAAGAGGATTTGGGAATTTATATAAAAAAAATGAAATTTAATTGAAACAGATATGAGAATAATAAACTATTTACTAGCACCGGTAGAAGTCCAGAACTAAACTGAGAGTTTTGAAGTTAAGCGATAATAAGTCACACTATCGATTTCTTGTATGATCACTCAATGGAAACTCAGGAGCTCACACAATTGGGAGGAGCCAATGTGGAGTGATTCAAGACAGGCTGTACAACTTCAAGGGCACTGGCAAGCCTGACCCCTCCATCGATCGCAACTACCTCAACTTCTTGAGGAGGAAGTGCCGATGGGCTTCAGAGTACGTAGAGTTCGATGCCACGACGCCAAACAAGTTCGACTCAATGTACTACAAGAACCTGCAGAAGAAGATGGGGCTGCTGTCCACTGACCAGCTGCTCTACTCCGATTCCAGGACTGCACCGGTTGTGGCAGCGCTGGCCTCGCAGCCGATGCTCTTCTACCAGCAGTTTGCGGTGTCAATGGTGAACCTGGGGAATGCTCTGGTGCTCACTGGTGATGATGAAGGGCAGATAAGAACCAACTGCAACTATGTGAATCCTTGATGCTACTGCATTTTGTTGATCTTGATGTCGTTCATTTTGTCATGTTGAATTTATGAAGATGGTCTTCTTTTCTTTTTTTTTTCCTTAATGTTAATTGACTGTTTATTTGTTGAGTTAAATGCAAATCATTATATCAGCCGTTGGAATTCATTGAAATACTCTTTTAAGGAAGGGAAATTCTAAGCGAGCACACCACTGGACTTAGCAACAATTGCTCAGTGAGCACATACTCTCTTTTAGAAGGAAGGCGAAATTCTAAATGCGCACTACTTTTTTTTCCTAGTCACATGGTGTCTTTTTCTCGGTAAACACCATCAATTTTTCAATTTTAACTCCATTTCTCTCCAATTTTTTTTCCTAGTGAGTATCAACCCTAACTCCCTTCGCCTTTGACTGGTCGCTCCATTCCCTTCGCCTCTCGCCATTCTCTCCATCACCGCATGTGGAACTTTGCTGCTCGTCCGTTTTCCTTTCACAGTTCGCCGACGCGTCTAGAAAGAAAAAGAAGGATTAGGAAAGAAAAAAGGCTCATGGTGCCCACTAAAAAAAAAGGTGAAGTCCATTTTTGTCAAAATATAAATGACAAATTTGTAATTATTTCAAATTTAGCCCATGGTGCTCACTAGGACAAAAGTAGTGCACATTTAGAATTTCCCAAGAGAGGTTTTCCTAGTAAACCCTATTATCCCAATATTGCTCATTTCAAACACTTCTCTACTTTTCCGTTCTCTACTCTCAAATCTTAATCCGTTCTATGAAGAGATTCAATGTAATTTTTCTATCCCCAATTTCTCTTTTATTTGATTCATATAATTTTTCTTAAGATTTTTAGGTAATAGAAAGAAATTGGTTACTAATTTAGGATTAGATTAGAAGCTAAATTTTTTTTTTCTTATAGTATTTTTCATTTGTTTATCGTAATCGTTTATATTAATTTACAAAGGAAAATATTTTAATGAATGAATTTAACATGGTTTCAAGATTAAGGATTTAGAAGCACAAAAATTTAGAAATTTATGTATTTGGATGTATGTTTGGAAAGAGAGTGATTGTGTTGGAAAAAAAAGAATGGGGCGAAGGGTAAATTTGTACCAAAAAATATCAAACTTTTAGTTCCTTAAAACTTAGTATGTGGTGCTCACTAAATCAAGTTGTGTGCTCATTTTAATTTCCTTTTAAGAAAGTGATGCGAAACATTGCCAATAACAACAAAACACAGAGCTAATAATGCACTTCATTCCATTTTTTTTTAATAAGAGAGAGATCTAGAAATTAGGAGCCACTATAGAGGTAAAAATCCCTTAGAACATATACATTGAGAGATGAAAAATCCCAAAAAAAAAAAAAAAGTGATTTTTTAATTCATTTCCTTGAGAACATTATCTCGGTGTGTCAATGATGTCGATGATCACTGCAGAAGAGAAATTCTTCTCATCGCGGATAAGGTTACAGATGCATCGATACCTCCACGATCACCTAAAACTTGTTTGGGGAAGATGCAAGGGTGCCATAAACTAAAAGTTGATGGAAAGGAAAACAAAGCTGCTACGGCCATCAGAATCGAATCATCAAGTGTTAGGATATGCCCGAACGACATCAACAATTGGGGCCTCACAGACTGGGCATGCGCTGCCATTCCATTGCAACTCGTGTGCGCACTTGAAACAGGTGCACATATGTCCGCACCTAAAGAGTAACAGCCAAATCACTTCACAACCAAATTCTTCAGATGGCAAGTCTCATGTTTCATGAGATGGGTGCGTACACTTCATACCTGTATAGCAGTGAATCGACCTGCATTTCATGGCAGATACAGCAACTATCTTTCTCACCGGACGGCCTCTTGGAACGTCCCTCTGATGTTTCCGTAACTAAAACTGTCATCACAAGTTATATGGCATGCATAAAATATCAAATATTCTCAAAAGCTCACCGGATTGACCAACTGCAGAAGAAACCTCGTCCTTGATAGAATGCTGTACTTTTGCCTGCCACTCGATGCAACTCTCCACTAACTTCCTTAGATCGTTAATTTCTTGACACATACGTGCCATTTCTTTCTTCATATCATGAACAACATTTTCAGACTCCTGCAACATTGACAAAACATGCCAGCATCTGAAAAAAACAAGCATCTCTCTATAATTAATTTCTTGAGAACTAACAGTTAACAGTAGTAGAGACATTTTACTTGCAAGTTATGAGATGAATGATGAGAGAATATTGAATTGTGTTGCAAACTGTCTGGGTAGTGCGTCCTCTGGTACGACGAAGGAACCAAAGAAGAGCCCGATGCAGCTTGATCAGCATTGTCGAATACGTTATAACTACATCTCCAAGTAGATTGCTCCCCGTACTCTTGGGAAAAGTTCTCGTCTGCGTATTGTTCTGCTTGTCTTTGCAGAAATCTCACCATCACTCGGTTCATCTTATCACAGAAGTCACTTTCCAGGGAAGTTGTAACTCTTCTCCTTCACGTAACAAAAAGAGGCAATGCATCAGAGAGATCGATACTACGATGCATACGATCGAGCAAGAGAATAGAAAACATAAGTACCTCTCGAGGAGCTCACGAATCTCGATATTATCAGAAAAGGCCTCGAAGTAATCATGATACTCTGGGCTATTGACCTCCCAACTTCTCCACGACCTCGAAGAATCACCCATCCATATATGACCGGTAGTTACAATATCTTGCGGACTATAAGATTCAAGTTCTGTAGGAGCAATCTCAGGTTCACTTCGCCAACTGCGCACATTTGGCGATTCCATGGTCCTCTGCCAATCGAGACCGCTGCCCGCCCACAAGTTTCTTTCATCCCACGAAGCCTCGGGACTCTGGCATCCTTCATGGAGGCATTCGCTAGGCTGCAGTGAACTGTGAGCGGGACTCCGGCACTCCTCACGCAGGTATTCACTTGTAGACACCGGTGAATTGAGTTCAAGACTCTGGCTTCTTTCATCGGCGTCTTTGCTTGTAAGATCAAGCGAAGTGAAGTCGTGACTCTGGCACGCTCCAGTCTGTTCCCTGGCTCTAGAGTGCAGCACGACTTCTTCGTTTCTAGACTGTGGGGATGTGGATTCATCTAGACCTTCTATCGACATTACTTCCTGGTATTGAGTGTTGTCAATGCTCGACTGACCAGCGGAGTGAGGAGAACATGAATCCTGGGAATCAATAGGGGGGCGTTTAGCAGTAACCGTGCTAGATCTCTTCTTGTCTGCAGGATTTCTGCTTTCGTTCTGGATTAGGTTATCAAATCGCTCCCTGAAGTTCATAACGCATTGTATCAGGTTCTCAACAAATGCCTGGATAAAGATGATGCAATGCTACTTTATTTTTCAAACTATTTTGAAATCAGGAATTGCAGCTATTGTGATTGCTTGTAAAGCTATTGGCAAGTTCAAATATATTTCAACAGCTTATTCATTCAAAAATTAATAATAAGATAAAAGAAGAAAAATCAAAAGAGAGAGATAGAATATGAAAGAGCGAGAGAAAAAAAAAAAAAAAACTAAAACTATGTTTATCTGTGAAATATTTAGACATGGCATTGACAAGAACAGTTGCAGCTAAACAAGAAAACTTGTCTAGCGGCACGAAACCATACCTTAAGAACATGATAGCAACTCCTCTATCTGAGAGTTTGCTCGGTGCTTGTTTCTTTGAGACTGGTTGCGTTTGATTCTGCATCGCTATGTCTTTTCGTAGGAACCTGAGCTTGAGCATGGACTGTACACAAAACAATAACAACTATGAGTTTTCAGAATATTAGTTAAGCTTGTAGCAGGGGAAATGACTTGAGATATAAAATTATATGTTAGCCTATACAAGAAACATGTACCATTATGCCCAATTATAAAGAATAAGACGAAAGTTTCGGATACCATAAGACTTTCTGTTTGCCCCCAAGAAAATAAAATGGGGATATAAGAGAGATATGCAACCTTCATTAAAGATATATATTAGCCTATACAGAGTTCAAACACCCAATTAGATTTAGATATATAAACAACATTGTTCCAAAAAAAAAAAAAAAAAATTCAACTATTCAGCAATTAAATCACATATTAGCTAATTCATAATCTTCATTAAAAGAAACTAAAAATAACTTTGAGGAAAAAATATAAAATAAAAAATAAAAGTTAAAAAAAAATAAGAAAAAAACTTTCTCCAAACTCTATAAACTCCTCTAACATGATTCTATGAAATAGAAATAAAAAGTAATATTTTTTTTTCTTATTTCCTCTAGACTATGAGCGAGAAAAAAAAAAAGATAGAAAATTTTATTAATTATTTTTTCTTCCTTTCTTTTAACTTTCTTTTCCTCTAATTTTCTTTTCTAAACCAAATAATGGAAAATAACTTTTTTTAATTTAATTTTATTTTCCCGCAAACTAAAAAGAGCATTGATATATGGAACATAATATTTTGATTTAGTACAATAATATATTCAAAGGAAATGTTATTGAAACAAGTAGTTTAAAACTACTTACTTTTTTGCTCCTTTGTGGTTGAATTTTATATATGGTACAATTTTGGTAGTTTTATTATTATCTCTGATTAATTATTCATAATAGTTTCATCTAAAAAAATGTTATTGGCATAGTTACCTGAATCCGGCCGCGATGCGAGAACCTCGAGACCTTGTGCAGCCCGGCGAGGCCGAACACCTCCCGCATCCTCTCCTTCCGCATCATGTCCACGAGATCCTCCATCTCCCGCCGGCACCTGACCCTCACAACGCAGCAGCTCCCGGCCGAAGAGGAGCCCACCGAATGCTCTCTCGATAACCTCCTCTCGCTCCCATCGTCGCCACCTCCTCCTCCGCTGGCTTCTGCCTCCATCTCTCTCCACATCTGGATCAGCGACGACGTCCTCACATTGGGCCCCAAGTCGACATTCCCTGCCGAGGACGAGCACTCCGACAGCGACGAAGGCGACGGCGACGTCTCGCGTAAGAAGGTAGCGGCACGGGTCGAGACGCGCTGAGAGGTCGTGGACAGAGCGGAGAGCTCGGCCTTGTGGGCCTGGGGCTCGATGGTGGTGATCATGTTGCGGGCCTGGCGGACGGCCCACCGGTCGACGATCCTGGGAGAGGAGGCGGGCTCATGGGAGCGGGGATCTGTTCGTTGTCGGGTGGCGACTTTCTTGAGGTTGGGGTGGCGGAAGGGGTCCGCGTCGGCCGCGGGGGGGAGTCGGGCCACAGACGAGGCCATGGGGGGGGAGTTGAATTGGCGGAGATCTTGTTGGTGGGTGGGGGGATAAAAAAAGATTGGAGGTTGTTGACGGGGTTTGCTAAAATTATGAGGCGAGTAACGGTTGGGGGGGCTAAATTTAAGGAGGAAGAATTGTTGGGGGGTAATTGAGATAGGCATCAATTCCCGCGCTTGACTGTTGTTCGTTTATTAAATTCTGCATGAATGAGGTTTATTAGTTGGGAGTTTCTAAAGGAGCAGACAGCTTTTCCTTGTGACTTGTGAGCCCAACTTTCTTACTGAGCACACACTCTCTTTTCAAAAGAGTGTTTTTACTCGTGAACACATTGCATTTTCCCTCTGTACCGTTTGTTCCTTCTTCCCCCGTGAGCACACCATATTTTCCTCTTGTGCCACACTTTTCGTAGGAACAAGAGGAAAATATGTCGCCACACTCCTGTCGACCCGCGTACAGCGTCGCTACACTCTCCTATTCCAGCAAAACTTTTAAGAGTCATTTCCTTTAAAGATTTTCTGTCCAAACAACATAGACAACATCAATCTATACGGAGTTACAGTCCGGACAGATTAAATATTGTACGGATTTACAGTTTCGATATGATAGAATTTTTTCAGATTTTAAACCTAAATAGTCATCAATCTGTCCAGGCATAGAATACGGATAGCTATTCTCAGCTTCGAACACTCCAAAACCCATTTCTTCCTCCT
Source organism: Dracaena cambodiana (assembly GCA_036321105.1). NCBI lineage: Eukaryota > Viridiplantae > Streptophyta > Magnoliopsida > Asparagales > Asparagaceae > Dracaena > Dracaena cambodiana. The sequence goes on along the minus strand of JAYEPQ010000005.1, from coordinate 56,859,866 downwards.
CCTTCAATCACATTTCTATGCTTTTTAACTTTCAACGTTAACTTTAAAAATTTAAAATGTGAAAGAGAAAGATGGATACTAAAAATCTCATCAGAGAAGGACAATTACGGTTGTGGGTTTAAAATTTCAAAAAAAAGATTTGGTAAATTAAATGTTCTTCAATGGGTGAGAGAAGAGAGATAGAAAACAAGAGCATTAATATCTAAAAGAAATGGTGACAACCTAGTTATATTAACCAAGTACGTACGTGATTGAATTCGCTAGGAAAATTGGTGTGCTCCTTTAGAAGTTCCCGTATTGATTTGTTTATTGTTTGTGCATTTATGCCCCTCGGATTCTGAGTATTTGCATGCGTTTTTTGGTTTGACTGTCAAGATAATTTCGCCCTTCCTGTTTTTTAGGCAATATTTTTGCTGTTCCTTAATAACCTACCTTATTTTGGGAGTTGTCTTTTTTAGAAATTTTGCCTTTAAAATGTTAAAAAATTCATATGTGAAAATAATTCAATATTAAAAGGATAAGAAAGAGAAATTGATTTCACTATAAAGATTAAAGATTTTTTATTAAATTAGTTTCTAATCTTGTTTTATTTTCCATCTCTGCTGCCTGAAAAGGATGTGAATAAAACTGAATGACAAATGCATGCACCTTATTATTATTTTTCTATTTAATTAGTTCTATTTAAATGTCTGCCTACAATAGGGAATTATGAAAAAAAAACTTAGATTAACTCTTGTAATGCTGTCTTCAAAAAGTATAATAATAATGATAACTGGAGTTTTATATTATGCATCATCACCTCCTAATGAAGGAGTTACAAATTCAAGATGCAATTAATAGCTTATAATTTTTATGCATCCATGGCTACTTCATTAATCTTGGTTAAAATATTTTATTTTTGCTTTTATTATTAGAATAATAATAATAATAACTAGTGCTAGTTGAAACTTATCTGTACGTGGTTCGAGATATTTTTATCTCAATAATATTGAGATAATTAGTATTTTTAGGTGGAGTGCGAGTTGAAACTTACAAAATGAGTATTGGTAATTTCTACTTTAAGTGAATCGGATCTTATCACTAAATATTAATCTAAACTTATTATCGTAACTAATTGTTCTTAAGAATATGAAATAGAAAAACTTTTAAAAAGTTAAAATTGTTTTGAAAGTATTATGTTTAAATAATTGGCATTTCTTTTTCTGCATCAACGTGGATCGTCAATTTAACATGCTTTAACAATTTTTTTTTAAAGCAAGGTTTTGTAAATTACACCGATGGAGGTGTATAATTGCAAAAACTTAAAACTCCAAAAAATATTGGAAAGCGTGCATGTAAAAGAAAATTTGGAATCTTTTTGGGGACAAAAGTGTAAAACAATTGACTAAAAAAGATGGGAGTTTCCAAAGGAGCACACCATTTTTCCCAATGAGCGCTCTTGATAATGGTCTGAATTGAAAGACCGAATAAAAAATACACTATTTAGTGGGCTCATTCTGTGTGCTCCTTTAAAAGCTCCCAAAATAAGAAAGCTTCCAAAGGAGCATACTACTTTTTTTACAGAGTCCACTAGATAGTTCATTTTTTATTCGGACTTCCGGTCCAAACTCTTAACTCTTGGAATGGAAGGGGACTCAGGGAAACATGTTGTGCTCCTTTAGAAACTCCCAAAAAATATCGGAGTTTCCAAATGAGCACACCACTTTTACTGGTGAGCCCACAAGGGCTCACCAGTAAAAGTGGTGTTGGGGCTGGCCGTTTGTCGGGTGGGACCCATGGAGAAGTCTGGAGAAGAGAAATAACGTTGGATTTTAGCTGTTGTAAGGCCGAAATTGGGGGAAATTCTAAATGCGCACCACATTTTGCTAGTGAGCACCACATACTATACGACAAAGTGATTTACAACATAGGGGAAAATTGTGCTCACTGGTAAAATATGGTGCGCATTTGGATTCCCCGAAATTGGTGGTGGTTAGGTCGAAGACTTTGACGTCACAACTCACAAGCTATTAGAACCTCTGATTGTAAATCTAAAATAAATAATAATAATAATAATAATAATAATAATAATAAATTAATAAAAAGACAAAAGAAAAGATCTTAAAACTAGGATATAAATAGAGCGAATATTAGTATTACCATATTTATATTATTCAAATGAGTATGGTAGATACTAAAATTACTCTCCATATCGTTCATATTTCGAATTTGGATTAAATCTAGATATGGTGCGGTTATTTTTAATTATAACAATAGTTTTGGAATTTTTTTTTACCAATTTTCATTAACTATCTTTTTACAATTGAAAAAAAAAAAAAATGCTTCTAGTGAATTATAAAATTTAAATCAACTTTATTCTTTATATTATCTCAAATATTATTTAGATAAGATAAGTACTATTTTGTATTCGTACCATATTTTTAAACTAAAATATAAATAAATCGAAGACAAATTGGATTGTTTGTATTATTTATGAACTATTAGAAGCAAAGCAGGAAACTTTTTGCTTCCACTGCAGTGTTTAGGGTTGCACGAAGTATCATTTTCAAAATGGCCATCAAAATTCAATTCACCTGATTGCATCAGAACAAGTGTTGGATTTTGAATTTAAGTTGGCCCACAGAGCCTGACTCGGACGATGGGCCTATTTAGTGTGATCATGCTTGGGTCGTGACTATGTGAGGCCCATTACTTCATTGAAATCTTACTGACACTTGATTGTTGCAATTGTTTGAATGGGAATAAAAATAAATATTTAAAAAAAAAAAAAACGTTTTGAAATTTGAGTTTCTTAAATTTCAAATTTGCGACCATCTCTAGTGGGGGAGTTTCCATAAGAGCACACTATTTTTCCTAGTGGATAGTTTATTTTTCATCCGGATTTTGAACCCGGACTGTTGGAAAGTAGGTTCACTAGGAAAAATGGTATGCTCTTTTGGAAACTCCCCTCTAGTGGGATATCCAGTAAAATTATGCAACTTTACTAGTTTGGGTACGGATTTGGTCTGATGAAGTAGATCCACTTTCTTATTGGTACGCGACAGCAAGCGGCTATTTCAATATGTCATGGTCTTCATATAGAGATGGTAATGGACGTGTCCATGGGTCAAATTTTAACTCTTTTTATATAAAATTTTGAATTAGAAAAATAATTTTTTTATTTTTAATTTCAAAATATTATATAAGACGAGCCAAATTTTGGTCCGTGAATGCGTCCATTAACATTCCTATTTTCAGATGAGTCTTCTTCATCTTCTTTCTTTTTTTTTTGACAATCTTTTGTTGACGTTTGTTTAATTAAAATGGACGGTTCTAAGAACTAATTTTTGATCTATTTTATTTAAAATTTTCAAATAGAAAAATAAGTTTTTTTTAATTCAGATTTTTGAATGTCATACGTGTATTTTCATCCTTACTTATAAATCTGGGAGCTTCTAAAGGGGCACAACTTTTTTCCTAGTGAGCCCAGGTAATAACTCTAAAAAAATAACAAATTTACCCTTAAAAAACTTTCCCATTTTGCCCTTCCTCATTCTCCCGCTCCAGCGCTCCGCTCCCGCTTCCCGTTCGGACTGTCAGTCCAAACGGGGCCTTTCCTGTTCGGACTGGGAGTCCGAACGGGTCCGGACCGTTCGGACTCTCAGTCCGAACGGAAACGCTCCGTTCGGACTGTCGGTCCGAACAGACCAGTCCTGTTCGGACTCACAGTCCGAACAGGTCTCCCTTGTTCGGACTGTCAGTCCGGACAGGGGCTTGATTCGATCTGCTATTCCGGACACTTCACCTACTCTATTTATATAATAAACTGATATATCATTAGTTTATCCAATTCAACGTCACTTTACGGACTTATATTAACAACTAATTATACATTATTACAAAAATATAGTGAATGAAGCAAAATGATACAATGATACACTGATACACCGACACAATGATTCACTAATACAATGATATATGGATAAACTGATTCATCGATACGCCGATACAATGATACACTACAACACCGATACACCGATACACTGATACATCAATATACCGATACAATGATACACTGATACACCGATACAATGATATTTCTGATATACAAATGCAATGATACTCCTGATACACCGATATAACGATACAATGATACACTGATACACCGATACAATGATACAATAACCGATACAATAATATAGTGAAGATTATAAATAAGGTCCCCTACGTATAAAACAAACAAGATCTCGTACAAATTAAAGAAATAAGATCAAAAACAAACGTAGTGTATATATTCCCCGAACAAAAAGCAAATAATAGGGTTCATTACAAACAAAAACCATATATTCTACAAATTCTTCAAAATGTTTAAAAAAAACAATTACACCGGTCACTTGAAATTCCTTACAACATTCATATCAATACACAACTAATATAATCTAATCACTGTCTCCTTGTTTGAAAAAACAACTAATATAATCTAATTGGGTGCATCAGGAAAGCAACGTGCGTCTTGAAACTCTTCAGTACTGATAAATCAACTGGACCTCGGTAATTTAACTCATGAAGATCATCTTGAGAGCCTCCTGCATCAGTATTCTCTTCTTTTAGTCTTGCACTATCATATCTGATCAAATTCGGAGTTTCTATATTTAATTCAGTATCTACGGCCACTTCGATATCTCTCTCGTATCGGGCGTTGGATTTGTGGTCGAGATACTGCTTTCTTCCTCCTTAACGAAGTAGTTGGTCGAATGCGAGAAGATTCTGCCGGATCCATCTATGCAATACAAAGATATTTCTTACAATAATTGATTCGCATAAAAATAGTAAATTTTCTATGTGTAAATAAGTATTAACAAAATATAATTTGCTACAAATATCAGATTTTTTACCTACAAGATAGTGTAATATTAAAATTTAAATACACTGAAACCGTTCTTTGTTACTTAATCAACAATTAGGATAATACTATTAAAATTCTAAATTAATTAACACTTTTAATATTAACATCTTTAATTAGAATAAAACTATTTTTTCGCATATTTTACAACTACGATTACAATATTATATTTTCTTCATAATTATAATCTAAATATTATAAATCATAATTAACAAAAAAATGTACTCATTTAGAATTTTCACATTCTAAAATATTATCAGACCAAACAAGAAATTCTCAGTTTTCAGAGCAGTCACAGAGCAAATAAGAGTAAACTAAATGTAATAAAATTAAAATTAAATTAAATGAGACTTACAGTGAGAAATCTGAGACCAAGAGAGAGGAAATGAGGCAACGGCGAGTGGGGGGCGTGGCAGCGGAGGGGGTTGGGAAGGGCGGCGGCGGGTTTTGAAGGGCGACGGCGGCAGGGGGGGGGGGGTTTGGGAAGGGCGGCAGCGGGAGGGTTGGGAAGGGCGGCGGGGGGGGGGGGGGTTGGGAAGGAGAAGAGAGCGGCGGGGGGGTTGGGAAGGAGAAGAGAGCGGCCGGGGGGGGGTTTGGGAAGGAGAAGAGAGCGGCAGCGGGGGGGGTGGGTTTGGGAAGGAGAAGAGAGGAGAGCAGGAGCGGAGCGCTGGGGGGTGGGTTTGGGAAGGAGAAGAGAGAAGAGAGGAGAGATATAGGTGAAGGGTATTTTGGGAATAAATATGGGCTCACTAAAAAATTCTCTCCTTTTCTTAACTTAAACTGGGCTCACTAGGAAATCTGGGCTCACTAGGAAAAATCTTGTGCCCCTTTAGAAGTTCCCATAAATCTTCAGCACTAAATAGACTATGGGCTTTTAATAGTAATGGGCCACATTAAAAGGACCTTTAGAAAAACTAGAATGTTTCTCTGCCAAATTGATTAGAAGACAGCTATGTATGTAGTAGGATGTGAAAGGGCCATCATCAGCCTCCACTGTCACCAAAAAATAAAATAGAATAAAGGATCAATTGTTTTTTATTTTTGAGAGGAAATAAGGGAGTTTTCATAGTAGCACTCTATTTTTCCTAACGAGTCCATTTTGCAACTGAAAGTCCGAACGAAAAAGAACTATTTAATAGGCTCACTAAGAAAAGTGGTGTGCTTTTTTGGAAACTCCTGAAAATAGGAATCATATGCTTTGAGCATTAAAAAAAGGTCCTTCTACAAAAGGCGAAAGTCGTGACTGAATATATTCAATATCATAACTATAAAATGTGGTACTTTGTAGGATGATTAAGACATTTTACAAAGGACATCCGAACAATTATCTTAGTTTCTAAATACTTCTTACTAATTACATTTCTTGTTAAATTTAAAAATATTTTTTTCTAACTATACTCCTTTATATTTATAAATTATTCTTTTTTTTCTCCTCCAATCTTGTTGATCGCCTCTCCCCTCTCCCTCAGAAAAAAAATCTCATCCAAGCAGTTCCTATTCAATTATAAAAAATTGAAAGAAATAACTGTACATTTGGCCTATTATTTCCTTTGGGATTAAAGAAACTAAATAGAGTAGATATCTTTTTATTACATGGTAAAAATCAATCTATCTAACTATATTACTAAGCAAAGAAGCGAGAGAAAAATATAATTTTAAAATTTTTAAAAAATATATAAAAAAAAACATAAAATTAGGATTGCCTCATCCTAATTTTTCTGAATTTTCAAAAAATAAAAAAAAACTGTTTCAAACAAAAAAATAAGCGCTCATCTAAAATTTTGGGATAACTACTTTAATAATAATCATCCACTAACCTCTATCAATTTCTCTACATCAATTGGGTTTAAAACTAATTCTACACATTTGTTTCACATTACCTCTCTAAAAGTTCAAAAAGAAATAAAAAAAAAAAACCTGGCCATTTGGATTTGGATTGACCAAATTTAACAAATGCCATTCAGATTTAACAAATGCCATTCGGATTGAGCAAGATCACAAAGTAGGTGAATTATCTATATTAATTAAGGTATTTATCTAAAAAAAAATTGCATCCCTATTCTTCTTTCGAAATAATATTTTATCATTATCTCTGTTATCGATATATTACTGATTATTACATCGTTTGTGTTAAAAAAATAGCAGGTTTTACATCGTTTCCACTTTCATTTATCTTCAATTCTAATTGTGTTCTAGACAGTTATAATTTCGATCTATGCTCAAAAAATTATTTCCAATCTTTTATTTTTTGTATTTATTGTTATCTTAACATAATTTCAATAGGCCATGAGCGTGGCAAATATGATTTTTCATTTGATTTGAAACATTGTAGCTTTAAGGTTTTTTTTTTCTTAATTGAAAGGTACCCGATTGTAATTTTTTTCTTATTTATTTATAAAATCAAAATTGAAAGTACATTATATTTAAAAATTTATTCAAATATAAATTTAAATATTATGATTTTTAAGGTAATTTTGGTATTTCTTTGTGATGGACATCTATTTATAGTGGTATAAGTTTTTTTTAATTAAAAGTTTATATTAGTATAAATTACGGCACAACGTTATTTTTTCCAGATAAATTGTATCTTTCTATATTACTAAGCAAAATGGAGAAAGAAAAATATCAATTTAGAAAATTAAAATTTTAAAAATTTTAGAAAATTGGTTTGGGAAAAATAATAATTTTTTTTCAAGAAAATTGATTTAAAAATTTCATTAATATCAATTGGTTTGGGTGTATGTTGGCTTAAGTCCTATCAAATTAAAAGGTAACTTTTAATAGAGTACTTTTCATTCATATATAATTTATAATACAAATTTTACATACCTTTCAATTTAGGCATTTTCATAAATACTTTTTTTGATATTTTCTTTTGGTGTTAACTATCGACTTCTTGATGTTTATGTACAAACTATTCATTATTTTAAAAGGTAAATGATAATTTTGCTTCTTCATATTTCAAACCATATTTTTCCCAAACCAATTATATATATATATATATATATATATATATATATATATATATATATATATATATATATATATATATATATATATATATAGAGAGAGAGAGAGAGAGAGAGAGAGAACGGGAAATTCACTGGCGCTGAAGGGAGTTCCTTCACCGCCGCTTAGGTGGCCCAATAAAATTATTATACGTGGCGCCACTCAAGATAACAAACAAAAGAACTAACTTAACCACTCTTTGAGTGGCGCCACGTGTAATAATTTTATTGGGCCACCTAAGCGGTGGTTAAGGAACTCCCTTCAACGCCAGTGAATTTCCCGTTTTCTCTCTCTCTCTATATATATATATATATGAGAAAACGGGAAATTCACCGGCGTTAAAGGGAGTTCTTCACCGGTGCTTAATTGGCATAATAAAATAATTATACGTGGCGCCACTCAAGATCCCTTAACTGCCCTTTGAATGGTGCGACTTATAATTGTTTGACTGGGCCGCCTATGCATTTTCTGTTATATATATATATATATATATATATATATATATATATATATATATATATATATATATATATATATATATATAACGTTTACTTTACATATCATTTTCATATTTTTCATAAGTAAGACCTTACTTTAAAGTTTAAAAGTAGATAAAAAAAATTGTGGCTTACTTTCAAGATAAATTATATGATTTTATTGAAATTTATGCAATAATTAAACTTTATTTAAATATTTTATATGAGTGTCATGACTCAGGAAAGTATAAATAAAATCAAATTTCATTGGTATGAAAAAAAATGTTAGGATGAATATCTAACTTCCCCACAAAAGAAAATATAAATACAAAATAGTAATTCTAAGATAAGTATGAAAGAGTTATATATATTTTAATATTATATATATTTTTAAAAATAAATATTTTAAAAACAAAATAAGATAAATAGGTATTTAGATTAATATTCTAAATTGATTAAGAAAACATTTAATTTGAAATAAGTTTTAGTATTCTAATTTTGTTTTTACTTATTCGCATATAGCATATATATATATAATGTATATTTAAAGCATATATTTATATATGTTTATTTATAATAAAATAAAAAAAATAAACCTTTTGATTTTCCTTCCAAAAAAACAATAAGCACATCCAACCAAGAGAGCCAAAAATTGGTTTTGGATCGGCGGATGGTTTTGGATCGGCTAATGGGTCAAGAATAATTTCCCCAACCCTACTCAGTATCGTAGGCTCCAATCCCCAAATCAAAAACCCTAAAAATCAACCAGAACAGCGAAGTTACAATCCAATCCATAGATAAATCAATCAAAATGGGGAAGAAAGCGGTGCTGATCGGATGCAACTACCCCGGCACCAAGGCGGAGCTGAGGGGCTGCATCAACGACGTCGAGCGCATGCACCGCTGCCTCATCGACCGCTTCGGGTTCGACGAGTCCGACATCACCGTCTTGATCGACACCGACCCGTCCTACGCGCAGCCCACCGGCGCTAACGTGCGCCGGGCGATCAAGAACCTGATCCAGTCAGCGGAGCCTGGGGACTACCTCTTCATCCACTACAGCGGCCACGGGACGAGGCTGCCGGCGGAGACCGGGGAGGACGACGATACTGGGTACGATGAGTGCATCGTTCCCTGCGATATGAATTTGATCACAGGTATTATTATTGTTGTTGTTGTTGTTATCTAGATCTGTTTTTTTTTTTTTTGGTGTCATTTCTTTAATTTGAATTGCAGTAATATTGATTGTAGTAATTGTTATGATTTCATTCCTTTGCTGATTGTCAGGTCTAGTACATGTTGGATCCAAACAAATGTTGAATTTTGGAATCCCTAATGCATTAATTTCGATTGTGAATTCCGATGCACCGAATTCTCTAAGTTTCTGGGTGATTGCCGCCCTGTGGCTTCTTTGATGTGGGTTCTTAGATACAAAATTGGAAAGTAGAGTTGTATTATTTGTTAGAATTTGATAATTAAATGATAACTTAAGAGTATGAAGTGACTGCATCTTATCTTTTTAAGCCAGTATTGGGGGTTTACTAGTGTGGAATCATGACATTAAATTGCGTTCAAATTTAGATATAAGGAGTAGAACCATGACATATAAAACACAAGAGACCTTCTATATACATGGTTTGGCTAAACATACATCCAAGAGAAGCTGTTGAACAAAAAACAGCAATAGCACACCCAACAATCCTTTTCCTTTATAATTATAACATTGTGCACTGATATCAATATTTATGAAGTTTAACTCCTTCTTGGACGAGAAATCCTCATCCTTTGATGCATGCCTCCATACCTTGATCTTCAAAGAAGTAACATTGGGCTCTCTCAGTCTCTCTACTTCTTACCTAACTCGCATTTCCTTCCTTTAGTCATGGAGTACACATTTTTGTGTCCAAGGGACTTCATTGAGTTCTTGGCCCTCATAACTATCATTATTCTTAGGCTAAGTCACTCTATCATGGTGCTTGATTTAGCATTAAAGATGTTTAAATATAAGACAATCCTACTGTTAGATTAGAAAACTATTTGTTATTTGGGTCTAGTTTAGGTTTATACCATCATTACTCTGTTTAAGTCCTTATCAATGTTTAAAATAGCGATAACGGTAACGTAACGTTTTGTTTCTGTTAGATTATGTCGCATATAGTATAACGCATAACATAGGTTATGCAATTTCCTATTTATTTAATAAAAATAAATATAAAACTATATAAAATATTTTTTATAAATTCAAAATAAATTTAAAATATCTAAAAAAGAATATAAAACCATTTTGTAATAATAATCTATTCTAATTTTATATTAAGTTTTATAATAATTTTCACATTTATTTTCATAAATTATATTAAGTCTGCAATCGTAATTCCAGTCATTATTTAAACAAGAAAATAAGATTTCAATTTTTTATTTCAATTCCAGTTATTATCATTGTTATAATTTATATTTTGCAATGTTCAATTTATCTTATTTATAATTATTGATTTCGGTTCAGTTAAAAATTCTATAGAATCAACAAGTAAGATATTTTAGCAACGGGATAGAAATTACAGCAAGCGAACAAAGAAACAATCATAAATTAACAAGTTAGGAATTCCACAAGTAATCAATTAAGCCAATAACTAATTAAGTAAGAAAATTACAGCAATTCACTAATAATCAAAATAATAATCAATAACAATATATAAATTACTAAAAAATAATTGTAAATAACGTAACATAACGTAATTTAACGTAACGTTATGTAATATAACGTAAATAATATAAAAAACGTACTATTATGGTGCATTAAGTTATTTCCAATTGTTACGTAGCGTTGGGGTTCTGTTAGGTTACGTAACGCAATATAACGAGTTTCATAACGTGTTATTTTCAACATTGGTCCATATATTTATACACATGTATTGTTAGTTGTCACTGGGTATGTTCTGTCAAGTACAAGCCGGATGGTTCAATTGACTGCTATAAAACTCGTCTTGTTGTGAAAAGTTTTTCTTAGACCTATAGTATTGATTTCTTTGAGACTTTATGTCCTATGTCACGTCTCAATTCTATTCGCATCATTTTCTCTCTTGCCGTGAATCTCGATTGGCCCTTGTTCTAATTGTATGTTAAAAATGCTTTCTATATGGTGATCTACAAGATTAGGCGTATGGAACAACCTTTAGGGTATGTTGTTCATGGAAAGAATGTAGTATGCAAACTTGAGAATGTAGTATGCAAACTTAAGAATGCAATTTATGGATTTAAACAGAGTCCTCTAGCATGTTTGAGAAGTTTTCCACTGTAATTGCTAGTATTGGATTTCAGCGTTGTGGTTATGATCATTTTGTTTTTGTCTAGCATATTCGTTCTGGTATGATCCTTCTTGTCGTATATATAGATAACATTCTACTAATTGGGAGTAATACAATATGTTTGACTAAGACAAAGGGATATCTCAAACAACATTGTGTGACTGAAGACATGGGAAGACTAAAATATTTTTTTTGGAATTGAGTTAGATTATCATAAACATGGGATGCTTCTCTCACAGAAGAAGTATGTGCTAGATCTCTTGGAAGAGATTGATCTACTTGAGTGTAAACCTGCTAGTACTCCAATAGAGTCATATTTAGACGTATGGAGTGAACACAATATTTTATATAAGGATCTCAAATAATATAGGAGAATGATTGGTAAGGTCACTATAACTGATATTTCTTTTGCTATGGGGTTACTGAATCAGTTCATGCATAAACCAACGTACATACACTGAAAATCTGCTCTGAGAGTTTTGACATATATTAAGAGCTCTCCTGGAAAAGGATTATTTTATAGAAAATATAGACATGTTCAAATCTCTGTCTTTTCAAATGATGGATATGTAGGGGACGAAGGTGATTGAAAGTCGACCACTGGATACCTTATATTTGTTGGAGGAAATATAGTCAATTGAAAGAATAAAAAGTAAGACATAGTATCTCGATCTATTGCTGAGACAGTATCAGGTAAGGACACACACTACATGAGTTGTTATGGCTAAAAAACTTGCTGACTGAATTTGGTTTCAATTCGAAGAGTCCTATGTCTATGTACTGTGAAAATTAGTCTGCCATCTATATTGCTCAAAATCCAGTATGTCATGATCGTACTAAGTATATAGAGATAGATTGTCATTTGCTTCGAGATAAATTGTTGAAGAAGATAATATGTACTATGTTTACTCCTTCATCAGAACAGTTGACTGATATTCTAATTAAAACTGCATTGCCAACAATGTTTTTTAATCTGTGTAAAAAAGTGGTTATGATTGATATTTATAGTCCAACTTGAGGAAGAGTGATCGATTAGACTATCATCTTGTACTTAGGTTTAGTATAAGTTTAGTACCACATTGCATGTTGAGATTGAGTTTTGTTTTTGATTGCTTTTTGACACCTACGATTCAAATTGAACTCAAACTTTGATTCCATATTAATTCTTCACTACTTGTTTATTATGACCATTTTCCCTTTTCCCCCTTATGGCTTGAAAACAAGGTATAAACACAACTCTTGGTATGATGATAATGAGCACAGTCTTTATAATGCAAGTGATTGAGCAGTTTGTCATATCTTGAGAACCTTGTTGCTTCAGTTTGTAGGAAGGGGGTATGTTAACTACTCCATTTTTAATGTTATGACATCTAATATTAGTTCTCAGTTACTTACATTTACCCATTTTATCAATTTAGACATTATGTTTTGATTATTATAGTTGGAGTACCTTGTTTCTTTTTAGATAGAAAACCGTGGGGTGAAAACCCTAAGCCTTTAACAATAAGAGCTTACCGAAAGGTCCGAAACATCCCTAAGAGGAAGGGTTACACAAATATGTAATATACTCTCAAATGTTCCAACCCTAAGAAAAGAAAAACCAAGCCTGACATATTAGATGGCCTTGAATATATTCCAAAAACAACAATACAACAAATTCATCTAGATTGCCAAACATCAGTGCAACAAGCAGTCAGAATCACTTTGGGGTACGTATTGTCGTTGTCCACCATTCTTGAGGTTGAGTGTATCCTTGTGCTAGCTATGGTTGAAAATTTAAGAGGACAACTATTGGATCCTATAAACTCCATATTAAGTTACTAGGTTATGACCCATCTTTACCTAGCTTCAAACAACTCCTCATATTTATCTATCAATTCTGGAGACTTTGCTCTACCCTTCCTTGGCCGCAATGAGGTCGAGCATGAATTGTGATCCATCCATCAGGTACAACCTCCATATTCACACAAAAAATTACAGTGAATAATTATTGACGAGGCAAGGGCCCTTTCACTCTGACCATCGAGATAGCTGACAACACTATCGACTTAGGCATTATTCTTCTCCTCGCCTCAATCAGAAAGATTTAATATTGCCCTCTCCTCAACATGTGCCTTATCCGTGTACCTTTTTAATCCTTGTAATTATTGATTTTATCCTAATTGATGCATCCCAATTGACATTAGTGTCCAACATTCTAACATATTTGGCAAACTAATGTCATAAAGTAGAATACTATGACTTGAACATACATACACACGTTTGTATAGAACCAATCTCATATTTGGTGGTTTAGGTTTCTTTATCACTAGTTGATGCTAGTTTATATCATATTGGAAGCAAACCGTGTAAAATTTAACATTATTAGGATTCCCTTATGGATCCTTACCAGATTTGCTTTCTGACCCCTCCCCTGTATAGTGTCATCCTTTTTTTTTTACGTGAGTATTGTACACGTCGTTGGACATGGGTCTCCAATGTCGTGTATGCCCTTATCTCCGATACAACAAAACTTTGTGATCATGAAGTGTCCAAGTATTGTTATTGAAGGTATAGGTTATCAAGCACAGATAAGCAATTATGATCGTAAAATTCATAATGGGTTGCTATTATTCTTAGAGAATGATGATAAGTTACTATTTAGAAGTTTATTGTTGTCAATGTGGCATGTAGGAAGTATCAGTCTCACAAGCATCATAGTTGCATTTGAGAGTTTAGTCTCACAGGCACCATAGTTGCATTTGAGAGTTTAATATCTAAGTGATTGCCTCAAGGTTGGATGTGCTCACATAGCAAGTATGGATGCTAACTTTTATTAATTTTCACTAAGACAAGAAATGATGATACTAATCTGGACTGGGACTGAGGAGGATGATGAGAAGAACATGGGATTTAGGTTGTGGTGTTGGAGCTGGAAGCATGCCTGATGGAAGAGATTTTAAGCCAAATAAAAAATTATAGTGTTCAGAATAACAGACAACATAGAAAGGCTCGTTTCTTGCCAATTATGTAGGCCTGCCAAAAGCGAACACTTGTCCAGTTGCTGTATGTGGATCTCTTACTGGTAAAGGTACTCAGCAGATACCGATATATGTTGCATATATTGTATCAAATTTCGAGGCGTCTGGTGCATGACATGCTATATAATATCGATATGATATTAGTAATATTTTCGATATTGGTGATATGATATACTAGATATTATCGATTTTGCCACTGCCAATGAGGCTTCTGATATTTTAAATCTTGGGTAGGAGGCTTTTATTTGGTCTAGTGCTAATTGTGCACATGCTTTACATTTTATGACCCCCCTCATGTTCATATTCCTCCATACAAATGGTGGATTGTTAGGTTGACGCAAGGGAGAAGTGGAATGACTCAACCTACGGTGACTAAGGTCAACAGATAATGCCAATGTCTAGTTTTTTGCATTGTAATATTTATTTTTTTATTAAAAAAGACTCGGCTTTCTATTGTTCCTTCCTAACTTTATTCTCGTTTCTCCTATTCAATTCTTCTTGTTATTTTCTTTTTCTTCACGTTTATGCTACTTCCATGCTACTGATTTTGTTCTTCATGCTCTGCTCTTATTTTGCACTACTGAAATGAAAATGATTGAGTTGGTTGATAATTACCGAACTCCATTCCAATTCACGAGAAACTAGGTCTGAATCTTCTTATCCATGGCCTTCTGTAAGGCTAACACAGTCTCCTGAAATAACCGGGCATATAAACAAAAGAAAGAGGAAGAGCAAACTGGCGGAATAAGAGGGTAAGCTGATCATAGGATACAAAATGCTTAGTACTAGAGCGTTTATCCTTTCAAAGTGTAATTGAAATATCAAAATTAGAGGAGGATGAAGGTTGCGGAAGTGGAGAACATTCAGGAAATGAAGGAACGATGGGTAGTGAGCTTGAAAGAGCACTTTCAGACGACAAGAATAAACAAATAACAGTTTCGATGATGGTGACTTCTCAACCCTACCTTGTAGGAGGCACATGCAAGGATAGAGAAAGAGAAGTAATTGTTCTGTAGATGCAAAAAAAATTAAAATATGGGATAGATTCAAAGAAGATAATATTAGTGGAGACAAAATACTTTTTAGATATAAGATCATAGCCTTGTACCCTTTTTGAATACGAGAGTAGCCAACAAATATACACTTGATAACGTGGGGTGATAAATTCTCCAAATTATGAGTCAAATTATGAATAAAACATGTAAATCCAAAAACTCGATGTAGAATGGGAAACATGTTTGTATTAGGATAAAGACAGAAAATGAGACTTTTACCATGCAAGACAGAAGATGACATTCTATTAATCAAGTGACATTACACAAAATAATATCAGGTGACAAATATCTTGGGACGTATATATGAATCATTAATACACAAGTCATGCCTAGAATAATATCAGGTAATATTTTGTTAAGATGTGTGAGAACAAGATGTTTGGTGAAAAACTCCATTATTAACATAGAAAAGAGAAACACTTGCTTTCATATATTCTATAACATTATCAGTATGCAAATATGAATAGATGGAGAAAGTTGATTTCTTATCTTTTATAGAGTATTTCAATAGTACAAGGGACAATAGACCTCCCTTTTAGCAAATTCATCCTTGTCATTCATGGAAAATCATATACAAAGATAAGAAAGTACTTAAAATCCATAAAAGACGGACTCTAACAAGAACCCTAAACATCAGAATGAAATAACTCAAACGGGGCATAACTACATTTATAGATTCCAATAAGATACGAGATACTATGATACTTACCGAGCTTACAAGGCACATTCTAACCTAGATATATCATATGCAATGGGTAGAATGAGATGGGTACTATGGAGAAAGTGATGTTCAAAGCATTGATTCCACTGTAAAAGGGAATCAGAAGAACTAGTAGTAAATCCTATAGCTGAGATTTTGTCTTCAGATATTACATCTCTCATTGCTCCCGTACCAATCATCATGCAAGTCTAGAGGTTATGAAAACCATAATAGGTAGGAAAACATGTTATTCAAAACAGTTGTTAGGTTTGGTAATTTGTCTAATGGATGACAAACTGATAAAAAACTTCGGAATAAATAAAACATTAATAAGGACTAATGAAGTGTTAGCGCGAATTATCCCATCGCCAACCACTAGAAAAGAGGAACCATCATATTGCTTATTTAAAAAAATATAGTGAAATAAATTTGTCCCTAATACCTATCATATGGGAGGAGTCTAATAATCCATGTCCGACTAGAGGAGGCGATGTAAGTATTTTTACCTTACGAGAATTCATGAGTAGCACGAGAATCCATGAGTAGCAGCATGAGTACCAGTCAAGGTAGTCTAGAAACACAGGATCTGTTAAAATCAGCATATGAAATCTAAACTATTGGAGAAGCTATTACAGTAGCAACTAGAGTAGTAGTGGTTATTGTAGAAGTATAACCAGTAGAATAGAAAGACCAATGTAGAGTCGCTTGTCATAGCCTGAGCCCATACTTTTCCCAATAACGATAAGATGTGTGATTTTGTCGGTCGTTGTGGCCACATTTGCAAATTCTTGACCACCACTTAAGTCTTGACCACGACCTCCTCTTAAATCATGACTGTGGTCGCAAACACGTCCGTGTATTTGACTCGAAAATAGCATAGTTCCCGTTGGAAATAGGTGTAATAGCTGATATAGCAGATCCAATGGAGATATGAAAAACTCTGAAAAGTGTAACATTCAATAGACACTAACACCAACAAGTATTTGACCACGCACTTGGTCCAATAAGGAAGAATCTAGATTAGAGAAGAACTTGAAACATAAGATCCTGACGATACTCCCTTGAGGTCTTTATATCAATCATTAGATATTGTGTGAGCATCCAACTCGTCTAAGATAACATAAAGCGTTGAATAGCAAACATGAACAAACGTCTTCCCCTATTGGAAAGTGAAAAGACGCTTGTATTACTCAAGGACCCTAGAAATATGCTTCTCATGGCATTATACATTTTTAAGAGTATCCCAAGTTTCCTTTCCAATCTTAAGGAATATTACTCCATAACTGATTTTCTCTTTCATATTGTTGAGAAATAAGTAATAATGCAATAGTCTTTGCAAGCCAATCAAAATAGGAGAGATCATTTGTATTTAGCGCTCCACCAAGAAGATAACCAATTTCCTTTGTGCTCCAAAAAATACACGAAAAAATTAAGAGCATAGTAGATAAATATCACTATTAATTTTAACAGTGGTAGCAGTAAGTGTGCATGGAAATATATGATCGGGCCCATTAATAGTAATATTAGAGGTAGTAGTAGAATCACTAGATGGTGAAGCCATGGTTAAAAAAAAATTGAAATCCAAGTAGGAGATGCAATAGCAGTAGTAGTTGAAAAACAACATCGACAAATGCAAAATCAATGAATAGTATTAATAGAATTAGTAGAAACCATAAGAGACGCCAGAGGAATCAATCCAGCAATGGCAACACCTGCACAGTATACACAACATGATCAATTACGTGGCAGTAGGTGCTGCAACAACAATAACAGTTTTGGTTGT
This sequence comes from Dracaena cambodiana, assembly GCA_036321105.1. NCBI lineage: Eukaryota > Viridiplantae > Streptophyta > Magnoliopsida > Asparagales > Asparagaceae > Dracaena > Dracaena cambodiana. The sequence goes on along the minus strand of JAYEPQ010000005.1, from coordinate 56,841,636 downwards.
TGCTAAGCAGCACAACTGACTGCCGTTATATGCAGCGGCAGCTCTAGCTGCTGCAGCTAGTGGCGGTGCTAGTTGTGGTTGCTGGTAGCGATAGTTCGGGTTACTGCTAGTGGTGGCTGTGGCTAGGGCTGAGCATAAAACCGAAAAAATCGAACCGAACCGCAAAAACGAACCGAGCCGATCGGTTCGGTTTATTCGGTTTTCGATTCGGTTTAAAAACTGAAATTAATTACGGATTTCGGATCGGGTTTCGGTGGTTTTAGTTCCAATCGAAACCGACCGAATAAACCGAACTTTTGGAATTGTAGCTTATTTTTTTCTTTGATTTATTTACAATGTGTTTTTCTTTTAAATTTTTAATGAAAAACATGTGATTGTTATTTTAATAGGTAGAAAAAGAAAAAAATAGAAAGAAAATTATTATTTTTCCTATAAAATACATGCGTTTATCACATAATTGGTTTCAAACCCTAAAAACCGAAAACCGAACCTAACCGAACCGAAAATTCGGTTCGGTTTTTGGTTTTTACTCTTATTCGGTCGGTTCGGTTTCGGTTTTATATGTTCGGTTCGGTTTTCGGTTGGATTTTTTTTTTTAAAAACCGAACCAAACCGATCGATACTCACCCCTAGCTGTGGCAGTGCAGGCCTGTGACAGAGAGGAGAGAGGAGGTAGAGAAGAGGGCTGTTCGGCGTGGGAGAAGAGAGAGAGGATGAGGGTTAGGTTTTTGGATTGGAAGGTTGATATTATATTAGGTTTGAGATGGACAGCTAAAGTCTTTTTCACTTTGATACCTTGTTGAAAAATAGTCAGATCAATCTTTTTTAATATGGGAGCGCCACTTATATAGAGATACAATTGGAAACTACCCCAAAAGGTCTAAATCCAGAAAGCCCAATAATTTAAATAGATTTAATCTAAAACTAATCTAACATGTTGTATGACCTTGTCTATAGATCTGCTTACCTTCCATTTTTATCTTTCCATTTTGTAGTTGATTGATGCATTGAAAAGAACTAATCATTTTCTGTAGGCAATTAAATGATGTACATCAATTTGAGCAGTGTGGATTTTAAATTTCATGGAATATGGTTCCATTACATGGAATGATTTTCAGTCAAATTAGGTTTTATACCCTTTCTGCCGGCCTACCTCCTAATCCACTAACACCTTACAACTCCCTTTAGCACCCACATCTTGTGAATATGTAAGTGAGTGGGTATACGGGTCGTAACTCCCAGGCAGAACTTCCCAAGAGGTAGCGATCCTAAATTTTCATGACAACTTTCTAAGTGGTCATCCTGAATTTTCATGACAACTTTCTGAGAGGTCAATAGTCATAATTTTTTTTCCTGCATGGCCACACTTTATCAAGTTTCTTCGTGATTTATCACTAAAAAATGCTAGCTACAATTAATTCTTTGGACTACAGAAAAGTTTGCATATCTCATATGGGATTATTTATACTTTAGGTTATTCCATTTACTGTCTGTTTGGCTTACTAGAAATAGTAGAAGTGAACAAGAAATTAAGAAGCATCTTCCAAATGGAAATAGGAAAAGAAAGTTCTTGTGTTTGTTTGCTAATTTTTGGAAGAAGAAAGTGTATTAGAAAATAAAGGAAGTATTACTTAATTGATTAAGTACAACAATATTTATATAATTTTATTTGTTTTATATGTATAAAAGTATAACTTTTGAATGGTAATAATGGCATTCATATAAAAAAAAGTTAATTTTTTGCCTAGTTCCTCTACTTCCTAGAGCTCTTCCAAGCAAAAAATATGAGGAAGAAAATTTTGGAATTAAGGTGTCACATAGCTGTCACATCATCATATAAGAAGATCCAACCTCTTTCTTGGCCAAACAAACACTTGAAGTAGTTGAGATAACTTTACTTCCACTACTTCCATTCTATTTTCATGCAAACAAAACACCCTGAGGGTATGTGTAACGCTTTACAAAATGACATGAGTGGAATTCTAGAGTTGGCTCACACACGAATGGAATTCCGTCTAGGGGATGCACATACTAACACTTTGCAGGGGACAGCCTGCTCTTCATCTCTCTGTGACAATTTGTTTCATGCAACACTTGTGGCGCTGTCCCTGTGCAACGTGTGCAAAGGAATTGAAGTGTATTTGTTTCTGTGTTTGGCTGTCTTTTGCCTCTGTCCCATGACCATCTCCATACTTATTAGCATAAAACCAACAAAAACATATTTTTCATGTTAATTTGTCATCCATTGATTTATTATGAAAATATTTATCATGTTTTAAACTTTTAAGAGTTCGTCTTCTACAGGCAACAGATCTTGGCTTTTCAACTTCATCTTCCCATACAATGTTAGCATATCTCAGATCCTATATTGAAAACAAATCCAAAGTCTATGATATGTTGCTCAGAACATTATTTGGATATATTTTCATTATGTTATATAGTTTTAACAAAAAGTAAAATGAGAAACATGTGCATCAGATGAAAGCAGTGTCTAAAAAATGTCAAGAATGTGACGAACAGTCCTAGCACCTAAGTAACAAAACTTTGTTTTAGGATGAATTTGAGCAATATCTGATATATATCCAAGGGTATATGTGTCTGTTGGTTATGTCTGAGATAGATATGTCTTCATGATAGGACTGTATGTGCTCCTAATGTCAAGCTGTGTCTGAGAAAACTTGGTTTCATGACTGGAGTGACTATATTACAGAGGATGAAAATTTTAGGCTTTCGATCAAACTAAATATCTCAATTGTTTCTTGCTTTCTCCCTACTTCTTTCCTAGTTTCATGCAAAAATGGATTCTTACAATTCAATCACATCCTAGGAACTCAAATGTTTAAAGCGCAGTTTCTGTTCAATCATATCTATAGTTCATAGTCATCTTAGATAGGCACTAAACCGTATTTTCTTGCAAGAAGTGTTCGTTCCCTCCTATCTTGTTATTTATGTTGGTTTAGCATTGTTTGTTTGGATACAGACGATGATTTCAGAGAGTTTGTGGAAGAAGTCCCAAGAGGATGTCGAATTACGATTGTCTCAGATTCCTGCCATAGTGGTGGCCTTATTGATAAATCCAAGGAGCAGATTGGAGAAAGTACCAAGCATGAGGATGATGATGAAGAGTCCTCTGGGTCCGCATTTGGATTCAGATCATTCTTGAAGCAGCAAGTCGAGAATGCATTTGAGTCACGAGGTATCCACCTCCCCCTCGAAGGACATCATCATTGCCGCCGCCACCCTGAAGCTGAGGATGAAAATGACAGCAGCAATTCTGAGAATGATGCCACGAAGAACCGGTCTCTCCCTCTGTCCACGCTGATAGAAATTTTGAAGCAGAAGACTGGTAAGGATGATATTGATGTTGGGAAGATAAGGCCCACGCTGTTTGACATGTTTGGTGATGATGCCAGTCCCAAGGTTAAGAAGTTCATGAAGGTCATCCTGAACAAGCTCCAACATGGTGGCAATGGTGAAAGCAGTGGCGGGGGATTCATTGGCATGGTTGGGAGTCTGGCACAGGAATTTCTCCAGCAGAAGCTGGAGGCAAATGATGAAGATTATGTGAAACCGGCATTAGAAACTGAAGTCCATGACAAACAAGAAGTTTATGCAGGAGCGAACAAGAGGTCTCTTCCAGACAGTGGAATACTGATTAGTGGTTGCCAGACCAACCAGACATCAGCAGATGCTAATCCTCCAGGTGGTGGAGCTTATGGGGCTCTCAGCAATGCTATCCAGACCATCCTTGCAGAGTCTGATGGTGAAGTTAGTAACCAGGAACTCGTGCTGAAAGCTCGGAAGATGCTGGCCAGGCAAGGATTCAAACAGCGTCCTGGTCTCTACTGCAGTGACGATCATGTTGATGCCCCCTTTGTCTGCTGATGGAGGAATATTACTTATTGAGGGAGTCTCGATATACTAGTATTATGCTAGTATTGGTGTGTGGTATCAGATATGCTAGTATTGGTGTGTGGAATAGGATATACTACTATTATGCTAGTATTGGTGTGTGGAATCAGATAGTTATTATCTTCGGCATGGTTTGATTACAAACAAAATTAGGACCAGCTCTTGGGTTTCTTATAAGCATTGGCATGTTGAGTTAATTATGCCTTTCCCGTAGTGAATGAATCTCTGGTGGTGGTGTCTCTCTCTCTCTCTCTCTGTCTCTCGATTTTTGTATAATGTTTGTATAAAGTACCTTCAGTGAAGTGAAAGTTGTTTATTGTACAATTTGTGGGATACCATCTTCTCTTTTTGTGCTTATTGTGGGATACCATCTTTAATATGTTGATTTCACTTGGTTTGAGTATTATGCTTTGGTGGTAGGTACAAAATTATACATTGTTGACAGATGGATTGCCTTATTCAAATTAGTTATTTTTCAGATATATCAGCTAGCAGTGATGCGGATATGGATTGTAGAAAAGAATGCTTGGCAAGAAGATGGTGATCTTTTTATGCTGCTAAGGTTATTCTTATATTTCATTTAGAGAAGAAGTATCAGTCTTGTCTTTTGCAGTTTCTATCATTCATTGAAGTTTGTTTTTTTTCCCCTGATTTTTCATTACCTAGGGAAGTAATGGTATGAAGCTGACTGGAGCCTAACATAATACATGATGTGACATATGGAAGCAAGCGCTGATGGGTTTGGCCTATTTGCTGTATCTTCAAAAACATGTCACAACTGTGAAAATTCTGAAATCACTGGCAAATTATTCAGGTATGCCTTTTTTTCTAACCATATTTGCTACAATTTCCCTAGTTCGACCATTGTTTGTGCTTTAGCCTCTTTTTTAGTAATCTTACACTATTTATCATTTGTAGATACAATTCTATCTCTATTGTCTGCACTTTCAGCATTTACATAACTGAGGCATCTGATTGTTTGTGCTTTATCTGTTCTTTATTCTACAAAGCTAGCAGAACATTTTCTGTTCCCTTGAAAATTCAGTATTTATCATTTGAGAAAGCTGGCTCTGGATCTAGAATCCCTCCGTAAGCTAAGTAATGCATCCCATTCTAACCTGGCAAGTATCGAGTTTTTCTTCTCTTTCAAGTTTAGAATTTTTCATTTCCTAGGCCCAAAAGTGGCCACAACATGTTCTTGTGAAATCTAAATGAGTTAGAAATGAAAGACTTAGAAATGGAGGAGTTTGGCCAGGTGATCAGAGGTCAGGGATGTTAATGGACGTATCGATGGGTCAATTTTTGTTTCGTCTTATACAAAATTTTGAATTATAAAAATAAAATTTTCATTTTTAATTTAAAATTTTATATAGAGTGGGCTAAAAAATTGATCCAGGACACGTTTATTAACATTCCTATTAGAGGTAGAGGTAATGAAAGAGAAAAAAATATTTTCCTAGTCTAGAAAGCCAGTTTCTCTTTCTTCCTGTTGTTCAGTCTTTCCTCTGTTTTATCTTTATCAAATGGAGTCCTCTCTACTTGAACTATTTTGAATACCAAACTAAGCTGCCTGTAGCTGTTTTTGAGTAGCATTGTCAACATCTTACTTGTATTCTCCTTTATATAACCTAGTATCAGGAAGGAGATACAGTTATTACGAAGAACTAACAGAATAGTCGGTAAGACATCGTGAACTGGATATGAAAAGGTCACGAGTTTAGATTTTTCACTTCAACCTCGCATATCAATGTCATGTATGGTTAGCCCAGTGACGCTGCACAACGAACCTCGGAGGCAGTTGGATCTGCTTCCTTGTGTTGATCACGACTGTGGTGCATGACCCAGCAGCACTTCATGGCCCACTTGTCTCCTCGCATGTCCTTAGGATGTTACAGTACAGGGCAGGGATAGGGCAGGGATGGGGTTGGCATTGTTGTTGGGCACTGTTTGTTACACCATTAGTTCTACTTTGTATATTTAGTTTTCTCCTTGCTCACAAATATATGTATTACTTGGAACGTTCTAGTAAGTTGACTAATATAACACGGAGTGATAATACCTACTGTTTATACTAAAAAAAATATCATGCATCGACAGAGCATATGCACCTTCTACCAAATAATACATGCTATTTTTATCATGATATAAATAAACTGTTGTCAAATCATTTTCCATGTTAACAAATCTAATATTTATCACTTTATTCTGACTAGTAGCTAGGTACACCAACAAAGCATGTGCATGTCCAGCCTAACAGATTGATCATCAACCATTATATCACAGAGAAAGCACAAACACACCTAAAGAATCAATCCCATAGAAGGTGGAAAGCAAACTAAAAAGAAAGGATTGAAAGAGCACAATGCACATGGTGTTGTATAGATTCTTGCACATATATGTATCCTCGTCAATCATCAAACTCTAAAAATAAAGTGGTACACAACACTATCTGTTAAGCAAACTGCACACCCATGTGACACATTGTATCAAACCCACACCCACACTCAAGAACCCATCTCCCCCTACTTTATGAGGAGTGTGGGCCCCCATCTCCCCAGTTGAAAACTAAAGAAGAACTAAAAAAGAAAAGATAGAAATTACAAAGCACCACCCTGGCAACAGTACAACTGTACAAGAGGATGGCAGATTGGTGGTGTCTAGGGTTTCTTCTCTAGTTGGGTCCCACCTCCAGCACCATAGGCTAGATTAGCTGTTAAAGGCGTATGTGATTGAGAGATCAAGGCCTAAGAATTATGAAGAAGCGAGCATAGCATGCTCTTGTCACATGGCCGCTGAGCAAGAAAGGATCAGAGAATCAAGCCAAGTCCTGGCAACCTGCACATGCACTTGCCTTCTAGCCATGTTCTCTATAATCCATCACCAATCATTTTCGCATAAAAAAGATAGAGAGAAAGAAAAGGAAAAAAAAAAAAAAAGAACCACTATACAACGAACCCAAGTATTAGTAAACTCAATCGAACTAACTAAAAGTCTTAGCTTTAGCTTAAAACTTACAAAGGTGGTCTGGTTTGGTTTGGTTACAACATTAGAAGGGGGGTCATTCACTGAATCAGTTGTTGAGGGAGGAGCAATGGAGGTGGCGGGGGCAGGAGACTAGGTGGTCGTTGGTGAGGCCGGCGGCCTGCATGAACGAATGGATGACTGTTGGCCCAACGAAGCGGAAGCCTCGCCGGACCATGTCCTTGCTGATGGTCTCAGACTTGGATGTCTTCACTGGGATCTTCCTGCAGGACTTGTAGTTTGTTGTGATGGGCTTGTGGTTAACAAACCCCCATAGGTACTTGGCTAAGGACCCAAAATCCTTAACCACCTGCATACAAGTTAATAAACAACTTGGGTCACATTCAAGCATTGAACACAAGGTTAAAAATAACATCATCCAAAGATCAAGAGAAAAGATAATGCAATTTCATATTGGCAAGAGGGGAACAGTTCTTGTCAGAATTTGTCAAAACTTTGGGAGAAGAAAGATTAAATCAAGTTGTTGCACAAATGTCATGGCTTGCACAATTAAGATCATTCTTTTGTAAAATCCCATTAAATTACATCTTGGATATACACTGCATGTGCTCAAAACTATTCTTATTCTTTATTCCTGGTTCCTACTATTATATAATATTTTGATTCTTTTCTTAATTCAAGGGTTGCCTATTGGAAAGTGATTTTATGACATTTCTTTTAATAGAACAATGAGGCTTAAATAAGTGGATTCAAAGAAAAAGAAAGAATTACTTAAATAACTCTCAAATCTAAAAATTGGGTTTGTTTGGCAACTATGGACAAAAGGCCAAGGAACTATCAAATCAAAAAAGTAATAATTTACAAATCAAAGTTTAAGTATGAAGTTTGAAACTGAGGAACCAAAAATGACAAGAAAGTTATTTGGGTGAAGGTTATATACCTCTAGGATTCTGTTGGAGTTGTCTACAACTCCTCTTACCCTCCCCAAATCCAGCCCATACTCTGAGCTGATTGATGCAATTTGCTTCTCTGTGAACTTGGCAACAGTCTCTGCATCAAACCCAGCAAAAGCTGACCTGAAACAACAACAAAGGATCAAACAATTTAGTCTTCTTGTTCTATCAAAATCAAATCCACTTCCATTTTAAGCGAAATTATGCACCAAATCTACCAAAAATAACTCAAAACCACTGCTTGTTATACCTGAAATCATTCCTTTTCTTCAATATGGTGGTCCAGTCTAGGCCAACTTGAGCCCCTGATAGCACTAGCAACTCAAACAGCATCCTGCAGTTAAAAATACACTCAGTTCTAAAGGTAGAAAGAGAGAGTTTTAGAAAGAGAGCCTAGAGAGAGGAGCTCTACACTCACTTGTCATCATGAACAGGCACTCCCCACTCCTCATCATGGTAGGCAACATACAGAGGATCTATAAACATGGAGGAAAACATAGGATTTAAAAAAAAAAAAAAAAAAAAAAATCTAATGGAAATTTTACAAAAAATTGAATAAGATTGTTACCTGAATTTGGTGTAATGAAGCTGCATCTCTTCTCCTCTTGGCTAACGACATTTGACGTGTCGATTACCGGAGCCACTTTTTCGAGCTTTTCCGGAGTCCGGCCATAATGAGCTATCCTCATCTTCCGCTGCGCTTGCATAAGCGAAGCCTGCTCTCTCTGAGCAGCTGCAATGCTCCCAGGAGCTCTGTCCACCAACAATGACTCGTATGAGTAATTGTTGAAGCTCGACGATTTCTCCAGCGTTACTGCAGCTGGGTTTCCTGCAGTAGACTTCTTTGACTTTTTTCGGACTACCGGTGCAGGCTTGGACACAAGTTTCTGCGTAATGGGCTTCTCGCTGCTCGAATTTGGACTGTAGGGGTCGTTGCTCCGCTTGATGGGCTTCAGCTTGGGGGAGATTGGTGGTGTCACTGTCTTCTTCTTGGCAGTTGGCGAAGCCTTAGAATTGGCATCAAGATCAGAAATGTTAGCAGTACTAGTTTTAGTAATGGTGATCGACATGGGGGAAGATAAGGATCTCTGAAGGGATTTCTTCATGGGCTTGCTGGGCTCCAACACCGCCGCGACACGGTTGCACGCAGGCTGGAGGACAGGCCTGCCATCGATCTTGGCGACGTCGGTGAGGCCAATGGCATGGCCTGATTTCATCTTGGAGTTGCACATTTCTGTTGTTGAAGAGAGAGGGAGCGTGAATTGAATATTGATGAGGGGATGTATTATGGAGTTTTGGAGCTGTGGGTGAAAATGAGGAGAGGGGTTGGGGGTGTATAAATATAGGGAAGGAGGGGGTAGAGAGATGAGAAAGAGGGTGGAAAGTGGGGACAAAGAGGTTGAGTTTGCAAGATGGTTTAGGTGAATTGGATCATAGTGGCATGCAAGATTTAGGTTAAGTCCCAATTCAGTAGGGTTCAATCTCCCTCCCTCTCTCTCTCTCTAGGAAAAGGTCAAGTCCCAATTCAGTAGGGTTCAATCTCCCTCCCTCTCCTCCCCCCCCCCCCCCCCCCACCCCCCCCCCCCCCTCTCTCTCTCTCTCTCTCTAGAAAAGTCATATTGTTTATAGTTGGAGAGAGAGGTTCCGTGAAAAGTAATTTTAATTCATTCAGTGGTATGCATGCCAAGAGAGATGAACATATGACAGAAAAGGAAAAAGAAAAAAAAAAGAAGAAAACATTTAAATCGTCTTTCGATCTTTTTAAATTAAGTAATGCTTAATAGGATATATTTGTCTCATTATGTATTATTAGAGAGGAATGCTTCCTTCAAAAGTAACATTTTATGCAACAAGCGGTCTGCAAATAAAGAGCTTTTATTAGTTGAAAAATAAACCAGTAGAAACGGAAAACAGTTATATCTTCTACCGAGCTTTTTCTATTAGGGTGATACATGGTAGGATCGCTTTGTAAATCAATAATTTGAGTATCACTCTACATAATGCGTAGAAGAGAGTATCACACTACATGCGCCGAGTCCTTTTGATAGGTGTACTGGGGCAAAATGCCATGGTTTCCACTGCTAGATGTGGAGTGGTGCTCAAGGAAAGGTTAAGAAGAGGGGAATGGATCCATCTTTTCCAACTCTTTTTCCCCTGTTCAAGCTGGCAGGAATCAGTTCTATGCTCTTATCTTCATCTATCTTCGCTTGATCTTTTCTTCTCTTTTCTTTTGTGGGTAGATGACAGTAGAAACAATAATAATGTTTATTGTGGGTAATCTAAGATCCCATTGAGTTGGCATGTATTGCTGTCATTCTACCATACCAATCACAAACTAGGCATCGGTGGATCATTGTACCGTCCAATGGGAAGGTACTTGACGCGTGCACATTATTATTATTATTATTTTTAATTAACATGCTAATTACAGGTCAATGATTCTCATTGTCCTCATAAAGGGTTTGCAAGAGTAGTTATTATATCATTATGTTAAGTAATTTGTCTGATTATTTAGGAATGTCCTTGTGCTTCTGGTAACTCACTTGAATCTAGGGTTTTCTATAATCCATCCTCAACCGTCTACCATATGAGCTAGGTGTCAGCAACAAATATATTGACTAGAATCTACTGTTTGATAGAGACAATCTCAACAGAAAATATCAGAAAAATACTGAGAGGAGAGTTATGGCTAGTTAGTTTTTGCATCACATGATTACTTTGTCATGAATGCTTTAAATGTTACTAAGATTTGAGTAATTTCTTCATACAAGTTTCTATTAAGACTATTCATGATGCACGAGACATTTAGAAGATCCTTGGTGGCGAGGCAGGGAACTGAGAATCAAATAAGGGTTAATTACACTCAGACTCTCTGTAGTATGGTGGATGTATAACTTATCACCCCTAAAGTTTAAAACTCTTAGTTAGACCCCCTGGACCGGGGGTCTGAGTGTAATTAAAATACGGTGATTTAGATAATTCAGGGGGTTTAAATGAGAGTTTTAAATTTTATGGGTGATAAGTTATACATCTCCAATACTATAGGGGGTCTGAGTGTAATTAACCCATCAAATAATGAAACTTTACACGAAATGAGCAAGCAAGAGTGATATTCATTGTCAATCACCAATGGCAAGATACTGTCAAAAGAACAATTAAGTTGACACTTGAGATGTATCACAATAACTCTAGAATTCATCTAACCCTAGCTAGTCTTGAAATGCTTAATCTCATAATAAATTAACCTTTTACCTGCTGCTTGATGATTTGGTGGTAGGATTGTTTCAGTTAAGATTCAGATCAATATGATTAAGGTGCTGTAAATTGAAGTACAGAAGCTTAAAATTTCATAAGAAATGTAATTACTTATCTAACTGAAATCATGTATCCATCTCTCCTAATAAATATGATTTAATGCAAGAAATGTGATATGTAGGTCAAGCTAGCTAATTGGAGTAAACCAAACAAGGAACTTTCAAGCCAGGGTCCTACCTTTTCTTCTGCTAATGGAGGAGGAGACCAAAACCCAGAATCTGGGCCTATTCTTGAGGAGAAACTGCAGTCGATAGCTACATTATCTTTCTTTGCCCTAGAGCTTAGCCCTAGATTTCCTGTATCAGATGTTGTTGTTTGTAGGTTTAGACATATTACCTCCTTCATAAAAATAATGTCATCATGTCTCTGTATCCTAGAAGACATTAGGGCCAACAAACCCTAAAAACCGATTGTTTCAATAATACCGTCCACTGTACAAATCACTGTGGTTGCACATATATTATAAGAAAATTGTTAATATTTAAACTCCGAAAGAAACATAACACCTCTTCAGAAACGTCTCAAAATTCGTTCAATCTATCATCTACTATGCTAATCCAAAATTTGTGGTCGAACATATATTAAGAACAACTTGTTACTTTGGAAACTCCGAAAGAAACAAAGTTCTTCTCTCTTAAAATCAATTAAAAATATTAGAATCTCACGATTGTCCTGATACCATGTTACACGATTGTCCTGATACCATATTAGATGCCTGGTTCAAATGCAAGATAATGTAGATTGAGTAATCTCTAGCGACGGTAAGCCAATTTGCCTGAATAAGTGTCATTTTCAAAACCTAGTCATGGCTACTAGAAACCTAACTGTATCACTCTTGTCTAATTCAATCCAACCTAATTCCATCCAACATATAACTTGGATGGGACTCACTAAATCCATCAACTTCTCCTAATAAATGTTGACTGAGAACTTTTGCTTTCTCTTGAAGTTTATAAATGCAAATTTCAAATTTGTTCCCAATTCAAGTTCTGCCCCTTGAATGTCTTACCCAGACAAAACATAAAGCTGGCAGTTCTCTTACTCTTAAGCGCTTAGTTCTCAATATTTCTTCCATTACTTCGGCTGTATGGTACAACTGCAATATGGCTATATCAAATCATCCTTTGAACAATCAGACCTATGATAAAGTAAAGTTTAAGTATTCCTTTTATGACGATGACGATGATGATAATGAGTGAAGAAGGAATATCAGTAGCCACAAGTGGAAACGTCATCCTATCTACATTCCAAAAACTCGCAACCCCTTGCAAACTTAAGATCAATATCACTACTAATTCACAATTTAAATTCTATGTGGATAAAAAATGATGGGGTTTTAGAGACCTTTTGTATGTGGATCATGTGACTATCAAAGTTATGTTATTGAAAAACTATTCATTTTACAACTGTTTGGACCATGGAGAACGGTGTTAAAATTTCACGTAAGTCTTAGAGTATAACAATATATTGAAGTGTTTCAATTGCTCACCCAAAGAAGGAAATTATTGGGACATGTATAGGGATGAGAACATACGGGTTTAAGGGTCAATCCTTCGCGCGTCTTATTCTGACTGTTAAATGAAATTTTCTTTTTTAATTTAAAATTTTGAATATAACGGGCCAAGAATTAGTCGTTGGATCTATCAATTCTCATCCATAGAGATAGATGTTCTTATAGAATGAAATTTCCTCTTATTTCTATATACCTGACTTCCACCATTCTTTTGTGGTACTAGTAGTAACAATAAGCCCCTCAAACTTACCTCTAAAGAAGCACGTCATAGCCAACCCAACTGCCACTGTACCACAAGGGAGACAAGGGCATGTGTCCTCCAGCATCTCAATTATTAGATAACAATCCCTAATGTAGAGGACATCCCTCCCCCAAAACAATAAGGAGCCTACATTGCTCAATTATGGAAGAATTGGTCATGAGTTAGTGATCCTACCTTTGGGGTTGTAGGTGTGAAGTTTTGTGCAAGTTCAGTTGTCAAAATATTCACAGCTTTTATGATCTTGACAAATAGACCACTCACGTGGCATTTGCCCCCCAATAACAATAGAGTTTGAGATATGATGCACATGATTAGGTGAGTGCATCCATATGTAGTTGAGGTACATTTTAGATAAATTTGTGTTATTGATGTTTCCTGACAATGTAATCGATCCAGCGTTATTCTTTTTTTGGTTCATATAGCCTACTCCAAATACTTGAGATAAAAAGCTTAGTTGTTGTTGTTTGCTGTTCCTGGCAAAGATTTAAATTTTTTTTTTTTCTAATTCAAAATTTTATATAGGAAGGATAAAAAATTATCATATTTATGTGATGTAATACTTACTATAATATTATAGGTAAAATATTGTAAGTCTATTGTGAAAAGGAATGATGCTACCAAGTACCCCTGGCATTTAAACTCATAGGATACTTTGTGCTACCAAGTTTGGAGAAGGGAGCAATGATGGGAAAGATCCATCCCTTTGTGCTTACAATAGATAGAATACAGTCACATGTAGTGTAATGTGATCAATCATTCCCATCACTTGGTGAGTTGGTTCTCTTCTCCTGCAACTTCGTTGTCTATATTCGGGTGACTATACCTTGGGAATTTCATGAAAATGATCGATGATGCACTCTGAGTTATTAAGTTATTTTAATGGAACACAGAGTCTTTCAACCCATCGTTTTAACTCATAAAAAAATAAGGCAATTTTGAAAGTGTTACTATGTCAAAATGGTTAAACCTCTTAATAAGTATAATATTAAGGATGTCTTTGGTGTTTGAAAAGTAGTAAAAATAAAGAAGAAAATATGAAGCAAGAGCTGGAAGTATCGCATTTCAAATATTTCTAGTATTTGTTTCTTACTTTTCGTAATATGGAAGAGATGTAAGATGAATAAAACATTTATTTCTTGTAAAAATAAAATAAGAGTAAAATACAAGATAATAAAAAATTAATATTATTTTACTTCTAACTTTCTTTTATCTAAAATCCATGTGAATTAAAGTTAAGAAATTGGTGTGCCACATATAATCCATCTCATCATTATAGAAATAACTTTCACTTTAGTTCTTGACCAAACAAATATATTAAATATATTTTTTTCTACTTCCATGCACACGAACACACCCTTAGTTAACAGGAAGTGAAGGATTCAAACTTCAAACCCTACTAGCATAAAAAGGGGAGATAAGAGATAGAGATAAACTACTCCCTTTGCTAAAAAAGAAGAGAATGCAATAAATTATCATTGAAAAGAATAAAATAACAAAAGAAAATTACCTAAACTATCAGTTAAAAAGTTCACAGAGTGAATATTACTTCAAAACCTTATAAATAAAATAAAAATAAAACAGTGTAACATTTTCTATTTAGAAGAGCATATGATCTTATTTGGCAATGGTAACATGTAATTCTAATTTTATACTAAACATGTAATTCTAATTTTATAGTATAGTACCAAAAAAATAAACATAATATTAATCAAATAACACAAATTTTTTTTGCTTAGAGTAAATCAAGCCTTCGGAATTAGTAGAATGTTTTGAAGTCTCAGATGTTCTTACTGCATTCCATTAAAGATTTTTAAACGAACAAGCTAATACAAGAACAAAAGCTTTAAATTTGCTCCTAGAAATAGATGATGGGACTTTCCAAATAACTTGTAACCATTGAAAACTTAATAAATATTAGGTTATCATTGGCGATCAAAGATGAAAAATATTTCAATCATCATTATTTTTTTCGTAACGAGTCAAGCTACAAACCATATACCATCTTTCTCGATAAAGAGAAATAGCCAATTTGGAATTTGCAAGATATGGTCCTACTTGTTATTGCTTTGCCAAGGGAGTAGGAAACCTAACTCATGATCTGTCTTATCTCATAAATAAAGCATGTTCTTTA
Organism: Dracaena cambodiana; assembly: GCA_036321105.1. NCBI lineage: Eukaryota > Viridiplantae > Streptophyta > Magnoliopsida > Asparagales > Asparagaceae > Dracaena > Dracaena cambodiana. The sequence continues at coordinate 56,826,568 of JAYEPQ010000005.1, read as the reverse complement.
TAGTTATTTTCCCCAATACCTTAAGAGGCATTTATTTTCATAAACCATACCACTCATCACAAATGAGCAGTCAGTTTAGATATTTGGATTCTATTATTCAGAATGATAGAGAGATCAATAATGATATTAACCATAGGACACAAGCTGGCTGGTTGAAATGGAGGAGAGCAACGGGAGTTTTATGCGACCGTAACATTCCGTTAAGATTGAAAGGAAAATTTTATAAGACTACTATTAGGTCAGTTTTATTATATGACATGGAATGTTGGACTATAAAGAAACGTCATTCACAGAAGATAAGTGTAGCAGAGATGCGCATGCTTCGTTGGATGTGCGGCAACACTAGGAGAGATAAAGTGAGAAATGAAGATATTCGTGCTAACGTAGGTGTAGCTCTCATCGATGAGAAGATACGAGAAAATCGTTTACGATGGTTTGGTCATGTGCAACGTAGGCTTACAAGTGCATCAGTTCGAAGAGGGACCGAAGAAAATATGGATGGAGGTGATACGTAAAGATATGGAGTCTAGAGATTTAAATAAGGAGATATTATTTGATAGAAATGAATAGAGAAGAAATATCAAAGTGATCGATCAGGCGCAATTCTTTTTTTGGTTCATGTAGTCTACCCCAAATACTTGGAATAAATGGCTTAGTTGTTGTTTGTTTTGTTTATACCACTCGAGATCACATCACAATCTTTAAATACAAAGTTGTTATAAATTTAAGTTCAGATTGTGTGTTTATTTTAAAAGAAAATAGTATTGCACATGTTTTTATCCTCCTTAAAATCTATAACTACAACTACACCTAAAAACCAAATATTTTGGAGCTCCTTTTTTCATTCTTCTTTGATCGAGTTTTGTCTTCTCCTTTTTCTGGTCTCCAAGTTAATCAGAATTCTATTTGAAAATAAATTCTAGCTCAATGTTATTTTATTATGTTCAAATCCGATCTGAATTTCTAATTAATTTTAATTTTATGAATTCTAATCTGATATATATTCATAATAATTTTAATACTTAATATTATAATTAATTAACTACTAACTAATAATTTTATATGTTTGTAATTCTAATTAAACGGTTGAGTTTCCTATTTTTTTGAACCACCTAAGCGGTGGTAAAGAAACTCTCTTCACCGTCAGTGAATTTTCCGTTTTCTCATATATATATATATATATATATATATATATATATATATATATATATATATATATATATATATATATATATATATATGATGAAATGTATCGCGATGCATCAACTGTGTTCATATGGAAATGTCAAAATGTAAGCGATTGTAATTGCTAAGATATTTTCTTAGCAAATTACGGAGTTGGATTCTCCTCTTGATGGAGGTCCTGGATTATTCTAGAGTATAGATTGACGTATTGAAGCCTAATAAAATTATTTGATAGTTGATATAACAATAAAAGTCATTTTTTCCAAATAGTTAGGATCATTTTATAAGTATATAAGAATTACCTATGAACATGTAATCGGTCCGAGAAGTGTTAAACTCTTGAGGAAATCAAAATACACGTCGATCCGTTAGCTAGGTTGTAGATTATTCTTATGTTTTTTTTATTACTTTATTTTTCTTTACTTTGATTAAGAGAGACCTGATTAGGGTTTGTGGACGCATGTTAACTAGGGCAAAAGCTTCATATTATATTCATAGGCCATGCATGGCCCACTTTAGCTGTTGCAACAGGTTGAGCCCATTTCCTGGTGAGCCCACTTAAAGATGCAAAATCCTTACAAAATATGGTTGGGTTCACAAAGAAAAGTGGTGTGCTCCTTATGAAACTCCCCCATTTAGGCTTGCAGTCTGATTCTGTGGAGATTCTAAAGGCGCGCCCCAGATCCCCCAGGGGACACCCAGACTCGCACATTGCGCTGGGGCCCTCAAACGCATGCTTTGGTGTGCCCTTCGATATTTGGGATATGCCTTTAGAATTTCTCTTGATTCTGGACCTGGGAACTACGTTTGTTAAGACCACTAAATGGGCTATTTGGGCCTCCTTTGAAATGAGACTTGTATATTTGGGCTATGTACCTCTGATGGGTAGCTTAGCCAGATTTATATTGATCCATGCTTTTATAACTTTTCCAGAATGAAAATTAATAATGTGCCTAGAATCTTAATATTTTATTCAAATGGGTAGAAAATCACCTTGTTCTGTTAAATTCTAAAGAAATAACTTGTTTTTTCCAGCTGATCTGATAAAATGCAAAGCCTGTATCGTTTATAGTTTGGTATATTTTCTTGATATAAACAATAATAAAAAAAAAAAATAGCATAGCAAATGAGCCCAGCTCAAGTGGCACTCTAAGCTTGACCCGGGGTGAGAACTCAACTTGGATTCTAAAAGTTTAAATGAAGACATATTATTCAGTAGAAATGAATGGAGAAAGATTATAAATGTGATCGATCAAGTGTGATTCTTTTTTGTTCATGTTCCCTGTGTACTTAGAATAAAAGGCTTAGTTGGAATTGTTGTGCAACTCACAGCCTTACACGTGGCACGACTTATCTCCCCTGTGGCACAAAAATTCGAAAGCATTGTGGGTTGCTAAACTCGGTGGTGATGATACCTTGCAAGAATTAGAAGACTAGGAACATAAGCATTATCTCTTCCAATCTAAGAAAAGCACTTCTCGCCATGTGATATCTGTTGTATCTTCATCTCCATGCGAGGGTAAGGTTTTGTCTTTGACAACTCAAGACGTTAAGTGAAGTAAAAATTAGCCCAAAATAATTACATCAATCGAATGAAGAATGAACATCTCTATTAAGAAGATATTATAACCATTTATTGCATGACCGTTCTAAATCGCCATCAAGTTTCACACATTATGGCCTTTTGTCTTCAGTAAACATTCTCTTTTTCTTTCACTAAGATTGACCAGGAGTGTGTTTGTTTGCAAGGAATCTAAAAATTGTATTATATATATATATATATATATATATATATATATATATATATATATATATATATATATATATGAGAAAAATGAAAATGAGCTGACAGCTCACGCGAGTTAGCTGAGCTGCAGTTCATTTCCAATATCTCCAATAATCTTTTTAAAAAAATTTCTTTTGCATTATGATCTCGATCTCTTAGGGTTTACTCATACCCAATTTCTTGGGTTTTAATTTTGATTTGGTCCTCTATCAAATTAACACAAAATTAACAGTTTTCAATGAATAAAACATTTTGTATGCACTTGATGAAAGGGTAAAAAAACTTCAAAATTTATAAAATTTAATTCGAAAGAAATTTAGGATGTAGAGATAGTAATTGTAAAAAAAAAAATGAAGAAAAATAATTGGATCATTATAGTTTTGCCGCTAGCTTACGTAACTTTTCCTGAGCTGGCGGCTCACCTACAGTAATCCCACATATATATAAATATATATGTGTGAGAAAAATGGAAAGGAACTGACATCTCACGAGAGTTACCTGAGCTGCAGTTCATTTCCAATATCTCCAATAATCTTTTTAAAAAAATTTCTTTTGGATTATAATCTCGACCCTTTAGGGTTCACTCATACCCAATTTATTGGGTTTTAGTTTTGATTTGGTCCTCCATCAAGTTAACACAAAATTAACAGTTTTCAATGAATAAAACATTTTGTATGCACTTGATGAAAGGGTAAAAGAACTCCAAAATTTATGAAATTTAATCCTAAAGAAGTTAAGAAGGTAGAGATAATAATTATTAAAAAAAATTGAAGAAAAATCATTAGATGATTATAGTTTTGGCGTTAGCTTACGTAACTTTTTCTGAACTGGCGGCTCACCTATAGTAATCCATATATATATATATATATATATATATAAAATAATATAAGTATTGTTTTAATTAATTAATTAAATAATATTCACATCCCACTCCTTTATATACTTTTTTTCTTTCAAAAATCAGCAAACAAACACAAAAAGTAATCCATTCTTCTACATTCATTTTGAAAATTACTTTTTAATTTCTTTCATACTTTTACTATTTCCAATAGCCAAATACCATATGTATTGTGATTACAATACAGTGAACAAATATGTGGATTTTTGTAATAATGTTTGCTTTTAAATGTTAATAGGGGTATTTACAGATTTGTCCCTCAAATCTTTATATATTATGATTTTGTCCCCCAAATCTTCGTATTTAGGATTTTTTCCTCCAAATCTCATAAGTTACAACAATTTAGTCCCCCTCTCTAACTTTCCCTAACACAGTTAAATATTTGACCATTTTACCCTTCTTTTCCTCTTCTATTTTCCTCCTCTCTTCTTCTTCTCTCTTCCTCCTCTCTTCTTTTTCTCTCTTCCCATTCTCTTCTCCTTTTCTTCATTATTCTCCTCTCTTCCTCCTCTCTTCTCCTGCTCTTTTCCTCCTCTCTTCTCCTTTTGTAACTTAAGAGAAGAGGAAGAGAGGAGAAATAATGAAGATAATTAGAAGAGAAGAGGAAGAGAGAAGAATAAGAGATGAGGAAAATAGAAGAGGAAAAAAGGGGTAAAATGGTCAAATATTTAACTGTGTTAGGGAAAGTTAGAGAGGGGGACTAAATTGTTGTAACTTATGAGATTTGGAGGACAAAATCCTAAATATGAAAATTTGGGGGACAAAATCATAATATATAAAGATTTGAGGGACAAACCAGTAAATATCCCATATTAATATGATGTTATGAAGATGGTGTGGGGACAAGTAAATTCCCTTCAACTGCACCACAATTTTTAAAACACACATTTAAATACGCATCAATTAGAATTTAAATTTAAGTTACTCTATTAACATGCTCTAATACCATATTAAATTTCCTTATACTATATCTAAACTAAGGAGTTGCAATGAGACTTGAGATTATTATTTTATATTATAACATGAACTACATTCTAGAAGAATAATTAAAGCTCACAATTTTTTAGGGGACAAAATTTTCAAAAGGTTACAATTTGGAATCAGATAGATATATAAATTTATCATTAATATGACCCATTGTCTTTCTGACTATATTTATAAAAAAAAAAATTACAAATTTGAGACTGGACTACGAAGACTATCATAATTTTTTGTCTTTTATTACAGTATTTTAATTGGTTTTATAATATAAACAAGCTATATGCTGGATTCTATATAATGGTAATTCATTAATCTTGTGAAAAATATGGAGAAATGAGAATGCCCTTAATATTATAAATCAAGCTAATGATTTAGTACTTTATACGTATATTCTGTGACTTTGGGGTCTTTTTATTTATCTTTTTTGTTATTGAACTCTGATCATTTTTTTTTTCTTTTGTTTTCTTCCTCTTCTTCTTCTTATCTAAATCTAAATCTCCAATACATGATGATCCAAACCGTTACTTTAAAATCATGTATTTTCGACAAATTTTTACTGTATATTGAATATGTATAATATAAACTGTTTTCAACAATAGAAAAAATTAGATCTCTTAATCAATACAGTATACACATACTCATTGTATATGAACCGCCAACTCAGATAAGTTATGTAAGTCAGCAATGAAAAAAATAATGAATTTATTAGTATTTTCCAATTTTTTTTTAGGATTATGATCTCTACCTCTTAATTTTCTTTAGGATTAAATTTCATGAAATATGAAGTTTATTTGCTCTTTTCATCAAATGGTTACAAAAATGTTTTATTCATTGAAAATCATTACTTTCGTATGTACTTCATGGAAGATTAAATTAAAACTAAAACCAATAAATGAAGTATGAGTGGATCCGGGAGAGTCAAGATCATAATTCAAAAGAAAATTTAGAAAAAAATAATTATTAGATATAGTGGAAATGTATCGTAACTCAGGTAACTTATGTTAGCAGGCACCTCATTTCCATTATTCCATATATATGTATATAAGCGACAATACTAGGGAAGAAAAGAATAGTGAGATGGAAAAATGAAAAAAAAAAAATGTCTTTATTTATTTAATTATTTATTTATTCCTAATATATTTGTATTATTTTATCCATACAAAATTACCTTTTCAAATTAATCGATTAGCAAAAAATAAAACAAATTATTATTAGGAAAGGGGAGAAAACTAAAGAACAATCTACATCCTCTATGAAACCTTCACATAATCACTCCTATTAACTTCAAATCTTTGCTTACTTGTATTACTGGCTTGGATTATTTGGTTCATAGATTTGAAAAATAGATTTACGATAATTAACAATGCTTACTAATTTTTTTTTTTCATTTCATATTTGTTTTATAGAAAGTGATAAAATTTGGTGATAGGAATTTTTTTTTTTTCTTCCATGTTTGTCATTGTTTGTTTTATGGATTTGATTTTGGAGTCATTAAAAGAAACAGAATTTGGATATTAAATGTCAAATATAATTTAGAAATTAAAAAATCTCTCTCTTCTCGTAATTATTAAATAAAAAAAACAAATTCGGTTTCATTTCAAAATCAGTCTTTTTAATGCATTCCACAGGTGTCACCCACATTGATTCAGCAGTTACATTTCCTAAATTATTTCATAATAATTAACTAAATCATCCTAATTAATCACATTTACCACTGTCCCTAATTAATCACATTTACAACTGTGCCATCTCACATTATTGATCCTAAATACACCGCACCTCCCCAGCAAAAAATAGCACTACTCACTTATGCTTTGGTATTTCCTGCAATACTTGTATTAACACATTTCATAAAATAAATCTAATTACCATAATCACTTCCATTCTAAATTACTTATTTAATTACTGAATTATGCAAAAAAAAAAAAAAGAGTTTCATATTTTCTAGAAAAAATATATTCAATGAATTATGACTTTGGCTGTAAACATCACAAAAGGTTCATGCAGGAATATTTCATACTCGGATAGTTGATCAGATGAGAACAACTATACATAATGAAACTTTTCTTTGAGCACACCACTTTGTCAGCAGTGCTGTGCTCAAATAGAAATTTCCAAGGAAAATTAACAATCAAAATTAATTACAATTACAGCTGTGCAAGCTCACACTCCCCGAGCTAATTACTAGATGCACTCATAGTACGGTTGTAAATTACTTCCGAGAATAAATATATATTCCAATATATAAAGTAATTACCAAAACAAAAAAATTAAAAAAAAAAATGTTGGAATTAAAAATTAATCCAGTTCGTCGTCACCGCTTTGACTGGTGGTCGTGGTCATCCATCGCAAGGCACCTCAACAGACAGCCGTCGCCTCGTTTTGACGCCCACTCAGCGCTGCTCCACGTGTTCCTTCTCTTCTCCATTTCAATAAAAGGCTAAAAAGCAAAAAAGAATCGCAACAATTTTTCAGTCCCATGCCCATTTGAGCACTTCCCTTCTCCTTCTCCTTCCTCCTCCTGATTCCGATTCTTAATTATAAAAGAGGGTTTGGTTTAATTAGAGTTTGATCTCACCAGATCGAAGATGGTGAAGGGGATTAAGGAGAGGATCGAGAGCGAGAAGAGGACGATGGCGGCGGCGCTGGTCGACAGCTGCTGCGCCGACATGAAGTTCTTGCTGGGCTGCCTCTTCCTCGTCTGCCTCGTCTGCACCGCCTTCCAGCTCCTACCCCACGCGTCCTTCCTCTCCCCTTCCGACCTCCGCTCCTGCCTTCTCACCACCAGGCTCTCCGCGGCTCCTCCACTCAAAAACCTCTCCGATCCCTCGCCTGCCACCTCATTATCGCCGCAGCCCAAATCCATCAAACAGGAAGAGCAAGTGCTTGCGTCTGGCTCTGTACCCGTCGTCAAGCGGGCCTTCAGCCCGCTGGGCTCCGCGGCCTACCTCTTCGTCCAGATGGGCGCCTACCGCGGCGGCCTCAACACCTTCGCCGTCGTGGGCCTCGCCTCCAAGCCCATCCACGTCTTCTCCAAACCCGACTTCCGCTGCGAGTGGGTCCCGCGCAGCAACCGCTCCGCCGCCGTCACCGCCACCTCCTACAAGATGCTCCCCGACTGGGGCTACGGCCGCGTCTACACCGTCGTCGTGGTGAACTGCACCTTCGCCGCCGACGTCGGCGCCGACGGCTCCGGCGGGCAGCTAGTGGTGACCGCCACCACCGGCGGCGGGGATGACGCAGCGGCCGAGAGATTCGTGGCGATGGAGGAGACGCCGGGGGCGGTGAACATGAGCGTGTTCGTATCGCCGCCCAAGTACGACTACCTGTACTGCGGCTCCTCGCTGTACGGGACGCTGAGCCCGCAGCGGGTGAGGGAGTGGATAGCTTACCATGTCAGACTGTTGGGTCGGAGATCGCACTTCGTTATTCACGATGCCGGCGGGGTTCACCCGGAGGTGATGGAGGTGCTCAGGCCGTGGATTGAGAAAGGATTCGTCACCCTGCAGGATATCAGGGACCAGGAGAGGTTCGACGGGTACTACCACAACCAGTTCCTGGTGGTTAACGATTGCTTGCATCGGTACCGCTACGACGCCAAGTGGCTGTTCTTCTTCGATGTGGATGAGTTCATTTATGTGGATCCGAGGACGAATCTTGATGCCTTGATGCAATCTATGTCTGGGTTCACTCAGTTTACTATCGAGCAGATGCCCATGTCCGGCAAGCTCTGTCTGTCCGAAGACGCCGGCAAAAATGGAAGGTGAGCTTGACAGCCCTGACCCTTTGTTATGATTTAGTTTGGTGGTTATTTGATTTCGTAGATTAGTTTAATTTGATGCCCTGTAGTAATTTGATGCCTTAGTAGTTTACTGAATATTCCGCCGTTGTATTGCAATTTTGCTGCATATATATATCATTTGCTCTGCACATTTTGGTCGATTTGAAATGATTGAGAGTTACGCAAACGAATTGATTAGAATAGAATCACCAGCCACCTAATAAGACATGATTAGTTGTTTATTACTAATTTGTTTGCCCTGTTCCTTTCTCCCGAACTGACTTTCGGTGGTATGTGATTACATATTATCATAATTTTCTATACATTTTGTCCATCTCAATTGCATGTTTAGAATGTCGCTTGTTAATAGATTGTACTCAATAATTCTTCAATATACACCGTTAGGCTGCTGTTTTGATTGTGATTGGTTGGTGCACTGCACTCTTCGCCCTGTTCCTTTCAAGTATGTAGCAATCGTTGTTGTATTCCACTATCTTCTTCTTACTATATCATGTACTATTTAGGTATTAGAGATTGTATAGATAATCGCTAATCACCAATATAGTCATGTAACATTTTATAAATAAATAAAAAATTCGTTACGATGGTTAGTTGGCATGCACCGTTTGATATGTTACTATCAATCCTGCTCCAATTTTATGTGATTATATATTATTATGCTTGGGTAATTTCTCTACTACATCAGTACATAATTAGACAAGGCAGAAGAAATTTATCGTTTATGGGAGAATAATATATTATCTATGTGTTTTGGCCAAACAAAACAAATTAGGCACGCGATTGCTTTCATTTTTCAGCTGCCTGTATTTGAATTCCATGTGATTAATTAGATATCGATTTATACATCAATGCACTCGCTGCTGCTGATACCTTGTCTCGTAACCAAATTCTGCAGGATGTGGGGTATCGAAAAATTGGTGTACAAAGACATAAAACGAGGGATCAGGCGTGATCGAAAGTACGTGATCCAGCCTCGCAATGCCTTTTCTGTTGGCGTCCACCTATCCCAGAACTTCGAGGGCAAGACCACCCACAAGACGGAGGGGAGGATCAAGTACTACCACTACCATGGCACCATTGCCAACAGGCGAGAACCGTGCAGGGAGTTTGTGAACGCTACTGAGCTGACATACGAAGGCCGACCATACTTCAGGGATGAGACGCTCCGGCGACTTGCGGGCTCGATCAAGAGGTTCGAGCTGAGGACCATCGGGAAAAGGCTGGCGAGGACAAGGCAATAGTACTCGCATACTGGAGATTAGGAACATAGGACTATTGATTCTTTGCTTTAGTATATACTTTCTTGGAAATAATTTGTTTTACATTTTGGTGTAGAGTGATGCCTATATATAGATTACAGTCAAAATTCTTTTTTTTTTTATTTTTATTTTTTATAAATATAAGGACCAGAGTTGAGAAAATTTAGAGCTCATGTTGAAGTTATTGTCAACTTTGAAATTGTTTATGTTGTCGTAAAGAGAGATTATTTTTTTTTATTATTGGTTCTAAAAATGTGACGGTGCATGTGAGAGTGCCCACAGATTGCGGCAGGATTTGCTGTATCCAGATGCGTAAAGTATTGTTCCCTCTGACATTATGTTGCTTTTTATTTCTATATGGAAGCGCAAATCAACATGAAAAACAAAAAAAAAAAAAGGAAAAAACAAAAAAAAAAACAAAAAAAAACAAAAATTAAAAGACTATTGGTGAATTGGTAGTACTTAAACAAAGAGTAATGTGCTTACTTATCTATACAAGCTGCTGAAGTATGTACTTACTTCTAAAATTGTTTTACCGTATGTTTAGAATTCTCAGTTTAGTCTTAAACTTCTTAGTTAACAGTTTGCTATTCTTATTAGGTTTGATTTAAGTTGTACATTTTTTTTTATGAAATTCTAAATTATTCTCATCTGTTCGTGTTTTGAATAAGTTCATAATGAGTAAGAGAAGAGGGTAGAGGGTAATTTGAGGATTTCATTAAAAATATATAGTTTAAGTTAAACGGGAAATTCTATTTGCGCACGACATTTTACTCTTGGCGTCCTGCTTTTTCTTTATATCAAATTTATATTTTAAAATACTGTCATTTTACTTTCTGCGCCCAAAATTTTTTCCAAAAATATACCTCCTCTTTTTCTCTAACTCCTCACCCGCCCAATTCCATTTAGCAAAAAAATATTTTGGCCGGGTATTAATACCCGACCAAGAAATATGCTGGTCGCGTATTAATACCCGACCAGCAAGCGAAGTCTTCAAAAAAAAACTAATTAATGATAAATTTCAAACAAATACGTATAAAACTTAAAAAAAATTCAAATCGTACCTTAGATTTGTTTTTTGACACCAATTGCATGTTAGAATTTTCCATTTGCATAAGAAAACTAAAATGCAAATTCCAAATTAAAATTTCACTTGTCACGGTAAAATCGAATAATTTAAAATTCTTCTAATTTTTTCAGGAACGTTAATGTAAAAAATTTTAAGGGGTCAAAAAATCAAATAGATGATTTTGTAGGAGATGTGTTTTTATTAAATACAAAAAAAAAATCATTTAGGGTTTTAGAGAGAAAATAGAGGAGGAAGACGATGAGTCGTAATTTCAAATTTTAAAAAGTCTTAGTTTGGAATTTATAAGGGTAATTTAGTCCAAAAAATAATGACAAACTTGTAATTATTTATAAGTTTTAAAACCGTGCGTCAAGAGTAAAATGTCGTGTGCAAATAGAATTTCCCAAGTTAAACGGGAAATTCTATTTATACAAGGAAATTTACTCTTCACTAGAAACTTATAAATAATTACAAATTTACTATTTTTTTCACTAAGTTACCATTTTAAATTCCAAATCTCTAAGAGTTTTTAAAATTTTAAAATACTTTCATCGTCTTTCTTCTATGTTCTTTTGCTAAAACCCAAAAAGAAAAATTATTGTTTTTAAATTTAGAAAAACACATCTTTCACAAACTTAACTCGTTGTTTTAATTTCCTGACTCCCTAAAAATTTTTACATTCGCGATGCTTAAAAAGTTAGGAAGAAATTTAAATTCTTCGAATTCACTGTGACAAGCGAAATTAAGGTTTATAGTTTGAATTATTTGAAACAAATGGAAAAATCCAATGTGCAATTAGTGTCGAAGGGCAAATCTAAAGTACGGTTTAAAATTATTTTTAATTATTGATACATTTTTTTGCAATTGTTACTAAATTTTCCTTTGATGACGGGAGATGTCGGTCATTGGTCGGGTATTAACACCCGACCAGATTATAATCCGATTGGGTATATCTTTTTAGCTCGGATATTAGTATCCAATTTAAACAAAACGGAGCTGCGTTGATGGAGGCACCAGGGATCGATGGAGGCGCAGTGACCAAGGCGGAAGCTGGGCAAGATGAGCAGGATTGGAAATTTTAGGGCTAAATTTGGGAAGTGCAGGTGCTTGAACGAAAGTCGGCAAAAGAGAGAATATTCGGACAGAAATAAGGAGAGAGAAAATTGGACATAAATAGTAAATTGATGGTGTTTCGAAAGAAGAGTTTGGTGTAAAGAGTAGTTCGAACATGAAAAGTAAATTTCCATGTGTAAATAGAATTTTTCAAATTAAACAGGCGTGAGAATAGTAAACTATTGACTAACTGTGTTAGGAATTTCTAAACTAGGCTGAGAGTTTTAGACTCAATATAATTATCTCTTTTAGATATTATTTAAACTCATACACATGGTTTTAGAACAATAATGGTTCTTCCATGGACGTCAAGTTGAGGTTGACAATTTATTGTAAAGAAGTCCTGGGACTGATTGATTTTTAACTTCAATGAGAAGAAGGCCTGGAAATGTCGAAAGCGTGCATGGGCGCATAGAACTCAGTCAGCATCATCCAGGCAATCTCCACGTTAGTGCAGTGCAGGCCCCTCACCCTCAATAATTCCAATAGTGGAAGGGGCCATGGCTTCTGCGGTGCAGCTGACCGTTGCCGTGTCATCAAAGGGACCACGCGGATCAGAACAAAGGACACTTGTATATACATTGCTAGCATGAGCTGGCTGTTGCCTAATTTGTCGACTGCTCAACTGGACTGATCGCAGGCATGAGAATGGAAAAGTCCAAGAGTTTTGTTATGTTCTATTCATATTTTTTATTAGAAAACAAAATTAAAAATTTTAATTGATCAACCGAATATTTAAATTTGTACATTCTCATTCCTTATGATCCCTTTCTCTCTAACTCTCAATCCTCCGAAATGATTGTAATAACCAGGAGGAAAGTGGGATACTCTATCGGTGACACAAGAAATTCAACCTATCTTTTGAATATTTTTATCTCCGATGATTAATTTGTTAAGTAGAAGTAGGAATAGTGAGAATACTGACGGTTAAATTTTCTTCTATTTTATTCAAAATTTTAAATTAGAAATGAAATTATTATTTAATCTAAATTATAAATAGAATGGACTAAGAATTGATTTGCGGTTCTGCTTGTTCTAATCACTGCACAATAGGCTTTGTAAATTGTGCTTCACTTATAAAAAAAAGAAAAAATAAAAATGAAAAACAACAAGAGGTGTGGGTACGCACTAAGGAGTGACGGCATCGATCCATTGTTAAAAAAGTTTGGGTTTTTTTTTTTTTCTTTTTGGTTTAAAGATATAGTACTTGGGGTTTCCCAAATTGTTTTTGTGGGCTTGATAGCTTTAAGCAGCAGAGATCAATGGATGAGTGTGCTTCAAGCATGCTCTTGAGTTGCCAAATCCGAAGAGAAAATAATCGGTCATTGGGGCGGTGGGTGCTTGTTCATATGATGATCCCATGTGGGAATTTCTAGAGGAGCGCATATTTAATTTTTTTACTAATGAGCTCATTTAAAAACTTCTTTCTTATTACAAGTTTGTCATCGATTTTTTTGGACTGGAATGTCTTTATTTTCAATCTTTTTCTCCTTCTCTTCTCAAACTGTAAAGCAGTTCAGTTCACACAAAAAAAAAATGAATCCTAATTGACTTTAGGTTTTAGGAGCTCCGTCGAGTTGACATCTCTAAGAACTTGTAGTGGGTGGCAGTCGATAGCGGAGAAGAGTTGGGTTCACAGCTAAGAGCGTTGGGGTTTGTGAGTGATGGGAGTTAGAAGAGAATGACTTTTTGGTGATGGGGTTGTGCTCAGATCCTTTCTTTTTAAAAGAGAGGATGAGCTCAAAAGAGAAAGTAGATTCCTAGAAAAAGTGAGCTCACCAGCAAAAATGGTGTGCTCCTTTGGAAATTCCCTCCCATGTATAGTGGTGACAACTGTACTTCCGGCTCGGCACGTGTTAGGCGCGGCGTTTAACACTGCAAACTTTGACGTGACCTTCTAACCAAATACATTCCAAACATTCCTTGCTTCCAAATTCTCTATAAATTTCTTTTGACGAAATACTATCCATATTCATTTGATTTATTTTCTCTTGACGAGGAAGAAGAGGGCACATTTAGTAATAGCCAAAGAAGGAAAAAAAAATGTTGGCACCAACATGGCTCATGTGGCTGAACCACTCTCACTCTTCGGTCTTCATGAGAGATTTATATATCTAAATACACTCACCATCACGGTAGAAAGAAAATTTTCAAATTAGATTTGCAAAATACAGAAAAAATATATATATTTATACTGTACGATTGCTTGAAGTCGTAAATATGGAGTCTAACTAGTAGCTTGCACACCGTGTGAAACACAATATTTCCGTCTAATTCAAAATTTTGAATTAGAAAAAAAAATATTTTAAATTTAAAATTTAAAATATATTTAATGATCCAAAACTTGTCCCGTATACCTGTTGTTTCACGTATGGCTGCTGTGTTGGGTCTCTTTCTTCACTATACACTTCTCTACACGTCACCTTAGAAAAAAATTGGTTACCTATATATTATCATCCTAACTTAATTTTGCGGTTAATTAAAAGTTGGAGATTGGTATATTTTTTTTTTAAAGAAAAGAGTTGGAGATTGATCATTTATGATTGATTGTGCGTCGTAGGGATGATAGAGTTAGTCGATCGGTTTCCGAGGGTAGAATGTTCCGGCCAATTATGATCAGAGTCGGTAGTGGAGTTTATGTTTAGACATTCAGTTGGTCGATCAATCGGAAATCGGAATTATCCAATCAGAATTGTCCATTCTCATCCCTAGATGCAATTAAATGTGTGCTTGGCTAAAATAGCATGTTGTAAGTATATTTCATGATTGTCCGTGTAAAGTAACCACTTCTAATGTCGGTTTTCCATTTGTTCTTTATTATTAATGGAGTGCGGAGAGATTCATCTATTATAATGATTTTAATATATATATATATATATATATATATATATATATATATATATATATATATATATAGTGACGATCCGTCGCGTTGACCCTTTCCTCAACCGGAACAACATTCTAAATTGACTACATTTGAGTCAAAAGAAAATATGTATTTTCGTCACGCGCAGTGTCTGACTCTTCCCTGCTGTTGTGGCTTTCTCATTCTTGTACTACACCAACCTCTCGATATGCCCGAGGAAAAAGGAACGTGGGAAATCTACTATTTCCCCGGGTGTCGTCAGAACCCTCTCTAGGGCACCTCCGCATGTTGAATTCATTCACTAATTTGAACCTTAAATTGAGCCAATTCACTAGTTCAAATTAAATGAATTAAGTGAATTGAAATAGGCTTCAAAAGTTGAGTACATAGCAAAGGAACAAAAAGGGAAGATGAAAAGATAGTCCCACATGGGATAGGGGAATGTAAGGATGTGGGTTTAAATATGATAGCTTGCTCCTTTACTTTGCTTATGTAAGAAGAGGAAAACCATGAGCACCACGGGTGGTGCTACGCACCGCCCGCACCCGCACGCGCACGCGCACGCGCACGCGCGTGTGCGAGGGCGAATGGGCGTTTAGGGCGCATTGGGCGCTTTAGAAGCGCACTTTGCACTTCGCACGTACGCAACGTCGAGGAGCTGAGGAACGGTTGCCGTTAAACGGTCACAACTGTTGAAACGGCCAACTGTTGCGACTGTTGAAATCTCAACCGTTGCGACTGTTGAAAACCTATAAATAGGGTAGGGTCTGGGTCAGTGATATAAGACAAGTTTTTTTTCTTTTCTCTTCTCTTTGTTCTTCTGCAGACAGAAGTTCCAGAATTTCTGTCTACAGAAGAAATCTGTTCACCATTTTCCATAAGTCCAGTCCTGCATAACATATACCAGAGAGAACCTTTATCAGATTCGCCAGAGCAGAGGGATTGCAGCTTCCTTCCCTCTGCAGATCGATCGTTGTATCCTGGGAGATCGACGTCCAAGAAATCCAGAAGCGAACAGTGGAGGACGAATCGATTTTAAGGAGATAGTGTCCAACACTAGCCTCGATCTTCATCCAATCTGCTTCCTGTCAGTAAAGTTTTCTTCCAGTCTTCCTGCAACCAGGTTTTTCTTAATCCAGTTTTATAATTTTCTGATTAGGATAGTATACTAGATAAAGAAAAACAGTTTGATGGTTTTTCTTTAACCAGTCTTCTTCTACTTCGAAACTGGAATTATTTAGATATAAACCTAATTACAGAATTAATTTCCTATAAGATAACAGTAGCAATTCTGTGTAGTAAATCTGTTAACTACAAATCTGTCATTTTATGTTAATCTAAAACAATTCTGTATGCTTCAATCTGCAACCACAGAATTAGTAACCTCCACTTTACATATACTGTCATAATATATTAAAAGACATTCTGCAAAATTATAACCAACACCGCATTGCCATGCTGCTGGACGTACGACGTACCCATTGTCGATTGTCTTCGAGAATGAATTCTCAGTTGGTATTTGACGAGACGTATTTATTTTATTTGTCTTATATATATATATATATATATATATATATATATATATATATATATATATATATATATATATATATATATATATATATATATATATAAATATGGAAATGAGCTGACAGCTCACGTAAGTTACCTGAGTTGCAATTTATTTTCACTATTTTCAATAAATTTTTTTTAAAAATTTCTTTTGGATTATGATCTCAACCCCTTAGGGTTCACACGTATCCAATTTCTGGGATTTTAATTTTGATTTGGTCATCTATCAAGTTAACACAAATTAACGGTTTTCAATGAGTACAATATTTTGTATGCACTTGATGAAATAGTAAATGAACTCCAAAATTTAATCCAAATGAAGTTAAGCAGGTAAAGATAGTAATTATAAAGAAAAATTATTATATTATTATAATTTTTCTGCTAGCTCAAGTAACTTTTCCTGAGCTGGCGGCTCACCTACAGTAATCTTATATATATATATATATATATATATATATATATATATATATATATATATATATATATATATATATATATCACCCCATAATGCAGAAAACATTGATCTTTACTTGTTGGGTGCACTCCTTAATTTATATATTTGGGTCATTTTCAAGCTTTCAATTTACTAGAATTTGCTTTCAAGTTGTGATGGTATATATAATGACTGATTATAAAGAATGATTACCTAATGGTCCCCCACCTTCGAACCGATAGCCTTGGAATTTCAATCGATAGCTTTTGAAAGTTGACCTAGCCGTCAATAATTGTTGATTTTTATCTTTGAAAAATAAATATTGAAATACAAGTTTATAGAGAAAGACATATATAAAGTAGTTTATTGTTTGCGTGCAGTATATATAAGTAGATAATTGTGGTACCATTTAGCAAATAAAAAGAAAAGAAAAAAGTTATAATACATCCCCCTAACTAACACTAGCAGGCTCGGCATGTCAAGCCCTAGATAGTTTTGTTACTAATGACATCACTTCTTCGTAATCTATTAGAGGTTTCGACTTCAACTATGATAGGAGCTCAACTAAATAATATTATAAAAGATATGTATATGAGTAAGTTTGACAAAAAAAAAATCTTATGAGTCTCATATTTTTATTACAAATATACAATTGATTGTTTCAGGAAAAAATGTAGGCGTGGTCTTTTCATCTAAGGGTGTGTTTGGGTATTTATAGTAGTGGAAGTAAAAAAGTAAATTAGAAATTACTTTCAAAATGAAGAATTGGAAGTATCACACTTCTAATATTTTTAGTGTTTGTTTCTTACTTTCTAGAAGAAGAAAGTAATGCAAAAGGAATAAAATAATTAATACTTTTTATTTCTAACTCTCTTCCACCCAAAATTCATGTGAAGTAGATTTGAGAAGTTTGATTGCCACATAGGATACACCTCATCATTGTGGAAGTAACTTTCACTTTACTTCTAAACCAAACAAACACATGAAAGGGAAGAAGTGATTTTACTTCCACTATTTCTTCTGTACTTTCATGCAAACAAACACGCCCTTATTGCTTGTGTTCTTTTAGAAACGAAAAGCATTGCACTTGAACCTCCACCTAATTTGTCCCTTTGCAATTCTTACACCGTGTATAGTATAGATGTGAGTGTGAATATCATGTATGATACAAAATAAACGTGCAAACACATTAAAAAAAAAAAATAAGAAAATATTGGATACATATTTTCATTAAAACATACTTTACTATAAAATATTGTAAAAACTATAATCCGATTCGTTAAATTATCGTAACTCTATGATTTAAGAATGTAATATAACTCCATTGTACCTCAATTGTATTATAACACACGTCTACATATATCATACATATACTATTTTAGAATTGCGTAATGCATATCCTATTTTAGAATTGCAGAGTCACCAACTCTTAATAAAAGAATTTAAAAAGAATCGGACAAGGTTCAGACAAGAATCATACAAGTGGGAAATCTGCGCAAATACTTGGCAATATTTGGAAGTTTATATCTTGGACAAGCTAAAGTAAATTTTGTTCTTTTATAATATCACTAATTTTTATTTTATTTTATAAAAACACTGAACGGTGTTTTTTTAAACCAAAAATATGTCATGCTTAACACAGTCATTTTTAAAGCAATTAGATATCAGTATATGTTATAAGCTTTATGAAGAAATACTGCAAATAAAATAGTCTTATTATTAGTAAGGATGTTGTTAATTCTCATTGTTTCAAAATAGTATAAAATACATCTATTATTTCCACTCATTTCATTATAGAATATATTATTATTTTCACTCATTTAATTATAGAATACAATTATCCTTTCTTCCTCTTTTGGAGAAGAGAGAAGATCCTTTGTAAAAAGGTTATTTAGGACTAATATTCATATCTTTTTTTTAGAAAAAAAAATCAAAATATAGTAAGATTTTATCTTAAAGCACTTCATATGGTTTAACAAAATTAATAAGAAAGATTAGTGTATTATTTATATATAATTCGTAATTATATTTTTCAAAAACAAATTTAAAAGATATGTTATAGCTAAACAAAAATACTAAAAAATATTATTGTCATTTTTTTTCAATCTTTACTTTCTGAATTATATATAACGAAATATTTAGAAGAAAAAAATTCGGATTTGTACCTTCATACTTGCAGTTACCTTCTCAGGAGTCTGAGGGAGGAGGGGGTGTCCCCTTCGAGGGAGTGTCCCTTTTTTGGAGGTGTGCTTTTCTAATTACCCATTGTCAATGGACGGACCATGGGCCAGAGTAGAAGATTGTAGAAATATAAGAAAAGCCTAAAATGTAAATTTCATGGATCATTTCTGCAGAAACGAGAGATGCATGACTGTAGAAAGATTTGCTTCAAATAAATATTAAAAAAATAATAATAATAAAATAGACGTAAGAAGTTACTTTTATTTCATTTTATTCTTTCGACTATCATTGAAAATAAATGTCAGCAACAAAACAAAAGCCTTTTTACGTAATACTGGCTTAGCTATGAAATCAAATTTGGCTAAGCACCATTCAAATTACTACGGCCTAATGTTGACTTCTCTGAGCAATAAAACTATACTGGCAAAAAAAAAAAATGTTTATATAACATATTTCATTCAGTTTCAAGCTCGTGCAACGAAACATCAATTTTACGAAGGAACACACACAAGATAGCATTATGAACCATGCTAATATACTACCACTATGATTTTCAATTTTATTACTACAAATTTTATTTAGGATTACGAACGTAAACGACATGCTAGAAATTTATATACGCATTCTGCGCCTCCAAGAGAGCAGCACTGAACTCTGTGGCTTGGAAAAACTTTGGGGTGACGCAACCAGAAGTTGGCGACGGCGGGAACGACGACGGCGTAGATGTAGAGAACCTAACATGTCGATTAGACGCTGCTTCGTGCGACTTCCTTGCTCCTGACTTGGATGTGCTCTTCTTCAGCACTCCCTTCCTCTCCCTGTCGAAGACAAATGCAGTCCTGACAGGCGAATGGGCGTCGTCACAGCTCCCCCGAATGAGCTCCAGTGGCAGGTCAAAGTAAGCATTGACTCCCCCTTCATGATCATCTTCTTCCATGTCGTCTGCAAAGGCGGCGGAAGACCATGAAGCACACTCAAATTTTTCGAGGGAAGCCCCCCGGGACGCCACACTTCTACTCTCTTCGTTTTCTTCATCACCAGTATCCACATCGTCATCTTCTCCATCTTTAGTCTCTTGGTTGGTTTGTTTATGTAGCCGCACTTCTTGTTTCTTCTTCGCAAGCCCAGGCAAGAACAAGCACAGAGCCCCGCACTTGAATTCCTCCTCCTCCACCTCCACCTCCTCTTCTCGACCACCCTTTGAACTGCTTTCAGATGCCAGAACTCCAGCCTGATGCTGACCGATAACTTTTCTGTGCCTAGACAAGATATCAAACTCATCAGATGGTTGAGATGACCTCCCATCACCGCAGGACTTGCTTCGTGGAAGGAACATTCCCTTCTGGTTCTGGGGGTATTGGGATTGCACGGCAGAGTGCTGACAGGCCAGGGAGGGGTGGAAGGCGGGATGAGGCGGCAGCGGAGCTGGATTGCCCCACTTCTTGAAGCTCTTGGGCAAGGATGAACTGAAGTCCGGTGATGAGGCAGCTGAACACAGAAGGCTGGCACTGACAAACTTCGGCTTTGATGGCGGCTGCTTCAGTGACATAGGATCAACAGATATTTGCTTCTCCTTGCCTGGTGAAAAGGGGAAGCTATTGTGAGTATGGCTCTTGTTGCTCCAATCATCTTCTTCCTCCTCCTCCTCCTCCTCATCTGATTCATTGCTGGCTTCTTCGCCTTCATGCACGAATTTTTCGGACGAAGCCATTGCCCGGGCTAGAGAAGCAAGAGTGGTTGTTAAGTACTTGAAAAGATGACAGTTGACTTGGCAAGAATGTGGAGAGCATGATCGGGCATTGTGTTCTGCATGTGGTATACAAATGTTTATTTAAGAAAATGCTTGCAAAAAATTATTTGATGAAGTCTATGATATGATAGCATTGGGAGATACATGGCTACCTCAAAGGGATCCATACCTGGGAACGTTGGGACAATAAACCTCATTTGACTGTGGAAACTGCAGTATTCTTCAAGAAAACTTCTAAAGTTTGGGATCTGTGAAATTTTGGAAGCTACCCACTAACCCTCGTACCCATAGACCCCAGCTTGAGTAATGGATACTCCTACAGTCAGGTTAAAATAAACAAGCATGGCAGCAAATTTAAGTAAAACAAAATAAACATGGAGTAAAAGACATTCAAATAGCCTTAAAGTTATGAAAATTCTCGAGAGATGAGCCTTACAAATTGTACACTGAGAATAAGGTACAAGGTTGTGCTTTAATGTGGAGATATCTGCCTATGCACAATAAACAAGCATAAGCAAATTATGATATTTATGCAGCCTGAATAAGTCTCGAAAGATTGTTAGCGTGTAATTTGCGAAAGACATCAACTTAAGTTGAAATAATTCAAGATTAACATGAAGATTCAAGCCCCAACATCTGAATTTCCCCAGAAAAGGAACTATGCAATCTGATTGAAGCAATCGATTAGACTAAATTAGAAGACTACAGCAATGTTTAAAATAGCGATAACGGTCACATAACGTTTTGCCCCCGTTACGTTATGTCGCATATAGCGTAACGCATAACGTAAGTTATGCAATTTCCTATTTATTTAATAAAAATAAATATAAAATTATATAAAATAATTTTTATAAATTGAAAAATAAAGTTAAAAATATCTAAGAAAAGAATATAAAACCATTTTGTAATATATAAATACAATAATTTTTTCATTTATCTTCACAAATTATATTAAGTATGCAAGCGTAATTCCAGTCATCATTGAAACAAGAAAACAAGATTCTAATTTTTTATTTCAATTTCAGTTATTATCATTGTTATAATTTATATCTTATAATGTTCAATTTATCTTATTTGTAATTGTTGATTTCAGTTCAGTTAAAAATTCAATAGATCAATAAATAAATTATTTTAGCAACCGGAGAGGAATTATAATAAGTGAATAAGGAAACAATCACAAATTAACAAGTTAACAATTCCACAAGCAATCAAATAAGCTAACAACCAATCAAGTAAGAAAATTACAGCAACTCGCTAATAATCAAAATAATAATCAACAATAATATATAAATTACTAAAAAATAATTGTAAATAACGTAATATAACGTAATTTAACATAACGATACGTAATATAACGTAAAATAACATAAAAAAAGTACTATTACAGTGCATTGAGTTATTTCCTATTGTTACGTAGCATTGGGGTTCTGTTAAGTTACGTAATGCAATATAACGGGTTTCATAACGCGTTATTTTCATCATTGGACTACAGTATCCAATAATATATATCAGTATGCCTGGAGAAGATCTACTAAATGAAAAATCGCTTATTGAACTTCTCATTACGAACATAAACTAATCCAAAATTGTACTACTGTATTCGATACTTTCTAGAAGTCAATGTATGACTTGGGGAATGGAGAAGCACGCATCATAGATCATATTATTCTGCACTAAAAACAAGTTCCAAAATGTGTTTCGGTTTCAATATCACCTACCTGAGTTGCAAACTTGACTACCAAAGAAGAAAATGTTAACAAATTAACAAAATGATATGGCTACGGTTTTATGTACAAATACAGGGTTTTAAATACAAAGATGACATATGATGGTTAACGTGATATACAAAGCTTGTCGCATAGTACTCTCAGATATTTTTAGCATATACTGTTACAAAAATTGAGGCTGGAGCCGATTTGAGCATCAAATGGCTCTAATGCAAAGAAGCGACTGAGTTTACTAATAAAAGAGCGTGTACCAATTGCTATTGTAGAGAATTGTAAAAAAGAATCAGCACAACAGATATGCCAATTATGACCGGCAAAGCAGTGACCAAGTAGAGAGCACTGTATCCCTGCACACAATTTTGCATACTGTAAATTCTAGGAAATTAAATTGAGACTGATGGAAGTAATTGATATTCCACCAAGATGGACTCTGCTCAACTGTTTTGTCTGCCTGAAAATATGTTGAAAGTAAAATCACTTTGATAACTGTGACTTACCACCACTGGGGGTACTTCTATATCATCACTGTCAACTTCCTCTTCAATGTCAGCTGCAGAATCCCAGTCAATATTCAATCTCTTGGCAGCTTCTCGGGGATCAACTCCAGTGTCTGTAGCTCTTGCATAAAGAGATTTGCGGGGTTTAGTCTTTGGTGCTTCAACCTGTGGAACAGTCATTGGAAAGAATTACCGCAGTTCTGCGGAATGGAAGGAACAGCAATCCCAGTAACCCCCATACGGTCCCAGGATGCAGTTTATTTAGTTTATTCAGGTAAATTATTATACTATTAATAATGCATGCTAGTTTTGTCAAACAGAAAAACAAATAATAGGATTTTTCTTTTTTCCTTCTTTTTTGGGGACGTTATATGATGATCATATAGAAGAGTATGCTACATTTAGGCAGTCTAAAAGTACACCCTATCCAGTCCCAGAATGCAGTTAATTTAGTTTATTAGAGAAAAATATTAACAGCATATGCTGGTTTTGTTAAAGGGAGGATTGCACAAGTAATACGTACGATCATATAAAGGAGAATTTTGATGGATATAAGCTTGTCTGTGTGCATAGTCCTATTTGGATTGGCATGCAAAATCGACCATAAATGAAATATGAGTCTGAGTTAGGGTTACACGCATGCGCATGTGCATGCATGTGTGATTTGCCTAATGTGGGTTGGCATGCAAATGGACAGTGAAAAGAATTATCTGAGTCTCATTATGCAACCAAAGCAACAGCACTAACGACAAACTGATTCAGTTCCTGTAATGATTCCAGAGCAACAGCACTAACGACAAACTGATTCAGTTCCTGTAATGATTACACGATTAAGAATTTCATCATCACAACGCAACTGCGCTCTTTAACCAATCTTAGAAGGAAAGCTGAAGAATAAATGGAAGTTGTAAGAGAGAATTTGGGAACATGTCACACTTAGTGCTTCCTTCCTAAAAAGAACACATGGAATATGGACTCATTACTCCAAATCTACCAGTAGGATAAGGGGGGAAAAGGTTCAACTAAAGGGTAAACTAAGAGAACCACATTAAACTATACCCCAAAATCACATTAGCGCCTCAAATTGGAAGGGTAGCCATAACCCTTGATAAGTTATCTGAAGTTTAACTTAATATTTCACATTAAGTGGATATTGTCCATGGGCTCCTCAGGCTCCTCATGTTGCAGCCTGAATGGGTGAAGTGCTGGGAGAGCGTTATTAAGGAGCTTTGTGCGTGGAATTTTAGTTGGTTCTTATTGGTCAATGATTATCATCTTAAAAATGTGCAAGAAAATAGGATTCTCTAAAAAATCCAACTTTCAAAATCATTCCCCTGACAAGAAATGAAAAGCAGATTGCATCATAGAAGAATTTAAGAAGCAACTATGAATTATCTCCAGCATCATGCTTCTATCATATAAGGAATGCAAGATGCAGTTTGATCCTTTGGCAAAAAAAAACCTAACTGACACATGGAAACATGCTTTGGGCTAGAGCAGGCATAGAAAGTAACAAGTGAAAATGCAATTTGTGCACGAGCCTCAATATGTTAAGATAGCAGAAACCTCTTGACTGTTTGCAGCTCAGTAACTGACTCCGTAAAGGGTGAAGCACTGAAGCTACTTCAAACTTAACAATTTAGAAATTTGAAAAGAAGAGAGCTAGGCCATTAGAAGATTAGAGTACCCCTGAGGATGGTATATAGTTCATTATTAATGAACTAGAGATGGAGAAGCACAATGCAAAGTTCATTAGTAATGCCATCACCAGAGACAGTTGGTGCTACATACATTCAACTATTTTATGTTGCATAGAAACTTTGTGAGGAAGAAGAATGGAAACATAAACTAACTAATGAAACCCAGATTGTATTTTCTGTGAAAAGATATTAGAAGAAAAAAAAAAGGTCTTATAAAAACTTAACTATCACACTTAACATTAGACCACAAATATATTATAATTATACCTCAAGGTCAGGCCATTGAATCATCTCCTCGGCAAGCAACCGGAGAGCTATACGATCTGCTGGAATTATACCTTCATGCACCTACCAAATTATGAAAAACAAAATAACAATCATTTCGAGTTTCTTAATTCAAACTACATTTTCTTCGATTCAACAATATGAAACTACATATCAGTTCTATGTAATATGCATATCAGATGAAATAAGAGCTTGTGGAAAGAGAGAAGAGGATACGGAAAGATAGAAGAAATATTGACGAATGATATGTCACTAACTAAAGATTGCAAGGGCTATGATGCATCTATTCTTTTAAAAGGATGACATAACCATATCAGATTAGATACAATTCTTGTTGGATTTTTGTCCAATTCTTAACGGATCTTCTACATGATATTAATGTGCATCAAATCTAAAATAGTGTATATATGCATGCTAGATATGTCATGGGCGTGTTCTGACATAAATGGGGCATAATGATAAGTTTTACTCACATTCGTAATTCATTAGGCTGTAAACTTAAACTATAATGACTGAATTATAACTTTTCATAGTAATATAGTAAATTATTATTTAATCATCATCTCCATAGAGGATCTGTATCCACTATTTTTTGATATGTTGCATATCCACATATACACTTGTTCGACACTCGTGCCTGTATCTATGCAAACTAGCAAGCAAGTATAAATTATTAACAATTCGTTGAAACAAGAAAAATGTAAAATATCAATCTAAAAGTTAGAAGA
Source organism: Dracaena cambodiana (assembly GCA_036321105.1). Taxonomy (NCBI): domain Eukaryota; kingdom Viridiplantae; phylum Streptophyta; class Magnoliopsida; order Asparagales; family Asparagaceae; genus Dracaena; species Dracaena cambodiana. The sequence continues at coordinate 56,800,736 of JAYEPQ010000005.1, read as the reverse complement.
GGACTGCACAAACGACAGTAAAACAGAAATAAGTTGAGTACACATACTCAACAGTAAGAATGAAAGTAGAATGTCTTCATCAACATCATCAACAAAGCCTCCGTACCAATATTTTGGGGTTTGCCACATGAATTATTTTCTTCCATTAAGTTTGGTTAAGAAATCTCCAAGGTTAATCATTTTGAGCTCTTTTTTAATTACTTCTAGAAATGATCGTTTAAGCATACTCTAACTTTCCTAACTTCATCATTACGATTCTATCACCTCTTTTTACCAGTGCACTAAGGGAGCATTGGGTATCTAGAATGCAATATTTTCATCTTCTAAGAATCTAATTATCAAGAATCATGTTCCTACAATGTTGTATTACTATGTTGGTAGAAATTCAACATTCTCAACATGATATTACCATGTCTGATATCAAAAAAAGAACTCCCACGAATACAAATACTCCCAAAATTAATGGTCGTAATGTTGTTGACAGATAACAAATGGTGGTGACAAGAATGATAGTGACGATAATAGTGGTTGTGGTCGGTAGATTGTCAATGGCGGTGGTGGATCACAACGATGGTCGATAGATCAGTGGGGGTGGCCATCGGAGTGACAAAAGCGGTGCAGGTGATGGTACCGACGGTAGAGGTGGTCAACAGATCACCAGCGACGGTGGTGGCGATAATAACAATGACAATAGTGGTAACAACGGGCGATGGTAGCAGGAGTGGATCGATAGCGATGGCCGATAGATAATCGATGGTGACAATAGGATAATGGTGGCAACTATTATGATGGTAGTGGTAGTGCTGACGATAGTAACAATGGTGGTTGGCAGATCACCAATGGTAGCAGTTGCACAGGTGGTGACGACGATAGAAACAGTGACTTTGATGGTGATGATCGCAACGATGATGGGGCGACTAAGTAAACAATGACAGAGAAAGGGTAAATAATCGGTGACGGTGGCGATGGTAGTAGCAGCAACAATGATGATGATGTTGGTGGCATCGGTGGTGGAAACAACAACGATAACGACGATTTTGACGATGATGGCAATAACGATGAAGGTGCTGAGTGGCAGTTGTTGCAGCAAAAACAATGGAAGCATAGCGATGGCGGCATATCGTTGGCTGTAAGTGATTAGTGCTTGTGGTGGTGCATCGAGGATGGTGGTGGGGTGGCGACCGACATATCGCCATGGATTGTGACGATGATGATCAGTGATGACGACGATCTAGGAAGTACAGCTACAGACACAGATTTCGATGCGAATGCGGATACAGACACGATATTTATTGAAAAAAATGAGAACACGGATATGATAATGACACGGAAAAAATATAAATATAATATATAATATTTTATTATTAACATGATAATTTTTAAAAATATCTAATACATAAGCATGGACAATATATGGGTTTGTATTTCTTCATTTCTTTACAAAGGACAAATCTCACCATCAACTATGTATCTACTGCTCTTTATCACTCACTATAGGCAAAAAGATAAAAAGAAAAAATGGTGGTGATAGTAGGTCATAGATCAGCATATAATATGATACAAAAATTTATTTCTTTCTAACATAAAAACCAAATAAGACTCATGTCCACAAGAAGAGATTAAATTATAACATTATAAAGCTAACTAGATATATATAGATATTACTAATTTAGTAATATATACTTAAAATTTTGTAGACCATTTAATCCTTTTTTTAAACAACATATAAGAAGTTTGGATACGGTAATGACACGATATTTTTCCTTCACTTTATTGGGCATGTCGCGTGGTGTATCGGACACGGTTTTTGGCATGTTTGTGACGTGTCTGTATCGGATAAGTAGCGGCGTATCCATGCTTCTTTGACGACAGTCATTACTAGTGATGGTATTAGGAGGAATTAGGTTATTTTAAAAAATATATATTTTTGTCAGTTCCATGATGTAAGAATGAAGAAAACCCCCCATATTAAGAGAACTATATTCCCACGAATGAGAGAATGTGATGCCCGAGGAAATCTAACATTCTTAGGAATGAGAACTGTGCTTATACCAAGTATGAAAATCTTTTGCAGGAATTTGGATTTCCATGGGAATTCCTGCATAATAAATGCACCCTAAGTGTCCAAACCATCTTAATCGGATCTCTCTCATTTCATCCTTGATAGAAGCAAGTTCTAACATATTATAGATCCACTTATTTCTTATTATATCTCTTAACATCTTACTATTCATACAACTTAACACTCTTATATCTATCATACTCATTTTTTAAAAAATTTATTTATGTTATTTTAATTGTTGGGCATCTTAAACCATAAAGCATTGCAAGTCTTATAGTCATCCTATAGAGTTCTCCCTCCTTCATTAGTATTTGGCGGTCACATAAAATTCCATAAGCACATCTTCATTTTGACTATCATCATACTTTAATCCTATGCATCACATCTTATTCAAGCTAACCATTATCCATAATGATTGATCTCAAATGTTGAAAGTGGCTGGTTCTTAGGAACCTACCTTGCAACATCAAAATTCTTCTTAGTCAATGGGTCAAATACGCTTCCTACCTTGCAACATCACTGGTAGAGAGGCAATTCACTTATGAGAAGATTAACATGATGGCCTCCATACTTTTGATGACTAAGCAATCCATCCACAGTAAAATTTGAAGCCTTCCCTTAAAAAATACATCCTTGTAGGACACAGAAATCATCCTCTTCATATCTTCCTAAGATATTTTGTCTGAAATCCTCCAACTTCCTAGAGTATGTGGTGAAGATGTTTGCAATTAATTTCTTAATTCCCGTGGATTTAATGGTCAACGTCAAAAGTTCCATCCCATAAAGGGCCACCAGAAGGCAAGAGGAATTGAATACCTTCTTTTTTTAGATTAAACCACTAGGCAGAAACCCTTGACATTCCATTATTACATACCTTCTAAAGAGACTTAAATACCACATTATGCAGAACATTGAAGCTCGCTCATTTAATGTATGGACCAGTCAATCAAAAAAGATCCATGCAAAGCAGTCTTAATTCTGGTATGAGTATGCTAATAGCTATAACTTTTGAACCAATTATCTAAGATCTTATGTTGTCACTAGGTGACAAGATTAACTGCAACTGTTAGCCCCAATAAAAGTCAATCGGGTATATAAGCCCACATATAGTGCAGAAAATGGATACCCATAAAGCCCATATATAGTGCATAAAATGGATACATAGTGCATGAAACAGATGAGTATCCTTTTTACCTTCCTAAAGAGAGTCCATGTGACAGCCTCCAATTCAATTATTCAAGCAAAAAAAAAAAGACTCCACCACCATATCGTCATGGATAAGGTTCAACAGGAGACTAGTAATTCAGGCATCATGAACATTAAGAAACACCAATTATCCTCATTGAATCTAATTGTTAGAATTAGAATCTCAGCAAGCAACTATAAGGGGGGAAACTGATTCATGTTAACATCAGCTGGATGGGTGGCTAACAATGCAACTTTAAATATTGATCATTCATATAAAAGGGTTCTATCCCATTCTATAGAGATCTTACTCAAGTCCTTTTACTTCCAATAATCATGTAGTCAAAATATCCTCAAACTCGTAACTATAGTGTGCTGAATTAAAAATAAGTTTTACCAGAGAAAAAAATTAAATTTAACTTGAATTGCCACAGTTTGATTCTAAACCACATTTGAGTTGAGGTAACTTAAAAATCATAAAAATTTTATTAAAGATTTCAGTGGTAACAATCAAGGAACATAATGCAAGCAGATGAAGTGCTATCTTCATGGGGTCCACATGAGATATATGGTACCTCCTATGTGAAATAGAACCGAGAGGGGAAGAGAATAATTGGCAGTTAACCATATGGTTGCTCATAAAAAGGGTTTTCTCAGCAAGATGGTATGTACTACAGGGAGACATGCTCTCCAGTGCTAAGCCTTTAATACTTGAGGATCAAGTATGTGCAAAAACTTGTAATACCTTCAGCAAAAATTTAACAAATAATATTGTTAGTTAATTTAAATTTTTAACAAAATTAGATTTATGATTTCTTTCACTTTTTGTTGGTCTCTGTATAATTTTCTAACAAATTCTTGAATGTTTTACATTTAATAGCAATCAAGTATGCACAGAAGATTAGAGTAAAGACACATGCCTTTGCACCCAAACACCAACATTTGTGCTCAATGGAAGCACTCCTCCCAGAATATATCCAAATATTTGTAGACTTTCTGCCTGAATATCTTTAATATTCCACTGAAATTTAACGTTCAGTTACAACTTAAAATTCAAAGATAAAGCATTGATTCAAATATATAAATCTTCTAGCTGCTTATTTAAATTCATAATGACATGAGCATTTTGACTGTTCTACATTTCCTAAAGGGATTTTACACTATTATGCAGTCATGCAAGAATTTTCATAATAACAAACAAACGAAAAAGTTACACAAGGATTTCAGAGAGAGAGAGAGAGAGAGAGAGAATAATAAAGCATTAAAAATTTAGAGTTAACCAGTGTTTTAAACAAAAGCAACTAATGGTGCATTATAAATGCCATTTTTAACGGATCTGAAATTATTCATCTTGCATGCTAAAAAAGCAGAAACCGAAGATTAGATCATTAAAATGAACGGGATCAAAGAAAAGCTAAACTATAATAAGTATCTAAATCAAGTCAATTTTTAGAGGTTACAGTTGACAAAGGATCTGAAGTTATGCATCATACAGAACTTACATACGTCTTCCAAAGCAGCAGCCAAGTCATCCCTAGTCACTTCATCAGGATCCTCAATACCAAGCAACCTTTTCCGTTCAATATCTCTAGGGTCCTCAATCATGATTGTCAACTTTACCTGCAAAGGGGGAAGGGAAATAATGATAAGGATTTGCATTTGTAAGTACATAAAACATTCCTATGGAGTAGGGTCTTTAAGATAGTAAAGGACTAAAAATATAGTGAAAATAAAAACTCTGTAGCACCTCAAACAGATGCCAACTCCACAATAATGCTAACACTGTGACATGCCTGAAGATGAGCCCTTTTAAATTGGGTCGAGTAAAACATGCATTCAATAACAATATTTACTAAACCGAAGGAATGTTAACAGTAAGTCTAAAAATTCTTAAGGAAAAAAATCAAGAATTGTCCGATCAGAGCTTCAGAATTGCATAATCGCAAGTCCATATAAAAAGAAAGTGAAGTCTATTAAATAGTTAAGCGGCATCTATGTCATAAGTTATGGACGACGGTAAATTATTTTATTATTATAAGTTTTTATAGACACTGAAAAGAATTTAGAAGTAGCCCCAAAAAAATTTAAATGATTTATAATCAAATTTTCATATAAAGCTTTCAGCTAGGGAAGTAAACTTTGTTCAAAGCTATAAACTAGGTAAGGCAATATCACAACTGAGGTATACTGGATACATATGCTTATACCATATCTATATCTTAAGTTAAGAAACAGCAGTAGACCATTTTAAAATTTTAAGTCTTTATGGATGCTGGAAAAAAATTATAAACAATCTTACAAAAGTATTAGAAGAAAACAAAATAAAAATGGCTCTCATTTAGTACTAAATTTTCAGCACAGGTGTCTCACTTCTGTAATGAAGAGTGTTCCAGAACTACTGTCTAAGTACATTAAGTACTAAATTTTCAGGAACTAGGGTTCAACTTCTTTAATGAATGGTGTCCATGAAATAAGCATGCGGAATCCCCTTCCAGAGCTACAGCATAATCAACAAAACACAAACATGAAAACTACTGGCAACTTATATCCACAGCACTTATCTTCCTACATGAAGCTTTAAGATGTGAGAGATGCTACTCTTGAAAAAAGTAGACACAATATTAATCAAGTGCCAAAAATGTTGCCTCTCGGGAACTTCCAGATATATGAGTTCTGAATATAATTTCAAGCATATCTGTTTCTTTTCATCGCTGATATTGCTGTGAGATTTGTAACCAAAATGCATCAAGCATTTTAAGTCAAGGTGATGTACCGAAGGATCTAGTAGCTAGATGGATAGAGTAGGACTCCTTTCCATAGTTCCACTATTTGCTAACCGCATAGTAAATAAATTATCCATTTGATAAGTTTTGCAGAAAATGCTTAAAGAACTTCATCATATACGCCGACAGAATTGCTGTTTGGGGGATGTGGTTAAACAAAAGATACCTATAAATTTATGCAAGCTCTACTACCTTAGAAAGTTTTTTATTGCTCCAAAAAGATTGTCTAAAAGAAAACTAAATCATAAATAATCCTGACGTGTTAGAATTAAAAAGGAAAAGTGGAGCAAATATTCAATCAACAAAACTTCTTTCAGTATAACTGAAATTTTACCCCCAAAGGAACATGCTAAAGCAAAACTGAAAAACTGCACTTCTTTCCTTTGCATTCCTTACCATAATTTTGTTCCTTTGCCTCTAAATTGCAGATCGTTTTGATTTCTTTATATAGATATATTATATTGTTCTTTTAGCTAAATTTACATAATCAAATGTTTTCTTGACTTTGCACCTTGCTGCCCCCTACACAACTTTATCCTCCCTCTTTGTTTTGACTTTTTACAGTGCGTGGACTCCGAACTCTTAATGATACCCAAGGCATCAAAACCTTCCATTGGTTTCCTTCTCCTACCAAATTTTGTTATACCCACTTCTAAGAATTCCAAATTCTTGTCAAAGACAAAAATAATTTCAGACTTAAAATTCTTCGTTGATTTCCTCTTCCATTTCTTCTCAACACAACAATGAAATGAAATCTCCACATGGTTTTTTCCTTCTATATTCAATCTTAACCAACTTTTATTCACAATATTATTTTGCCAGTTCTTCTTCTTCTCTATGTATAATTTTTCTCTTAAATTATCATCTCTGTCTAAAGTTTAATCCAATTCCTTAAGCAACATAAAACCCTAAATCCAGACTAATCCAAATTGATGAAACAATAGTCAAATTGTTCATCCTCCAGCCCTTCAAACCATCTAGTGTAAATTGCCAAGAAGAATTTAGGCTAATATTCTGCAATTTAGTGTTTTCTGTCTTATCCAACCGCTGTCCAACTATCGAAACCCTAGCAAAAAGCCCCCAAAAAACATCTTTTTAATTCAAATTCTCTTAAGCCGATCATAATTCCTTGAAATTTGTGAAGCATGATGATAACTGATCTCACCTCTCCAAAGGTCATGTCCCTGTTCTTCCTCAAAAGCTCCAGCACCTTCAAAAAACCCAAAAAAAAAAAAAAGGCATGAGTTAACTCAACTGGCCAAGATCCAATTCTTCTTTCTCAATTTCGTTTTTGAGATGCTCACCCTTTTGATCTGCTCAACGTACTTCAAGTCCTCAGGGCTTGCGGGGACTTCTTTATTTTCTTCTTCACCTTCTTGCTGCTGCTGCTGCGACTCCTCCCCGTCGACGGAGACTCTTAGCTCGGTCTCATCCCGTCCGACGGAGATGAGTGGGCCGGGCCGCCGGCGGAGGAGGAGGTTGGGCCGGGCCGGAGCGGGCCGGAGAGAGAAGGGTTTCGATGATGACGATGATGGAGTTTGGATGAAGAATGTAGATGGGAGATGGAGAAAAAGAGCAGCCATGGGTGAGACGGAGGGCAGTGGGAGAGAACACACGAGATAAAAAGTAGTAGAAGAGGGTGTCAATTTCTATCTTCAGCGTCTATGGGCCGCACTCGTATTGGGCTTTAAATTGTATATAAACACAGGCGTTTCACAGACCGGGCCAAGCCCAGCCTGTAATGATGGGCCTACAAGTGAATATAAATACTGGCGTATCACAGCCTGGGCCAAGCCCGAAACTGGATTCTAAATGAGGGGAACTTCTAAAGGGGCACAACTTTTTTCCTAGTGAGCCCAGTAAAAACTTAATATAAATAACAAGTATGCCATCCAAAATAAATCCCCAACTTACCCTTCTTCCCTCTTCCGCTTCCTCCCGCTTCCTCCATCCGACTCGCACGCGCTGCAGGTAAAAATTTTTTTTTTTTTTTTTAGCTAAATAAATCCATTTCAATCCTCAAACTCCTTATAACATTTTCTTAATTCTCTATTTGAAACGTGATCATTTTCTTTGTTTTGTGTATTTTCATTAGAAATCAAAACAAAAGTGATGGGTAAGATAATGGATTCGGAGTCGGAATGGGTTTCGTTCGGACTGACAGTCCGAACGAAACCCGACTGTTCGGACTGACAGTCCGAACAGCCGGGTTTCGTTCGGACTGTCAGTCCGAACGAAACCCATGTCGTTCGGACTGCCATCCCGAACAGTAGCCATCAACTTGGCATTTCGTGTTGAGGTCGTCAATTCATTTATTTTGTTATAATGAAAGTATTTGTATATTATTATTGGAATTTATGCAAGGAAGCAAGAAAACATACAATTAAATACCGATACACATCACTTGTTCCATTGATACACTGATACATCAATCACTGCAATACAATGATACACATACACACATTGATTTAACCGATATAATGATATAATGGAACAAGGATACTCCGATACATTGATATTTCAACACAACTTTGATACAATGATATAGTGTTTACATTAAACTGAGAAAAAACGAACAAGAGAGATCATTACGTAGGAAAAAACCATAAATTCAACATAACTGGATAAGTTTGCAAGAAATAATTTTACACCGGCCACTTCAAGTTACATACATTATCCATATCATTACATAACCCGTGCAATGATCATTGTCTCCTTATTTTTCTCGGGGGATTACGTCTGCTTCTGGTTCGAGTCATAATTGCCGTATCGGGTGCAATTGGAGTGGATTCATCTGGTGTTGGTTCCTCCACCTGCTCTTGTGGTGGTTCTTCTGGCTGAGTGCAACCGGTTAGCACGGCTTTGATCTTCGCAAGTGCCGTAAATAACACTCCAGATCGCTTCTTGAATGCCTTATCCCCTTGCGCAAGTAATGGATCGATTATTGCTTCTATGCGAGTATATCTCTGTTATATTAGTGGACGCAAAAACAATAAGCAGCAGGAAAACTGGTTAACCGTATTGAACATTAAAGTATGAAGATATATGGTTAATACCTCATCATCGACATTTGCCCGGCTTGCTGGAGCTCCTTCCTCTGCTGGGGGTTCATCTGGTGCTACTCCAAGGAAGCGCTGTGAAACTTTAGAGAACCAAGAAATATAATCTGACGTGCAATCAGATGGGTAGTCAGCAATAGACCCACGGTGCTCCAGAAACAATACGTGATCATACCAATTTATCCACATCTCCTCAATGTGCGTGTACTTTACCACATAGCTATTGGCTGTTATACCCCGTGCTTCACGTAACGCTGAGAATGGTGAAGGTGGAACATATTGTTGACGACCAAACTGCCTTAGTACACGCACTGGATGATACGGCTCAATCACGCTGAAAAACTTCAACGTACCCATAAAAAATGTAATTTCTTTGAACGGATATTTCTCTCTATAATTCCGATATGGATCCCAATCAACCTGCATGTACGTTGGATACAAAGAAATACAGTAGTTACTGTGACAAAACTTACAAACTAAATAGGTATATGGAAAAGGGAGAAATATTACCTGGTTGCCCATGAGTTTATCTAGACTTGACCGAATAGACTGCACATGTGATTGGGAGATATTGTGATCCCGTCTGCTCTTCCAGCGACAAGCAAGTGGATCACCGGTGGTAAAAGATAGGTTCGAGACCGGCATAAAACTTGGGAAATGAGCAAATATCCAAGCCTTTAGTAGTGTCAAATACCCCACAATCTGAGCAACGTTAGCTCGGGAAGCAAGCCCAAGCTGCCTATATAACCATGCAAGAGCACTAGCACCCCATGCGAACGTATGAATATCTTCGAGATCATGCAGCAATGGTAAGTAATCAATGGAAACTCTCGTACAACTCTTGTCCGCGAAGAGCGTGCAACCAAGAAGATAAAGTAAATAAGCCCTTTCAGCACACCGAATCCTATGTTCGGTGTCAGTATCAACAACCACGCAGAATCTTTCTCGTAACCAATCTAGTCGAACCGATGCACCGCCTTTGGTATTGAGCTCATTCCACGCTTCATCATAACTGACGCCCAAGGAATGAGTAATTGTATCAGCAGCTTTACGTGAAACTGCTGATACTTGTTGGCAGACGGATTTTCCAACAACAGGTAAGTCAAGCAAACAGGAAATATGATCCAACGTGACCGTCATCTCACCAAATGGCATATGAAATGTGTTTGTTTCAGAATGCCATCTCTCAACAAATGCACTAACATCAACAGTGCTAATGTACTGGTAGGAGCATTTTACCAATGGATACAATGAAGACCCACGCACTAAATCCATGAAACGGGTGTTTGGCTCAGGTGTTAACAATGACCATGCACTTATTTTTCTCCAGTGACTAATATATCGAAGTGGATCTCGTTCCTGTATATATAGTATAGTCTTAATATATGCACAAACACAGTTGAGTAGTTTAAGGTTTAAAACGGAAATATTACCTCATCTTTTAAAACGAAGAAAGCAACATGCGTCTTGAAACTCTTCAGTACTGATAAATCAACTGGACCCCGGTAATTTGACCCATGAAGATCATCTTCAGAACCTTCTGCATCAGTATTCTCTTCTTCTAGTCTTTCACTATCATATCTCATCAAATTCGGAGTTTCTATATTTATTTCAGTATCTACGGCCACTTCGATTGCTCTCTCTCGTATCGGCCGTTGGATTTCTGGTCGAGATACTGCTTTCTTCCTCCTTAACGAGGCCGTCGGTCGAATGCGAGAAGATTCGGCCGGATCCATCTATGTAACACAAAGATATTTCATTTATATAAACTTTTTATCAAACCAATAAATTAATTATGAGCAAATAAGTAGTAATAAAGTATAAATTGCTACAAATATAATATTTTATCTATTAATTTTCAACTTCTAAATTAATTAATAAATTGTAATATAACACCTACAATTAGAAAATAACTATTTGTTTCGCAAATTTTACAACTACGATTACAATATTATATTTTTTCATAACTTTAATCTAAAATATTAAATAAACAAAATTAACAAAAAAAATGTACTCATTTAGAATTTCCCGAATGAAAATTATTATCAAACCATACAAGAAGTTTTCAGTTTTCAATACAGTTACAGAGCATATAAGAATAAACAAAATAAAACAAAATTAAATTTAAATTAAAGGAGACTTACAGTAGAGCTCAAAAATTCAAAACCGAGATGAAATCAGGTGTTGGGGTGTGGCAGCGGACACTGGAGACAGAGAGTGGGGGTGTGGCAGCAGCGGGTGGAGGCGGCGCGCGTTGGGGCGGGCGGAGGGTGGGGGGCCCGGGCGGAGGCGGGTGGGGGAGGGAGGGGGTAGGGGCGGAGAATGTGGGGGCGGGCGGGGAGCTTGGGTCGGGCGGAGCCGGGTGGGGGCGGAGCCAGCTGGGGGCGGAGGGGGTACGGTCGGAGAATTTGGGGGCGGGCGGAGGCGGGTGAGAGCGGAGGGGATCGGGGCGGAGGCGGGTGAGGGCGGAGGGGGTTGGGGCGGAGGGGATAGGAGCGGAGGAATGTGGAGGCGGCCGGAGCTGGGTGGGGTCGGGCGGTCCCGTCGGAGGGGGTGGCGAGGGGGGGAGTGGGAGAGGGTTGGAAGGAGAAGAGGGCTGAGTTGAGAGAGAGGAGAGGAAGTTAGGATTTAGGATAGGAGGGAAGGGTATTTTGGAAAATAAATTGGGCTCACTAAGAAATTTTTTCTCATTCTAAATTTTAACTGGGCTCACTAGGAAATCTGGGCTCACTAGGAAAAAAGTTGTGCCCCTTTAGAAATTCCCCTAAATGAGGCGTATAGTTTTTTTTGGTCTTTATCGGATTGTAACCATAAACACAGTCACTATCTCATACATACATAGCAAAATAAAATACAATAACCCTAAAACAGTAAAAGTACATGCAAATTAGCTCAAAAGATAAGGCTTGTCGGACGGTGAAACTCCATACGATGGAGTCGATCACTTCTAGTCTCGAGCCTGCTGGTCTGAGGCCAATGGCGCGTGAGGGACCGTCACCTGTGCATGCTCATATCCATACACCATCATATCGCCTGTCGAAAATAATGTATCAACATAAATAAGCCCAAGGCATGTTCAGATGGAACCTGACATGTCCCTAAATATCTTGTTGTTTCTTTCTTTCCAGATATTCCAACAGATAGCCACAATCAATAAAAGTATGGTCTAGTTCTTGATCGATCTCCCCCTAGTCCATATGTCCTTCACCGAAGCCCGGTCAAATTTCATACCAAATAAGTTCCCACTAGCCTGCCGCATCTCCTTGACATATACATAGGAAAGGAACAAATGGTGCGTGTTTTCACCTGATCTCGAATTTGGAAAATGAATTTATGACCGTTTATTATAATGCTCATCGAATCCTTATCCAATTTGGAAAATGAATTTATAATGGTTTATAGTGCTTATCAAATCCTTATTAGTCTATGATTTTTCATAGATTTGGAAAATGAATTTATGACGGTTTATAGTTCTTCATCCGTAAAATCAAGGAAACCATCAATCCAATTTCCACAACAACATTTAATCGATTTTCTAGCTCCAAATTTGCAAACCAAATAAAGGATTTGGGATATAAGACTCTGAAACTCCGCCGATACTTTTCACTGTCTTTTCCAAGTCAGGATAAAGGAAAAGAATTGTGATAGACCGGTGACATCTAGCATAAAATATTTGTCACATATTATGATGTGAGCCAAAATATGAATTTCGATGTTGTTGGATATAAGGATGTGAACAGTGCCCAGACTCCAAATCTAGCCAACTTTTTCAATGACCAAAAGTGCAACCCAAATACGCTTTGATTTTTTTTTCTCACTGTAAGTGGAAAGAACTTGGTCTTCTGCTATAATTAGCATTCTGATAGAATTTACTCCTTTTTCTCTGCCCAACAACATACATAATTTGTACTTTTGAAATTAAAAAAAAATGGTTGATATGTAAATTTTTGTATATTTGGACTGATCATAGAAATTGAATTAACATGTATTTTGTATATCTGAGGGATAGTATTTTCTCATATATATACTGAATTTTAGTTTGTACAATACAATTTATTTATTTTGTAGTATTAATAATGATGTTATCCTAATCTAGTCCATTTGTTTTATACTTAATACTTAGGTCAGTACGGAAGGCAAGATTAGAACAGAAATCTTAGGTTGATCATCGCATGCTTAATTTTCAACAATATCAATTAGAGTACTTAATCTGAGCAATTCACGAGACCTGAATATACTTTATAAAAAAGATTAATTACACTCAGACTCATATCATAATATGTGACAATATTTCATGCTGGATATCACCAGCCTACCACAAGCCTACTCCTTTATTTTGATTTGGGACAAACAGTGAAAGAATAAATCTTTAAGTACAGCACTGGCGGAGTTAAGCAGTCAGTTTAAGTATTTGGAGTCTATCATTCAGAATGATGGAGAGATCGATAATGATATTAACCGTATGATACAAACTGGCTGGTTGAAATGGAGGAGGGCAACGGGAGTTTTATACGACCGTAACATTCCATTAAGATTGAAGGGAAAATTTTATAGGACTGTTATTAGACTTCTTTTATTATATAACACGGAATGTTAGGCTATAAAGAAACGTCATTTACAGAAGATAAATGTAGCAGAGACGTGCATGCTCCGCTAGATATGCAGTAATATTATGAAAGATAAAGTCAGAAATGAAAATATTCGTGTTAAGGTAAATATAGTTCCCATCGATGAGAAAATGCGAGAAAATCGCTTACGATGGTTTGGTCATGTGCAACGTAGGTATACAAATACACCAGTTCGACGAGTGGAGTTTATCAATATAGGACAAGTTAAAAGAACGAAGAGAAGACCGAAAAAAATATGAATGGAGATGATACGAAAAGACATGGATTCTAGAGATTTAAATGAGGAGATATTACTTGATAGAAATAATGAAGAAGGACTATCAAAGTCATTGATCCGACATGATTCTTTTTTTGATTCATGTAGCCTACCCCAAATACTTGGGATAAAAGGCTTAGTTGTAGTTATTATTGTATTAATTCACTCAGACTTTCTGTAGTATGGGATGTATAATTTATTACCCCTAAAGTTTATAACTTTTACTTGGATGCTAGACCGTGGAAAAAATATTTTCGTTTAAGTTTTTCTGTCAGTTTTGTTCTGCGGTTCAGAAAGTCTAAGTGAGAGTTTTAAATTTTATAGGTAATAACTTATACACGCTTATACTATAGGGTCTGAGTATAATTAACCCTTATAAAGATTATGCTAAAACTCCTGAAAGAAAGAAACCCTTATAGAAACATACTTTTGATCACATTTTGAAATTATTATAAGCACATCATCTCTCTAAAATTGTAACAAGAAAAGAGTGTTATATGAAACATCAGTTGATAATCCAAATCCACCCTTTTTCTTCCAAATATAGACGATCAGAATTCTTATGTAGGGAAACTCAAAATTGAGATAAAAGAAACTCAAAATAATGGGGGAAAAAGTATGCTAACTAGGGATATTCAATCGATCGGATATCGAAGTTTTCCGATCGGATCCGAGATTAGAAGTCTCCGAACGTCGCCAAAAAATTTTTCCAACCGAACTCCCACGATTTCGATCGGAGTCGGTAGTTCAGTTGATCGATCGGTCGGAAATCGAATTTCTCCGATCGGATCCAAAGATAAAAGACTCCGACTGTTGTCGAAAAAATTTTCTGACCAAACTGTAACTAATTTCAGTTGGAGTCGGATAAAGCCACTTCCGGTGGTCGTGTTCAGTCCTAACACCAACTTATGCCAGCCGATTTTGGTAACGGGAAATCTAAGATAAAAAAAAAAAAAAAAAAAATGTTGTCGCCAAAAGAAGCAAGAATAGTTAATTCTAATATCTTAATTTTTATTAAAAAAAAATGTAAAAATCTATTAGTAAATTAGTAATAGACAGCAGGCACATCGTGATTCTGAAACTTTCAACACGTGTGCCCGTACCCTAACTTTGATTGAAACTTTGAACGCTAGTGCGTGCGTGACGTGCGTGCGTGCGTGGCAATTGACCATCACCTTGAAGGGAGTTTCCAAAGGAGCACACCATTTTTTCTAGTGAGCCCACCTAACAACGGGAAAGTCCGGATCAAAAATACACTTATAGAATATGTGGGCTCACTAGGAAAAATGGTGTGCTCCTTTAGAAACTCCCCACCTTGAGCCACTGCCATTTGCCAACTCACCACGATTCATTGCTTGAGGAATCCCAATGCACTGCGCTCTGAGCCTCTGATCGCTAATCACTTAAAATATTCTTTGATGCAGAGTAATCATGATAGCAACTAAAAGTTTTATAAAATAAATCCAAAGACAATTTTGTATGCGGACGTAGAGTTGATAGCGAAGTCTTCACCAGTGTTTAATAGACCAAATAGCTTTAAAACATTATAATACATCAACTAGAAATATTTCTTCTCATAAAACTATAGGAACCAACAGTATGATCAGTTGATTAAGCACGTATACATACATTTTTATAATCAAACTGGTTGATTAGTTAAGCTCTCTCTCTCTCTGTACACGAGCTTGACCAATTGAACTAATCTAAATAGCTTAATTAGGGACACAATAACTGTCCTAATTGACCATGTTTAAAAATTAAGGGCTCTCTAATCACCAAGCAAATCCAAGTTAAGTGTCTATAGTTGGTAGGCATGAGATTGGAATCGTCTCAGGTGTGTGTGACTGCACTCACAACTGTAGACAATCAACAGTTTTTTAACATTCTTTTTCCGTTATTTTTTTTCCTATTCAGACCCACATACATACATATCTTTTACGGTATTATTAAAATTATCAAATTTAGACCCTCACATAAATTGGCAAGGAATGATACGAGATAATGCTAATTAGGGATGAGTATCGATCGGTTATGTTCGATTTTGAGAGAAAAACTCTACCGAACTAGTAGAACCGAAACCGACCGAACTTCTAAAAAAACCGAATTTTCGATTCGGTTCGGTCAGTTTTCGGTTATTTTGGTTTGAAACTAAATATGTAATAAACACTTATATTTTATAGGAAAGATAATAATTTTTCTTTCTATTTTTTTTCTTTTTCTATCTGTTAAAATAACAATAACATATTTTTCATCGAAAATTTAAAAAAATATATATTGAAAATAAATAAAAAAATAATAAACTATAATTGTAAAATTTTGATTTTTTCGGTTGGTTTCGGTTGGAGCTAAAACCACCTAAATCCGAAATTAATCTCGGTTTTTAAACCGAATAAACCGAACCAATCGGTTCGGTTCGATTTTGTGGTTAGCTACGATTTTCTCGATTTGTTGCTCAGCCCTAATGCTCATTGGCACATACATGACAATTTTTTTTATTGATCACTTCAAAAATAATAATGTGCATGGCTGATTCGCATAGAATGGTCCCCATGAGATCCGTTAACATGGATGACTCAGATATTTAACTAACTGATTTTAATTGTTGATTGTGGATCTCAAATTATCAAGTGGGTTTGTTTTAAAAAGAGGTAAAAGAAAATCTCGCAAGCCATAATTTTTTACTTAGAACTTGTTAAATTTGTCCATGTCGATTACAAAATAGCACATGACAACTATATACATGCTTCTTCGGCCCGCCTCTTCTGATATAATAATTTTGTGTAGTTTAGAACCAGGCCTTCAAGTGTTGAGCAAAGAGATATTTATCGCAATTCAATCCAAATCCCTTATTCTTGTTTTATTTAATTTAGGGTTAATTGTAGTGAGACCCCTTACTACAGAAATAGTGTAACTTATTACCCTTTTAGTTTAAAGCTCTCAGTTTAGTGTTTGAAATCCTAATGTCGTTATTCAATATTTTGTTATTTTCAAACATGTTTAACTTAGACTGTATTTTTTATGAAATCTCCCAATTACCCTTCTATAAGCATGCTTTTTTATGAGTTCTTAGTGAGAAAGAGTAAGGTTATTTGGGGGAATTTATAAAAAATATGCAAATTAAGTTTAGAATATCTCAATAATTTATGATATCTTGCTAAATTAGGATATTTGACAAATTATCTAATTTACTAGTATATCTCAGAATATCTTCCTAAATTATTATATTTATTGAATATCACTAATTATGCTGATTGAGAATTGTATGTAATTAGAATCAAATTATATATTATGTTGTCTTTACCTTTTATATTAGCCTCTTCATATATAAAATGACGATTATTGTACCGTTTTATTAACACTTTAGAATATAAAAGCTATTATTCTCTTCTCTCTCAGTTCATAGTTTTATCATGATATCATAATCAGACTGAGATGTAATGGCGCTTGCATTACTCGTTGGCGTCGGCGTTGCCTCCGCCGCAGGCACAGCCCTTGCTCTGCCCCCTGCGAGCCATCCGTCGCCTCGTCATTGCCAGCTACAACTCGTAGGCCTGTGGTGGCTCTGTTCTGCCGTCATTGTCATCTTCAAAGGGTCGTCTTTACCGTCTCTGTTTTGTGCCCAGGTGACTCCACTTACTGCTCCGTCACCGAAATTTAGTGTGTCATTTTCGGTTTCTGCTCCATCGTCACTACCATCTTCAAAGATGTAACATTTATTATCTCTGTCACTTCCTTCAGTGACTTTGTCTGTTACTTTGTCGCCGTCTCCTATGCCAGAGATACTGTCTGCTGCTTTTTCACCATAATCTGATGCATTGTCACTAACTCTACCGCCTCTATTTTCTGTGTTGGCGCCCTCGACAGAACCGGCTATGTCGTTTCATGGTGCCAGGCACATTGACTCTGCTACTAGCGACGCCGGTCTCCCTATTTTCTTGTTGTATGTGACCATCGGAGGATTGCTGTTCAATCCTTAATATCTTTAGATTCTCCTCATTTCATCTATTATGTATGATCCTCTTGATTGCTCACTAGCTTTCTCTTTTCTTGAATTTGTGGGAGATATTAGAATATCTCACTAATTTAGAATATTTTCATAAATTAACATATTTAACAAATCCTCTAATTTATTAGCATATTATAAGATATCTTTCTAAATTAATATATTTGTCAAACATCACAAATTAGGCTGATTGAAAATTATATATAATTAGCATAAAATTATAAATTCGGTTTTCTTTTACTTTTTATGTTTGTTTTAGTTTTTATGTTTGTTTTATCAGTAGGCCGAAGTTGAAGTTCTAGCAGGGCGCTTCGTTATAACACGGAATGGGAGCTGACTACATTAATTCCAGATATAATTTGCAAGAAACTAACTCCAGATTGTGAGCCTTATTAGTGAAGATTGAAACTTGACTAAACTAAAATTACACAAGATTAAAATTATTCATCCAAGTCACAACTTATCTAGCTCGCTCACTAGCCAGTAGTAAGTAGCTAGTACTACTACTACAATACTCTGCTCTCACGATCAATGGCATCACTCCAAGAACGTCTCCATGATATCAGAGTAGATCCCTGCCTCAGATCCCCTGTACTCCATCCCCTGCTGCTGCTGCTGCTGCTGGTTCTGATGCTGATGCTGATGCTGATGCTGATTCAACCCCGACGATGATGACGAAGAGGTGGCTATTCTGGCGGGCATCGTGAAACTCCTCTTGAACTTGCCGCTGTTATCCATCTTCCTCACCTTGCTCGAATGGCTCTCCAGCCCCAGGTAGTCCTCCGTGTTGCTACCGCCTCCTGCATTGCTCTCGTTTGCCTCCTGATCCGAGCTCGCGCAAATGTTCATCTGCAAGCCCTCGTGGCCGCCGAAGAGAAGCTTGGCATCGTCTGATCGGCCTGTCAGGGCCGTGAAGAAGGAGAGCCCACTGGGCCACTTGAGGTCCGGCTCGTGTTCGGGCATCATGCCTTCCATGGGGCTGGGCTCGGGGTGGGGGTGGTGGGGGAGCTGGAGGAAGAGGTGGGTGTTGTCCTTGGGGGTCGGGAGGCCGAGGTGGGGCGAAGGGTGGTGGAAGGTTGGAGGGGGGAGTTGGGTGGCGGAAGGGAGAGGTGGGTGGGTCCAGTTGAAGAGCGGCGGCGGAGGTCGGGCCAGGGCTTGCTTCATGGGGACGGCGGCGGAGGAGGAAGGAGAGTTGGTTCTGGTGGAGGAGAAGAGCTGCGAGAGGAAGAAGCCCGATTGGTATCCCAGTGACTCGAACATGTGCCGCATTCGGAGGACAAAGTGGAGGTCTTCTGGTATCTGAATCAATCCAATTCAATCAATAAGCTCATACGACTACACTTCTTTATGCAAAATTAAAATTATTTAATGCATTTTATGTACAAAACCGTATGACCTTGACGTATATATATATAACTGTAGTTACCTAAACTCAATGGCCAGCCATGGTCTTGGTTCTTGAATGGGCATGTTTATTTAGTTAAGGATACTAATCAACTTGCAAAACATTTACTAATGACAAAGTGCTGTACATGACTTAGACGAAGGGTATGCGATTAATTGAGAGTTAAAAGAACAAAACAAAGAAAATAAAGTTAGGCTTACAATCTTGCAGGAGCCAAGTTGCAGGAGCCCATGGCCAGCTTGAATCACAGCTATGGTCTGGTCAGAGCACAGTAATATACAACTCTAGGTTAAAGAATTTAAGCAAGAGATTAAAAAAAGAAACAAATAGCAAATTAACACAAGAAGAAGAGAATCTATGCATATTGCCTGAATGCCACAAGCAAACTGATCGGTCCACTCTGGAGGAAGCTGCAACAGTAAAAATGGAGACAAAGAGAAAGTAATTTAATGAAATTAGTTACTACTCCATTAACTCGGTTAGTGGATGACTGTGACAAATGATGAGTAAAAAAGAGAGGAGAGCATCAAATTCCTCTTTTTCTTTTTACAGGTCCAGATCTGATGTAACAGAAGACTAGCCTGCAAAGGCTGCTACCACCAGAAGCTGCTCTCTCTCTCTCTCTCTCTCTCTCTCTCTCTCTCTGTGACCCTCTGAGACTGACTAGGGTGTAAAAAGCAAAAGAGATGGAAGTGGTAAACAGTGACCAAGTCTGAGGAGTAGAGTACAGAGTACATACGGCATCAAAAGAGCTCTGCCAGTAGTTGGAGATGTTGTTGGGCTCGCATTCAGAAGGTTCCTTAAACACCCATTTGTGACACTTATCCGATGCAACCTTCCCCATCAACCTATGTTCCATTTTCAACACTTCATCAATCAATCATATCTAAATCCAATTCCTTACTCATCAAAAATATATATTGAACTAATTTTTATCAACATCTCAGTTTTATTCCCCCTAATTTTGATTATTAATGGTTAATTTTAATTGTTTTTTTTTTTTTACAGAAAAACACCTACCAAGTACCCACCCTTCTCCATAATTATAGAGCTGAATGGACATCTTGCTGAATGCCTTCCTCACCGGATCCTCACTGTCGATCTCCTCCAGGCATTCCGCCACCCTCGTCCGGCAGAACCCGTCCTCCCACATCAACATCCTTAAAACAGAAAGAGAGTAGTTGTCCACATAAATCTACAATCTACCTACTAATAGCAAAAACTACGGAAAGGATTGGAAACTTACAAGCTACCATTGTCGTCTCCAACTTTGCAACCATTTCCTCCTCTGCACCTCCTACATAGACAAAAAAAAAAAAAAAAAAAAAAAAAAAAGAGTTGAACTGATCGGAACGATATGTGATTTGTGAGTAAGAATTAAGACAGCTATGCAAAATGGTAAGAGAGGTGTTACGGGCGAGGACGGATGGTCCAGAAGACGGAGTAAGTCCAGTCGGAATTGAGGCAGACGTTCCTAAGGGCCTCGTGCAGGGCCATCATCCCCACTGCCTCTTTGCTGCTCCTATCCCCGCCACCACCTCCTCCTCCTCCTCCTCCTCCTCCTCCGCCTGATCCCATTGCCGACTCACTTTGAAGTTGAAGAAGAAGCTCAACACTGTATTATCTCTAGTATCTCTTTTGCTGCTAGCAGGAGCTTACATCTGCACCCTGCTGCTGTTGCTGCTGCTGCAGCTTTGCAGTTTTGGTGGTGAGAGAGAGAGAGAGAGAGAGAGACAGAGAGAAGGCAACAACAAGAAGCTAGAGAAGAAAAGGGCAAACTTGCGGGGTGCTCCTGTTGCTGTTTTGGCTAGTAGGCTATTACTCCTTCTTTTGTCTCGGGAAATAGAAATAAAACAAAATGAAAAAAAAAATGTGTGGGCAAATGGGAAGGGGGCTCCTTTTATCCTTTTATGTGGCCCATGCCGCCACCCCCCCCAGTGGTCCAGGCGGCCAAGCCCCCATTTGTAGATTTTGACAAATATTTACCGTGCTAAGCGGTGATGCTCGGTGGAGGGGATTAGAGAAAAAGTTGAGGGGTAGTCTGGGGAATGGAGAGGGAACAACAACTGGTAACTCTGACGGCTAAGGGGTAAAGAAATGGGGAGAGGAGATTGGGACGAGGGTCGAGGTCACGTGCGCACGTGCCCGGGGCAGTGGGGCGGTGCCTCGTTAGGCATAAAGAACGAAGGTAATTGAGGCCAAGATTGATTAGAGAGAAGTAGAGAACCGAACACAAACTCCTTATACAGAGGAATTTAGAGAGAGAGAAAAAATGAATAATGTTCGGGGAGAGAGAGAGAGAGAGAGAAAGCGCCAAGTATTGCGGGGAGTTGCGCCCCGAGAGAGAGACATCCTCCGCCTAAACAAATCTTCTCGGTTCCGCATTGACCGCCTGCTCGCCCTGCGGATCTGTTGGGCCCACCGGCGGCAGCACCACCACCTCTCGTGTTGGGCCTCTTGTATCAGGGCTTTTTGCGTGGGACTAGGGCCCATGTGGCCCATTTCTAAACTTTCAACTCTTACGTCCAGTTTATTCATGACTCGGACTTGATCCAATGTTAAAAATACTCACTTGACTTTTCCTGGTGAAGTCGGGTTTATAAATGAAATTATCTTAATGATACTTCAAAAATGATTATTATGAGAGACTAAATAGACCACATGAAATCAAAACATAATCACAGCAGATGATCCTTCTCCACTCATTCATATCGAGCAACGTCTTCATTTAAATATCTAATATCAATATCTTTGCTTCAGTCGTCCTTTCTAGTCAAGCTAATGCATCTGTAATATTTACATATAACAAAACCATCTTTAATAATTTTCTCATATCTTTTCTTGACTGAATATACTTGTAATTATTAACATTTTATGAGCAATGAGTACGAGTGAGTATCGATCGGTTCGGTTCAGTTTTTGGTAAAAAAAATTCCTATCGAAAACCAAAAAGAAATAATAGAACCGAAACCGACCGAACTCCTAAGAAAATCGAAACCGAATTTTCGATTCGGTTCGATTCTGTTCAGTCGGTTTTCGATTATTTGGATTTGAAACTAAATATGTGATAAACACGTGTATTTTATAGAAAAAATAATAATTTTCTTTCTATTTTTTTCTTTTTTTATCTATTAAAATAACAATCACATATTTTTCATCAAAATTTTTTAAAAAAAATACATATTGAAAATAAATCAAAGAAAAAGAATAAACTACAATTGCAAAAATTTGATTCTTTTCGGTCGGTTTCGGTCTGAGCTAAAACTACCGAAACTCAATCTGAAATTTTTAAACCAAATCGAACCGAAAACCGAATAAACCGGACCGATCGGTTCGGTTTGGTTGTGCGCTTCAGTTCGATTTTTTCGAATTTATGCTCAGCCCTAGTAATGAGGTGGTCCCTGGGACTTCCGTATAAATTTGGTACTAGCTTCCTTTATAATGAAACAGATGGAGATATTTTGCTTTCCATCCATTTGAAAGAAACATATAATGAAGTAGGTGGTCATGCTTAACGAAAAAAAAGTCGCGACACTTGTCGTTCATTCTTCACACGCTATTACTATTTCTAGTTTATAGCCTACAAATATTCGCAGCGAAAAGAAAAATTAAAAAAAAAGTCAATATAGATCAACGCTGTAATATTTACCCATATTCCCTTAAATAATATTCCAAGGTTTTCAAAACTAATTAATGTGTTTCTCTTATTCTTGACTGTACTCAACCACACATATATCTTTCTATTTTCTACTGTATCTATCCTCCGTGCTCCATTAGCAAAGATTTAATAGAAACTAGGCCAATAAGAAAAGTCCGATCTTTCTACTATTTTTTTTAAAAAAAAAATTCAAAGTATAAAAGTTGATAGTATTTTGCATATTTTATAAGAGATTTTATCTTTGCAGTGGCGGATCTATCCATATTCTAGGGTGCGCAACCTCTTTCCTCCATTTTTTTTTAAAAAAAACTTAATGTTTATAAATTGTGGTATTTACAGAGTTACCCCTTACTTCTTTATAAATTATGATTTAGTCTCCCATAGGATTTAGTTACTAGTCCTCTTCCATAGGTTCCGTTAGCCCACTTTATTTTTTGGCCTGATTTTTCCATTTTA
Source organism: Dracaena cambodiana (assembly GCA_036321105.1). Lineage (NCBI taxonomy): Eukaryota > Viridiplantae > Streptophyta > Magnoliopsida > Asparagales > Asparagaceae > Dracaena > Dracaena cambodiana. The sequence goes on along the minus strand of JAYEPQ010000005.1, from coordinate 56,777,241 downwards.
CCCTTCCTTAATTTCTTCTTCCCTCTTCCTCCTCTCTTCTTATTCCCTCTTCCTTCTCTCTTCTCCTTCTCTCTTTCTCCTCTCTTCTCCTTCTCTTCGTTGAGTTCATTAACTTCCCTCCTCCTTCTTCTCTTCTATCTCTCTATTCTTCTCTCCTTTTTCTTTATATCTCATTTTTCTTCATAGGGGTATCTAAGTCATTTCATTATTTTAAAAAAGTAAAAAATAAATTCTGCCGTTTATTTGGACGGAAAAACTAACAGAGAGACTAAATTGTAGTGATTTAGAGGATTTGGGGACTAAATCCTAAATATGAAGATTTGGGAGATTAAATCATAATTTATAAAGATTTAAGGGACAAACCTATAAATACCCCTTGTAAATTTCATGAGTTTGTCTTTTCTAAAATTTTAAATCTTCTCCCATACCGATATTCAAGACTAAAATTCTTTTTTAACCTTTCAATATTACATTTTTCAAACTCACTCTCTATAATTTTTTTTTTTTTCAGTTTGCATAATTCGATTGGTCATGTATTAATTTACAAAATTATAGTTTTACGATCGATTTCATATTGCTATAAACGCTCTGCTCCCTGCATCAACTCTCGAAAAACTCATCGCCGCGGGTTCAAATATCTGGATCCGCCCCTGATACTGTAGCTATTCTTTCCTCGCCAACTGAGTCCTGACATCAGTAGCACCAGTGCTGAGTCTTAATCATCCCCAACCCTAACATCCTAAGCCCTGCTAGAAATGCCCCTAACTGCTACTTTCTAACGACTGCAGCCCGGGAAGTTCCAAATGCGCACCACATTTTACTTAGTGAGCACCACATCCTATAGTAAAGTGCTGAAAATGGTGCTCACTGAGTCAAGTACAGTGCGCATTTAAAATTTCCCCTCCAGCCCCCTGATAAAGGGAATCTACATGATTATCACTACTTTTTACTGGTGCCGGCTCTATTCGTCTGACATGAGCGTGGGTGATAAATAAAGCAAACGAATCCTGACCGTCCATTGAACGTCACCGTACCATGAGACTATCATGTATTATTGGGTTGGGCCCAAACACAAACAGGCCTTTTCTAGTTTTTTTATTTTTTTATTTTATTGGGTTGTCCATGGAAGTCAGTGACTCCTCTTTTCCGGTGGAAAACATTAAAAAACCCTCAAGCGTTGATTTGTTGCAGCCTACCCTGGAAGGCTACTTGGGTGCTTGATTCGTAGCACCAATTATTTCGTGCAACCCCTTTCAGAAGCTGCCACGTGGGCATAGGAGATATTTCCCTGCTTGTGCGGTGTGGACTTGGATCTGGTGTACCCAATGGTGCACCGTCCAGTATAACTGGCCTGGGCTGGGTTAAGTCTTGATAAATTCATATGAACTGAAATTTCAGATCGTACGGACAAATAAAAGTTATTTTAAATTTAACCTAATTTTGTTTTACATGGTAAGTTGAATTCATCTAGAATAAAAATATTTATTATTCTTTTCGAATAAAATCATCATATGTAAGAGCTGAAATAGGAAAGTTTGGTTTACATTGAGTTTCCAGTATACTACTCAATACAAGTCATTTCATACGTAAAACTAAAAATATATATATTTTTAATGCAAGTTCCAATAGCCTACTTCGTGATGTCCGTATATTGATAAGTTGTTTTGCGAATCTTTTTTGATTATGTGACAAGCAAAGGCTCAAGAGTGCATACGAGGATAATTTCGAAATGTGGTTTTTCTCGATAACTATGGGAGTTTTGTTATGGTTCGTTGTATTGGACCGTGAACTGCATTGTCCACAAGATCATGTGTGCCCTAAATATAGACACTCTTTACCTATCCGGTGTTGTAATGGCCTATAATTATTTTGTGGGCACCCCAGGGACCAGGCTCATGGGCCCTTTTGTCTAGCCAGACAAGCATCACATTCACGTGGCTAATCCAAAGTCTTTTCTTATTTAAAATTGCACTGATAGGCTAATCAAAGGCCAATCGGCCTAGCTAAATAGAGCTCAAAGGGACAGGAAGGGGGAGGGAAAAAACAAAAAAAAGTTAGTGTGCAGATTTAGCTAATATCTGCTGCAACTTTTGTAATGAGAAGATTGATCAGCTATCTAGATCACTAGCACACCTGCAGGCTTGAAATTGGTAGGGGGAGCAAGCAATATGACCTCTTCTTGAATTCTAGCATGTAATTTGGTGGTACAGGATGGTGCTATGTGTACCTTTGAAAGATCATTAATATTGCTCTTGTATGATCATCCTCTCTTGAATTGAATCCAGCTACATGTCTTCATGAATGCAGAGGTTTTTATGGCCATAAACGATCCAATCTGTGCTCGTACATTTCTAGGTGCAGCGAAAATCGTACATTAACAGAGAGAAGACAACTATTTTTTTTTTTTTAAAAGAATATGTTAGACTCAAGATATATTCTGAACTCGTCGTGACTCGTGAGCGAGTGTTCTTTTCGGTGGAAATATGCAAACTCTAAATGCGCACCACACTTGACTTAGTGAGCACCATTTTCCCCTATGGTGCAAATCACCTTACTATATAAGTTGTGGTGCTTACTAAGTCAAGTGTGGTAAATTGAGTCCTCTTTCATCGCCATTGAATTAAATTATCAGATTTCTGAATTACAATAAGAGGAAAGAAAATTCAAAAGAAAACAAGAAGAGAAGATCCTCAATCGATATCTCCGCTTTACAAAAGTGTGAGCATGTTGATGATCTGATGCATCTCTCTTACTGCTGGACGTGCTCTTCGCGCATAGATGAAATTGCCAAAGGTGCTTACTGGCTCTCCCTAAATACTCATTTATAGTCAAAAGTCAGTTAAGGTGTTTTTCTTTATAGATATGAATGGAATTTCCTTAACATTTCGTATTTTGTTATGCTGAAATTTGGTTTCTATGATTCAACGTATCTGGACTTCATTCTGTCATTAAATTAGACATTATCTTAACTGAAATTGATTAGAATATAACCAAAATCTCATTGGGATCTTCTGGGATGTGAGGCTATTAGTCTCGAGTTTTGTATTCAGCGTGGTTGCGTTGAGGCTAGTAGCCTTGCATTTCTCTTCAATGTGGGGTAGTTAGCTTCGCGCACTTCACTCTTTTGAGACATTTTTCCACTCTACAAGTGTACGTAGGAAAATAATTGGCCGAGATATCCTTCATGCATGATGTTGAAAAGTAGAGAGACGAGCTAGACCTATCTTGACTTGACGTTTATTAGATCATATCTCATATATCATGCGATTTGATTGCGAAACATATTGACTTAAATGGTGTGGCCAAAGACAAATTTGCCACCTGCAAGCGAAAAATAATGTGAGGCAGAGAGTTTACACAACAACTTGAAAGAATTCGACATCACAAACATTGGAGGGTATCGTTTTCAGTCGTCGACTGGAGATATGAAGGAGATTTATTTATTTATTTACTTATTTTGTTGAGGAGATGTGACAATGATATAACAAAGTTGACAGCCATGCATGCACCAAACTAGCAACATGCATGCATGCATGACTCTAAACGTTCTACAGCCTGCAGCTTTCATCAACACCATCTTCAACAAGAAAGAAAATGAGCTATTTTGCAATGGTTTTTGTGCAACAATTTTAAAATCATTGTAATATAACATATTTAGTAATGCTTAAATTAACCGTTACAATAAATGTTTTTTTTACAATGGTTACTATGTAACTCTTCTGAAACCTTTTCAATATATTATATTTTACAATGTTTTTAAAAAATATTGCAAAAGATAGCTTATTTGTCACGTTTATGTTGCAACACTTATTTAGTTGTTACTAAATAATTATTTTGTAATGATTTAAACAATTGTTATAAAGTAACATTTTTTGTAACAATTTTGATGCAACATTTTAAGAATCGTTTCTAAATATTAAAGTTTAATGACGGTTAGCATAACTGTAACAATATATTCAATCATTTGCAATGTTTTATATACAATGGTTAAAAAAAGTGTAGCTAAATAAAATATTCAGAAATAATTTGATTATCCAAAAACAAAAAAAAATTATTTATTAATTAAGCATATATATATATATATATATATATATATATATATATATATATATATATATATATATATATATATATATATATATATATATATATATATATATATATATAATTTTTGTACTAGCAAAGTTTAATTTAGAATCATATATAGCTAAAATAACAAGTAGTAATGTTTACAATAACTTTACATATACGTAGAATTTAGTTGTTACCTTATCCATTTAACCATATAATTAGAAATAAAAAAAATCAGAAATAAAATATATTTTTAAAAAAATATTCCTTTATTTTGATTTTTTTAAATTTATTATTTTTCTTGTGCATCGTTTTTTAAAAGAGAAAAAAATTGATATATTGATGTTATATAATTTATCTACCTCTCATTAGTATTTTAGTACCAAAAGTCACGAGGTTTTGAGTTTAAATACGAAGTTTATATTATTTTTTTAGTAATCTTATTCTCTTATATATTAGTCTTTCTCATGCAAACATCATGAAGCTAAACTTGCAACGCCGGCTATTTTATGCTGCGCCAAGTTCATGAAAAAAAAAAATCTATCATTTTTGTGATCGTTCATCATCGAATTTAAATATGTTTTTCATAAATAAATGGGACAAAAGTTTGGGATGTTCAACTGGGCCAGCCCAAGAATATTGCTAAGTATTCCCCACTAGGCCAGCCCAACCCAATAGACAGCTTGAGCCTCCACCATCGGCCCGTTAAGCGAGAAAGCGGGCACAATTCGCGCGGGGCCTATGGGGCCCCACAGACGCAGCTCCGAAAATCTTGGTGGGTTCATCAAGCGAACGGTCTGCATTGACCACCAAAAATAAATAATAACTGAAAAATAAATGAAACATTTAAAAGAATTAGAACAAATAGAACGTTTCCAAATGGATAAATGAGCGCGGCCGTGACGTTTGCATCGCCATAGCATATGGATGAGGAAATTTTAATAGTTTTCAGATAAATTAAAAAAAAAAAAAAAACAAGAAGATAAAAAGGAATAGATAGAGAGAGAGGGATCATGTCGAAGGAGCGAAGGAGAACGATGGAGCAGCTGCTGGGACTGCTTAAGGTGCGGGTGGTGCGAGGCACCAACCTCGCCTTTCGCGACGCCATGGGCAGCGACCCCTACGTCGTCCTCCGCATGGGCAATCAGGTTCTATTCAATATCTCTCGATCTCGTGCTTGTCTCAAATAAATAGTCCTGTGATTTTTTTTTTTTTTTTTTTAGATCTACTGCTTATGTGGATTTGATTGTATGATAGTTCTGATATATGAGGTTGTGATTAATGAGATTTGAATGATCGAATTTGGTGATTTCGATGGTCATCTTTTACATTAGCTACAATTCCTTTTTATCGATGGGTCTTCTTGAATGGAATCCGACACTAATTTTTTTTTTTTAGAGTTGATTCGGTTCAAATCCATCATAGAATTTTGATGAATTGGAACGATTGGGATGGTGATCGAGTTCTGTTGGGATCAAACCCCATCGAGATCGTAGAGAAGAAGAAAATCATACAGAAATTAACATAATTTGGCAAATCAAATCAAGTTCTATCTACGTTCACGGAAAATAAGAGAGATTCGTTACGAAGAAAAGTTTAAAAGATAATATCCAATTATCTCTCTACATCTTTCATCTCTCATAAAAATGAAAATCGTCTCCTCTCTCATATCACATATGTAAGTTATTATATATATATATATATATATAGAGAGAGAGAGAGGGATTGAGCCGCCAGCTCAAGAAAAGTTATATGTTAGTGGCAAAACTATAATGATCCAATGATTTTTCTTCAATTACAATTTTTATTTCCTTAACTTCTTTCAAATTAAATTTCATAAATTTTGAAGTTCATTTACCCTTTCATCGAATACATACAAAATGTCTTATTCATTGCAAACCGTTAATTTTGTATTAACTTGATTGAGGACCAAATCATAACTAAAATCCAATAAATTGGATATGAGTGAACACTAGGGAGTCGAGATCATAATCAAAAGAAACTTTTTAAAAAGATTATTATAGATAGTGGAAATGAGCTGCAGCTCAGGTAACTTGTGTGAGCTGTCAGCTCATTTCCATTTTTCTCATATATATATATATATATATATATATATATATATATATATATATATATATATATATATATATATATATATATATATATATATATATGGGACAACAGGAACTTTTACTGGCGGTGAAGGTTCTTTCACTGTCGCTTAACTGATCCAATAAAATTATTACACGTTGTGTCACAGCAGCAGTGAAGGAAGTTGCTTCCCCGCCGGTGAATTTCCCGTTTACTCTCTCTCTCTCTATATATATATATATATATATTGTTCTTATCATAATCCTATTAGAATAACATTATCACCATTTAATTGGTGTTCCAATCCATTAGAATTTTGGTTTCCTAACCTAAGTCCAATTAGAACTTCTTGTGATCCTTAATCACATCCGGATATTTAATAGATGCGAGACACAAACCCAATAAGTTATATCATTTATTGTCTCCTATATTAGTCCGCCCAGATAAGCTTCATGCTGCTAATGAGTTTATTATGCCGATCCATTACAGAATTTTGGTGGATTAGAATGATTATGATGGTGATCAAGTTCTGTAATTTATTCTGACTCATATTAGTCTACCCACTCTGTTCAACAACGAAATAAGCTTGGTGCTGCTAATGAGCTTGTTGTGCAGATTGTTCATTAATCCTTGGCTGCTACATTTATTTTGAAAACTTATTTTTTAAATTAGACTTTGAGATATAGAATTGATCATACAATTACTGCTCAGTGACAAAAGTCATGGATTTTTGAATGTACATCTGTCTATGCATTTGTAGGAAAGCTTGACTTGGGTGCAAATTTATCAGTAGTGATGATAATGGATCCATCCATGAGTCAATTTTTAACTCGTTTTATACAAAATTTTGAATTAGAAAAATAATTTTTTTTTTAATTAAAAAATTTGTTTAGAGCGGATGACAAATTGACGCATAAATGCATTCATTACTGTTTCTATTTATCAGTCATTATCATGGACTTCGGGGATGTTCAGGAACAATGATTAAAAAAAAAAAAATCTCGTGCTAAGCGAGTTCACTGATTTGGGATCACCAGTGAAGCTTTGCTTGAGCTTTGTTGTTTGATATCTGCTTTAAGAATTGGAGTTCTTGTGGTTATGATCTATCAGTAGCCATACGCCCGTGCTTAGCATGAATAAGTGCATGTCTATGGGTAAACTCGGAGCAACCTTTTCGTTATGCTGCCATCTTTTCTATGCTTAGTTTGCACGTTAAGGTAAATAGCATATCCATGTTCTTTCTGTTTGCCTTGCATCAGTTATGCGCGAAGTTTGGGATGCCTAGATCAATGTAACATTAAGCCGGTGACGTTTTCTTTTTTTGGATTGAAACAGCAAGCTAAAGTCTCTGCGTTCTAGTAACGATAGATAATATAACAATCTAGGATCAAAAGGTATACATACAAAAGGTTCACAAATACATGGACCTGGACATAGCCTCACGAGAGCGGGACAAAACAAAATATAAAATATAATACAAGAACTATGCCCCGGTGAGCATGGGGCTACAAGGGTGTAAGCATAAGGTCACTCCTCGCTGTCAGAAGCATCCACTTGCATCCTATCTGTGCTCCGAATCTGTCTCAGGGAGTGTATATCCTCGCCTACGCACTCCTTGTCCGAAAGTAGACCTGGACGTTAAACAAGTGACATTAGATGAAGAATAAATGAGCAAAGAAGGTTTAGTACTCTTACGACTCTTATTTATTTTAGAGAGAGAGAGTAAACAGCAAGTTTAAGACTTACTGAGAGGTGAACATGATAATATTGTTGAATCATTCGAGCAATTGGAACCAAGAAATTAAGTACATGTCAGCTTTAGATGGTCTTTTGTTAAAACATTTGCAGGCTCGAGTCTGATCCAAAAGAAAATTTATACGAATTAGGACTTGATCATGTTGCATCAGACACCTCTTACTTTGCATTTGGACACATTGTGAGACTGATCAGATGAATTTTATTCTGAAGTAACTACAACTTCTATGAATTATTAGCAGAACTTAAACAATATCTACGTTTGCACGTTTTGCTTTAAAAATCGTACATCTTCCACTGCATCAGTGACATCTCCAGTTGTATTACCTTCTTACATCAAAGGAAGTTCAATTCGTTATTTTTGTTTTTACACATCTTTTCTTCTTATGTTATTTTTTTTCTTGTTTGCTAGAAACTGAAGACGAGTGTAAAAAAGAAGAACGTCAATCCAGAATGGAACGAAGACTTAACTCTTTCGATTTCAAATCCAATTATGCCAGTTAGAGTTGTAAGTACGATTCTTCATGTCTTTGTTTCAAAGCACTTTATGTGACCATATTTGATCTTTTATCGGTTATTGATCTCTTTGAAGTGGGCTGTTATTGTATTGGAGTATCCGATTCATATTTCTAAGCTCAATATTTTTATTATTATTGGTTAGTCCATATAACTTATCTGTGCATATCTTAGTTGTTGCTTTATGGTATTTCCTCGCAGGAAATATATGACAAGGACACATTCACCCGAGATGATGCAATGGGCGACGCAGAGTTGGATATCCAACCCTTTATGGATGCTCTAACAATGGTTTGGGAAGGAATCCCCGATGGTGCTCTGTTGAAGTCCATTGAACCAAGCAGAGACAATTGTCTGGCCGCCGAGAGCAGTATCCTGTACAAAAACAAAAAGGTTGTTCAGGAGGCAATCCTAAGGCTCAGGAATGTGGAGAGTGGTGAATTGGAGCTGCACCTGCAATGGGTTAACATCAGTTCTTCATGGTACTAAGATTTTTGTTACATAAAGTTCGCGATATCCTTGAGAACTCAAGTTTGATGTGTACACTAAACTTTATAAAGTTTATTATGTGTGAAGCAGTATGGAGGTGTTACTTTATACACAAACATTATGTATATGAATCTCAGAAGAGGATGTAAAAGAAATAAATTTGAGTCCATGTTTTCTTAATTGTTATCTTAAAACTTTTCCGTGTTCTTTGTGTTCTTATAAGATGGAGTAGTCTTATCAATGGGTCAATTTTTGATCTGAACTTTGGCCCATGAACGCATATCGAAATTTACGTGTTGACACCAAGATTTTGACTTAGGATTTGTCTGGCTCACCGAAATTATAGTTGAGGAATTATGATATATTCGGAAACCCACCTAAAAATTTTGTCTTGTTCGCTGCATCTCTCTGTCTCAACTCCCTTCCCAGTTTGTTTGCATGATTATTCTGTTATTGATTTTTTTTTTTTAATTTAAAATATTACTTGTTTAGTATAGTCATGACTTAGTTCCAATCTTTCTAATAAGCATTTCAATTAAAAAAATTTACAACTTTAAACTTGTGTCGTGAATTTCATTCTAAATCATTCTTATTGAAGGGGAATTGTAATTGGTCGAGTATCATTATCCCGCTACAGTTTAAATACAATCTATTATTTCGTAATTCAGTTAAACAAACAGCTCCTTAATCTAATTAAAATGGAGCCCAAGCTAATCACTCTATTGGGCTAGGCCTATGAAACTGAGGCAGCCTATCCCAGCCCAGTAGCATCATCCAGGAATACACAGGCCCATGAAGAGATAATGACAGCCCAGTAGCATCATCCTGGGGAATGTCCGAAGGAGCACACCTTTTTTTCCCTAGTGAGGCTACTTTTCCAAGTGAGCCCACCTTCTTTTTTGAAAAAAAAAAAAAAGATTTTTCCTAATGAGCACACCTAAAATTTCAAAAAATATCTTTACTTATTTTTCTCAGCAAGTTTCGGACTAGACAGTCTGAATTCTCTACGATGGATCTGAGGTTACAGTTCCGGATCCACTTTATCGGATTCGTGTCTAGCCCTGATAAAAAAAAAAAAAAAAAATCCATCTTTAGGGTTTTCACCGCCTCTAACTCCCATCCCCTCCTCCTCCGCCCTCTCTCCCATCTTCCACTATCTCGATCTCCGACGACATTCCTGAAATCGATTCGATTATGAAAAAAGATTCAATCTTTTGGAAGGTCTCACCTCTCTCCTTTACGAAAGATTGAACGAGGAGAAGGGTCGACTGATAATTTCTTAGGAGAGGATTCAGAGAGAGAGTTGAGTGATAGAAAAAGAGATATCCACTATAATGGCAGAGGAAAGCGGGGACAGTGACAGTGAAGTAGTATGGTCGGTGGGATCAAAGAAGAGAAAGAAGGAGATGGATAGAGAGAATAGAGAGGTTGAAGATGAGAGCATTTTTGTCCTAAAATTTAAATGATAAAATTGTAAATAAAAACAAATTTTTAAGTGGGCTCACTAGAAAAAATGGTGTGCCCGTCTAGAAACTCCCTCATCCTGTGACTATCGCTAGCTGTTGCTCACTCCCAGTGCCCTCGTGTCGTCTCTCTCTCTTCTGCCTATTAACAGAAACGGGAAAAGCTCAAGCTCAGAGATGAGCAATGGCTAAAAATAGAAATTAAATTAAAATTAAACCCAATTCAAGAAACCAATCAAGGTATAAATGGGTCGGATCTTTACAGTGGAGTTGGATGGCAGGGTCTATAGATGCCGATTCTGTCAGACCCATTTGGCCCTCGCTGAAGATCTCATCTCCAGAGTATGTTCTCTTTTTAAAAAAAACTCTTCTTTTCATTAATTTGGTTTATGATTGATGTCATGTGGTTACCGTGAGCTCTGATGCAACCCAATTGAAAGTTTTGTGCTTTATATGATTCCAGTGGCTAATTTGTTAGTTGATGATGGACTGTCTGTTTGTTCAAAGATTTGATTTTTTTTTCTTTTCTTTTCTTTTTTTTTAAAGTTTATTTAATAATAAGACCTACAAGCCCTAGCTTTGATCCGAAATAGATTATGATCAGGCGTAGTTTTTTTATCCCTTTGCTAGTGACTTGGATAATTATTAGTGTCAACTGCGCATGCCCAAGCCATCTCAATTAGGTGTCCCTTAATATATAATCAATGGGAGGTGCCTGTAAAGTTTGTTAATTTAATTCTAATACTTTCTTTTTAATCGACCATTGTCAACATTAACATTTGGGGACGCTAGTGTTTATACAAGTTTGCGTAATTGCCGGACATTGTGACTCATAAAGACTGCTGGTCTAACAGCTGTTTTAGATAATTTATCCTTCAGTTTCTTGAATATTCTATAATCACGTAACATTCCGAAGCTGTTAAGTCTTTAACTATCCTAATTTGACTTGGTTTAGAGCTTCGTTGTGTTTCTTCCATCAAATGATAGTGAGGCTTACACACCTTTGCTGCTGGGAGCAGTTAATGTGAGCATGGCTGAGTGTCAACTCTGTAAGTTTGTGAATTAAGGTGTGAGTTTCCGTTGCATCTCTCTCATCATAAGCTAGCAAAAATGATACACTTTGGAGCACGGATTAGAGAGAAAGTGCATGCAATTACACTTTTTAGCATACATTAGGAGTTCTTTTAGCAATGTCTTTGAATCGATTAGCATAGATCAACAGTTCCTTGAACATTATTTTTATCATGGGGAGCAAATATTATGAATCAATAAATGCGGAAGTGATTTTAGTATTTTGATTTGTTACATTTTCATGGATTTAGTTGCTTCCAAGCTATTAGCCCGTAATATAATGCTATAGTCACGAGTTTTAAATACAATGCAACCTAATTGTTGGACTAGGTATTTTTTTTTTATTAATTAAAATGCTTTTAATGGAATTTTTAAGAAAAGGCTATGGCCTGATTAATTACCCATGTTAAATTCCGTGATTGGCATCACTTAGACTAAATTACTTTATTTTTTGAAACCATTATGGTGAGCATAGAAACCAACCCTTTCGTGTTGCATTACTAATTACAATATAGTACAAAGTACATGCTAGATGGCCAAGACTAGGTGGCCAATATCCATAACAAAATTACTTCATTGAAATGTTGCACATGCTAGTTAGGTGCAATGTTGTCTGACAATAGCAAACTCATCTTTAGCTGATGAACAACAGTCGGAGGTTGATGGATGATTCATCCATAGTAGCAAATTTATAGCATAGAGAAAAATTTTAATGTTAGAAGAATAAAAATCTATTTGATTAAGTTGTCTTGTTTTCATAGTGTGTCTTCACAATATAGATGAGAAATTTTAACATTACTTCAATATCTTTTTAAATCTTACAGATATGACTTCTTAAATGTTGATGGATGAGTCTCAGATGACCTGGGACTTCAGTGAAGGATAAAATACTCACATTTAAATGTATTAGATGGAAAGCCAACATATAAATATTACAAACTAGGAGGTTGTAAAGGCAATCCTTCTTGTCCTTATCAGCAGGTCATTCGTTCTATGGTGCAAGTTCATATGGCAGATCAAGGGTTGGGCTGAACATCGGTCGGTTCAGTTAAAGCAAAAATCCTCCTACTGAATACCAAACCAAGTTAGCCCAAACAGAAACGGAACTGAACGAAATAATTTGATAATGGAGACCGAACTGAAATTTTGGTTCGATCAGTTTTCGGTTGGGTTTCAGTTATTGAGCCTAAAACCCACTTGCCAGATGCAAAAATGATATATGGTGCTAGATGCAAAAATGTATATGTGGTCTGTTTAAATGAAAAAGTGTCAAAAACCCATATCTTTCAAAATCATGTAATTGACCCATTCAGAAACTTGTTGATGTGGAGGTGCTAGATGCAAAATGCACAAAGCAAACCTCGTTCGATTAGGTGATCAACCTTGGCCCTCGACACTTGCACCTTTGTATCCTTTCCACAAATTGAAACCAGGGTTTCTCTTTGGCAATCCTTTGAGTTATAATGATATCAAACATCGCTCAAGCATTGAGAATGTTGTTATATAACAAGTACTCTTAGGTCTGCAAAATCATTGGCATTTTCAAAATCGTTGGTCTATCAAAATCATTGGGGAAGTAGAGTTGGAGGCCATGTTCTAGTGGAGATGGGGGAGCCGGAGTCTGGACTTTGAGAGCTGGCAAAGTAGTTAGGGACGACAAAGTTAGGTGATGCAAAGTCAGGAGCAGGTGGAGGCAAAGTTGGAATCATCAAGATTTAGAACTGGAACTTAGAACTAAGACTGTGAAGTGAATGATTTTAGATTTAATGTTAAAAATTAATGACGAGCGTGATAGGAGTTTTAATAAATATTAGTTATTTAAACTCGGTTTTCGGCCGGTTTCAGTTTAGCCAAAAGGCTACGAAATTCACACTAAAGTTGGCTTTACGACCAAACCAAACCGATATATGAAATAACTGACGTGGTCGGGTTAGTTTAATTTGGTTTACGGATCGGTACAGTTTGTTCATGAACTTGCTCACCCCTAATCAAGTTATTCTTTATTATTGTGGTTTTGAATTATTTGGTAGTTCTACCATCTATGCACCTTACTATGTAAGGATGTATCCAGCTCTATCTTATTATGCTCCTCCTATCACAATTTCTCCTTATTGAGATAGTGACGGTTTTTTTTATGTCTGCCTAATTTTAGGTTTTTTTTATGTCTGCCTAATTTATTTTTGTGTCACATGAACCAGTCCTTCCACTGTCGTCGAGGGAAAGCATATCTTTTCAACAATGTGTAAGTCTCTTTGTTTTTCTAGCTAACTGAATGCTTCTTTGTTGCCTATATTATTTTTTGGGATACTTGTCTATATCATTGACTTTTTGTTTGCTAAATTTTCTTATAGATTCTTTTTGTTGCATTTTTTTTCCCTAATCAAGATTTACCCATAAATTTAGCATATGTATTTACCTGACTGGTCTTTTTAAATTTTTTACACTTCTCTTAGTTCGGTGGTCGTATAACCTTCAGTTTTTTCAGTCTTTTTAAATTTCTTCCACTTACATGTTAAAATTGGTGCTTTTTGCTCATTTCTGTAAGCACCAACTGATATGCTTGATTCCATTGACTTATATGGAAAGTAGGAGTGGACATAGCTCGGCTACCATTGCATGCATCTTTAAATTAACTCTCCAACTGATATGCTTGATTCCATTGACTTATATGGAAAGTAGGAGTGGACATAGCTCGGCTACCATTGCATGCATCTTTAAATTAACTCTCGCATCTCTCTGATTCTTTCTTCTTCTTATTTAACCCCAAACTTTCTATGTTATTGAGATATTTGTCTCAAGAAAGATCATGCAGGACTTGCGAGATTAGAAAATTTAATCTCACTTATTCAAGTTTAATCGCCGATTGTTCACTTGTAATGCATTCATGTTTAATTTTTCTTTTAAATAACAAGTAAATGGTGAATGGTGAATACTGTTACTTGTTTTAAATTTGCTTCACTGTATATTCTTTGTTGCTTTACACTCTTTACCATGCACATTGATTTATGTCATTGTTTTCAAAAACTCTGGCATGTGTAAGTGTGTGAATTTTTAGCAATCAATATTAGGATCTATCTCAGAGTTTGGACATAGTAGCTGTTAAGTGCCAGCCTAACATCAACCTTTTGTATCTCTAATTGGACTAATTCCAGCAAATAAAGTACTTATGTTATGCATACCTTGTACATACTGCAGTCATGCCACGAGAATGGTTCATAGCTAAATGGTCTGGCACAAAAGTGAACTTGAACCAGCATATTAATGCGCCTAGCACATTTCTCAAGTTTTATGGTATCTAGATGCTTTAAGATCCTTTATAAATGTGTTAGAACTTCTTTGTAGCCATTATGGTCTGTTGAGCATGTTATGAAGAGGTAATTCTGTTTATAAAACTTAGATGAACCTGCAATTTGTGATAGACTCGATTCAACTCATGATTAATAAACTACCTTCTCAACCCGTCTATAGCAAATGCTCTGGAGGCCTTGTGAGTGATAATTAGTTCTGGATCTAAATGAAATTGTTCTGGCATCTTCTAGCCAGTCACAAAGGATGCAATAACATACTTTATTTTCTAGCCTAAAATTATAAATCCAGGACTCACATTAAATGATAATTTTCTGGTCACATTCTTCACTTTCTTATCTTTATTAAATGATACAAATTTTTGGCCCAACTTTTCTATGCTGTAACTGTTGTCATGATCGCTAGTATCATCATCACAGCCTCTTCCTATCAAATGGATCAGTTGTGGTGCATGTCATATGATTAAGAAAATTCCATAAATGAATTGACCTATTTTTTTGACATCAATTCTCATCTAGTTCAAACAACTATAAATCACAGTCCTGTAGTAATATTCACTACCAGCTCATGCAAAAGGAACGTGTAGAGTCAGCTACCCCTCTTACATTGATGTTTATGCTAGGGATACGAACAAGGTCGCTGTTGTATGTTTGTCTTGTAGGATATAGATCTTTTGTTTTCCTATTGAGTCATAAGCTCAACGATTAAATTTGTCGTGGACAACCTATTAGTTTATATGCATAGTTTTGAAACCTTATTTGTGGATCAGTGGATGTAGTTATCCATTATCTTCTGATTCATGGGAAAGTATGGCCAAAGATTGTTGCAGATGGGTCCTGTCTGTGAAGTTCCATTCAACAGATTTGTGTGTGGCATAGATACATATCTAATCATTTCTGATGAAGAAATCAACCCTGACTGGGGTGAAGTACTGTGGGATTTATATAGAAAGGGCCACACGTTTAAGCGGAAGGGAGCAGAAAAGTAACAAGGATATGTAATGGGGAAACTCTCGAGGATCAGGAAGATGGAGTCTAAGATTTTTTAGGTCAACAGAAGGAAAGGGAAACGTAAAATTTTAGGTCCTCAAATTGAGCAAAAGCGAGAAAGGTGGCACCCAAATAATCCAGTCTAGCAGTAACATTTAGTACGCAACAAAGCAGTGAGAAAACTAGAATGCTGAATATAAAATCAGGCTAATAGGATTGATATCGATAGGCAGAATCAAGGATTGCATTAAATGGTAAGCATGATCATAGTCTGCGTAATTTATGACATAAGGGCTATTACTCTTCATGATGAAACAATCCACCGGGAGATTTGGTACTTGAAAACAAATGGAGTTAAAATCTATCTACAACTTTGTTTATTTGGAAATGCCCTTCTACTGGTGACTCTAGATTCATGAATGAAAAAGCTGTCAGATTGTGCAAGTGCAGGGTTAGCGTGAACCCATCTAACCTGGTGATACATTTTTTTTGGTGGCTGATGATAAAGCTTCATAGAGTGCTTCCAGCTACCTATTTTTGCTGGTTGGAGGTAAGGGTATTGATTTTCTACCATTTAGATTCTAGAAGATGGAACTATATTTGAGGGGCGTAATTAGATTTTCTAATAGGTAGGTTAATAGATATTAGAGGTTCAAGCCATGGTTAAACCGGGTTGCAACTGTGTGGTTAGGAATGATAATGAATGCATTTATGGGTCAATTTTTGGTTCGTCCTATTCCAAATTTTGAATAAAAAATAAAAATTTTATTTTTTTAATTCAAAATTTTGAATAGCGCATGCCAAAAGTTGACCTATGCACCTCTCCATTACCATCCCTATGTGTGGTGAAAATGTTTCATTGATGCCATTCAATCTCTCAGATGTATTTTTCTAGAGATATCAAGACATCAAGATAGTGGCCCGATGCTTTTCTTTTTAAACAAATAAAATAAAATTGACTTGTCCCCTACCAAGAGCACCAAGGAGAAGAGTCCATCAGCAAAGATAAGGAAAAAGGAATAAGATCCAAACCTAGTGATGACCCTTTTGTTAACCCTTTGTCCTCATACCTCATAGCTTTTGGTTCAGACTATGAACAGTTACATTTGAATGAAATCACAGATTTTCCCATGTAGTAGATAAAGCAATGTTGTTGCAACAGCTCATAACCAAGCAGAACGCTTCTCTTGTTCTAACTCATATTTCTGTGCTTAAAGTCTTAAGACAATTGCATGGGTATTTGTTACTTTTTCCCTTTCATGCAGGAGTCCATGACCTTTACGAAGTCAGATATGTTCAGTTCATTAATCATCCAGAGATCTTCCCTTATATATGTGAAAACTTTTTTATTTATTTATGTGTTTACGCACTTTTTCACAATCACATACCTTACCATTTGTAGGCTCAAGGCTGCTAGGAATTCAAAATACTTCCCTAAATAATTAATCCCCAAGCGGTTGAAGTGTCTTGAAGTTTGCCATAGACACTTGCGCTAGTACTGTTTATTGATTTCGCTATTTTTTTTTTTTTTTTTTTCCTTTAAAAGGTGACAGATAAACGTGATATATGTATGCTTAGCTAGAAATTTACTGGTTATCTTTAAAAACTCTTCGTAAAAAAGGAAATTTAATACATGCAGTGAGCTGGTCCTAGGTAGTCAGGATTCGGGAACTGCATGGTTTTAGGGTTAAGCGTCATGAATCCCCAACATGTTGATGCTGTACATTCTCATACTGATATATGAGTGGGAAGATTTTTTTTTTTTTTTTTTTTTTTTTTTTTTGTTTTTTTTTGTTTTACATTACAACACCATTCATCGAGGATTGCACAGATCTTTTTCATATAATTAAATTATATGCAAAATTATTCTGTATATTGGCATGCTGTTGCAATAATCAGATTCATGGGACTCGTGACACTTCATCTTGATTATCTCATCTGGCGTAAGAAATGATGAGAGTGACAATTATAAGCTGAGTGATATCAAGCATGCAATGATATAGTTGCTAATAGAGAAAAGTCTTGGAAATTTATGCTGATGAACGGTTTGGTGATTAATAAACTAAAATGCATCACATAGTAAAATCACAATCTAAACAATCTAATTACTAACATTATGCATATACCACGTACTGATAAATGTGTGTTACTATTACATGTTTTTCCGTGAAATATTTTCTTTCCCTTCTGTTATTAATTGGAGACTTTATAATATTGAACATTAGTAGCAAAGAACAAATAACTTCAGGTCAACATCAACACAGCCTTTATCCTAAATATTTTTGGTGTCGGCTACAAGGACAAATAACTTCAGTTAATACCATGAAAAAAATAAATATATCATTTACTATTTCAGTGGTTTTAATTTCTTTTCGTCTTACTGTTCTATTACCATGCATTTCAGAGCCAATGTATCGTTTGGAATTTTAGAGGAAAGGATGATGCTCTCTGGAATGCATACTGTTGCCGACATATTCTGCTGCTTCTGCGGTCAAAATGTTGGTTGGAAATATGTAAGAACCTTTTATCTGAAATGAGGGATCAGCACCAAACCTCCAACGTTTTTTTTTTTTTTACCACTGCCATCTTCTAATCTTGGTCATAATTTGCATTTCTAATTATACAGTGTACTTTTACCCAAGGTTTTAGATATCAGTTGATATTGATATATACCGTATTAGATTTTAAAATAACCAGTATGTGATATGCCTTAGTCTAATATAGCTGATTTTTCCGAGCCAAAACGATACGCCTGATATTACCGATTTTGTGACAATAAGTGCCCGGCTAACATTGATACGGATTTTGATATTTAAAATTTTGGTTTTAGCATATAACTAAATATGGCTGAAGCTCTGAGGATCGGACAGATCATTTTGGTGGTCCATCACTATATTCATACTTTTTCGGGTTATTTTAAATTTAACTTTATGTTTTCTATGTACCATAAACTTGTCCAAAACCAACCGCTAGCCTCTTCTCTGAAATTCCAAAAACGAAACATTCATATATATATATATATATATATATATATATATATATATATATATAAGCATCATCAGAAAACCTACCTCCAGCATCCATCTGCAGTTTAGTAAATTGTGACTTTGAATTACTGCATTAGTGTACCAGTTACATTTAATTTCCTCGAAGCATTGGTAAGAGCTTTGAATTTGTAACAGTGGCTTTCTGATTATTCTCATGTAATTGCATTGTGGACCTGGAATGGATACTGGTTATGTTAGGATATAACTTCCTGAAAAAGGCACAGAACAGCACTATAGCAGAATTACAATGGCGTGTGATGGATTTATGTGAAAAAGAAAAGGTCAGGAAGAACTAGATCGCTTTATACTGCACTTAAACTTCAACTGCAACTTCTTGTAATTTCCCGTTGGTGGGAAATGATGCAACTGTCTGTAATTTAGCCCCAAGTCAAATATAGATTCCACTTCTCTTTTGAATAGAGGGGCACAATACATACTTAACATGCATGAACACACACAGTTGTGCCCGATCAGGTGTGCAGGTTAAGCACTAATTAATTTATTTATCAGTTTGGGGGCATGCCTCTTTCATTTGAGTGTGCTAGTTGACATGATGAAACTTAGATTACTGTTGAGATTGGGAAAAATCTCTGTTACAGCCTTCAGATCCTTCCAAGTCATTTCTACTAAAAGGTTAAAAATATCAGCCGCCCGCCCTGCATATGGCAAATAACACCGGATTTTGAGGTATCATTTGCAATGTAGACCCTATAATGTTGTTATCGATACTGCCAATATTGGCACTATTTTGCTACTGTACTCTCAAGAATTTTGATATTGTCGCCGATTTATGATAAGGTGATACCATAAACCATTGGCCAATACAATTATCTGATAACTTTATCGTCATGTCTAAGATAGTGACTTCAAAATTGTACATCACTTTCAGGAAGCTGCTCATCTGAAGAGCCAAAAGTACAAGGAGGGAAAATTTGTCTTAGAAAGGTAAGTTTTGTTATAATTGTATATAATTTGTTACATAAAATCTCAATTGAGGACAGGACTGGCTGCTGTTTGCTACTTGGCAGGGGAAGAATAGTTGATGGGATTGACTTGGAATTTTATATCGATACAAACATCAACGGAAGTGATCCTGATGATAATTAGCTGCCTCCAATAATTCAAGTTCTAGTAAGCTTGTTGCTAATTCAACTTAGCTTGAGCTTTGGTACAGTACTGTGAGGTTTGGTTTCTTGTTTCTATATATATATATATATATATATATATATATATATATATCAAAATGCTCTATAGCGCGAAAGTTCATCGGCTCAAAGATGCATGTTGATTATATTTGAATTTACCTTCAGTGGTTTGCAGTCGCTGTTAAATATGAAATCTGTCTAATTACCGTTTATGACATCAAATGTTCAGGAGATCTCTCATGTCTTCACCATGAACCGTGCATAGCTAATTTTACAGAATTCTTCATTGCAAAGCTAATTTTAGGGTATGGAGATCGATTCCGTTGAATTTTGTGTTGGCCGCTTGCTTATGATTTCTGTTTGTGTTCCCAGAACAATATGAACTTTGAGATCCCTGCACCAGCAGTGTGTATCTGAGACAGGATATAGAGTCATTTTTTGGCCCAACGGCAACTGGCAAGTTTTGACCTGCCAAAATTTGGCTCGTTGATGCGTTTATTTTGGCTCGTTGATGCGTTTATTACCTTCGTTGCTTTTCTTTATCAAGTTTATCAAGTTTCTGGGAGTCTTATCAGACGACTTGTGCTTCATGATTCCTATATAGATGGATGTAGGAATCATATACCCTATTTATTCATCTGTTGTCTCACACGCTATGTCACCTCAATACGTCAGAGGAGAGAGGTTTAAGATTATTGTATCCTAGGAATCAAGCAGTTGTATGGATTATTGTAAGTTGGAGAGCCATGGCGGTTGTGGGTGGTAGCAGGTCCTATGCTTCGACAAACCAAGGGACATCAGCACACATGTATCTACCAAAACGGGTAAAAGGGTCGCTCGTCTTTTTCTTTCATAATCCAAATGCAATGCCCACAAATTCAAATATTACCATGTGGTAGATGGATTGCTTTATTCGTAAGTAAACGCCACTGCAGTTTGATCTCACACTTCGATCTCCTCTGAGGCAAAAGCAATACCAATACCTAGCCCTCGCTCTTGAAAAATAAGATTGCCCCATGGACATGCTTGAAAAGGCACTGCCATAAAATGAGCATGCAATTGTTGAACTGATGTTCCAGACTACACTCAAAAATTATCCAAGGTATCACAAACATCACATAAGATACTTGGCAATGCCAATCAGATTAATGAGCCATCCTACAAACATTACAGCATCTGATTGACCATGTCTGTATATTTTTGAAACAGCAATTTTCTACGCCTATGCGTGAGGACAAAAGATGACGAATCAGATATACCAGCAAGTTAAATAAGGCCATCACATTTACATACTGAATCTGAACGAAGAAAGATCGGTAAGGTGCTCTGTAACACACAGAATCTGATCAAATGCTGTCACAGATATCATACGGGATCTTATCAATGACACCAATAAGCTATTGCATAACATAATGATCTACAATGCCGACAGGATACTGGAAACGCTAGATGCATGACCAAACTGGGAAATTCTAAATGCGCACCACATTTGACTTAGCGAGCACCATTTCCCCCCATGAGGATATAGTGCTCACTAAATAAAATGTGGTGCGCATTTAGAAGTTCCCGACCAAGCCTGATTACCAAAATACAGCACCAATCCAGCGAATTTTCCTATATCCCAACATTAAGAATGCTGAGCTACATAAACTCAAATTCACAAAAACAAATTAGGCAATGAAATATTAAATACTCAAAACCATCATAAGAACCGCAAAATCAACAATAAATGTCGCATATAATTGTCAAAGTCTACTAGAATTCACTGGTAAAAAAGGTGCATCAACATAATATTTAAATACGCAGCTGAAAACCATATTTAAATACCCTGCAAAACTGAATAACATAGAAATTCGTTGCTAGAAAACCAGAGATAGGGTGTAAAATCTACCAACGAGACCCTCATTGCTGATGTCAAGATTGACAGTGGTGCGGAGAACTGTGATGCTCATTTGAAGCACTTGGCATCCAGCAGGGCCTCACCCTCGAAAGGCTCCTGGTCCTCAATCATGGCATTGACACGCTCCTTCTGTGCCTCATCGGAGATGTCCACCTTGGTCCAATCATAAAGCTCCATGTCATAGCACTCTTCAAGAATGAATGGAGGGATTTCCTTCCCACGGAAAAGCCAGAGACCCTTGACCTTGTAGGGTGGCTCAGAGCCAATCACTAGCATCTTTCCAAAGGCATATTTGCGAGCCAGGTCCATCCGCTGCAGGAATCCACTCACCTTGTTCAAGGTTACGAATGAGACAGTGTTCTCATCGTTATACTTGTAATCACAGAACCATAAAGAGTAGCCCTCAGGGTCAAACATATCCCAGAAACCTGAAACACGAGAGATATACAAGTGAGGGATTGCTTGAGAGGAGACTCCAACCTTAAACGAAGGACAGGGTGAAACTAGAAGTTGCACAAGGTGACTGTTCTTCTACATGTATAATAGCACTCCATTAGATGTTGGCTCAAAATGCCTCGATCTATCAAAAACTAGCTGCGAGTTTCATTCTTAAGCTAGTATTTAACCAGTATGCAAGACAGCAAGTTCTTAAAGCTTAAAAAAAAACAGAGGAATGGAAGCAAGAATACCTTTAATGGCTACTTCACGGAAGTTGGTCTTAGTGTTTGAGTACAGCCTCTTCCACTCATCCAATATCATCTTGCTTGGAGGCAGCAGGTCAAGTGGATTTTTTGGCTTGGGTTTGGGTGCCTCTTCTTCCTCCTCAGCAGGAGCTGTCTCTACCTTAGGCTTTGGGGCTTCCTTCTTTGCCTCCTTGGGCTTTGACTCTTTAGCCTGTGCAGGCTTCTTTGCTGATGGAACAGGGGGGACTGACTCTGCCTGCTTGACCTCACCCATTACCTTGCGAAAGTTTGGCTGATTAACAAGAGTCCAAAAGTATCTTTCAACGTGAGGAAACTGAGATGAGAAGGTCTTAGTCATAACCCCTGAGAATCCGGTCCACAAGTTGCAAGTCATGACGATATCAGCTAACGTCACTGTATGTCCCACGAGATAAGTGGTTGAAGCAAGATGAGTGTTGAGTGCTTCCAGAGCCCTCTTCAAATCAGCAATTACAAGTTCCTCAGCCTACAAAAGGTCAAAGGTAAGTACAAACAGAAAATAAAAAACATAAAGAGATGTGCAACAATCTGAATAGACCTGTTGAATAAATGGCCTATATCCAAGCCTAGGATAACACCACCCTGCAATACTTGAGTCAATTTCAGTCGCAGCAAAATCCATCCATTGCTCAATGTGGGCCTATAACAGTGTCCAAGCATTGCGGCAGAAGATTTAGTACAACAAACTAAACAGCATTTATTACACATGTTGACGATGATGAATGGAGTTCTTACATATTCAATCAGGGAAGAGCCATAAAGAGGGTTGTCTGCCTTTAAGCGAGTTACTGAAAACAAAAGTATTTAAGTATTGAATCCAAAATTTTATAAAATCAATAGATAAAAAGAAAAAGGACGTACCATATCGTGCTATGGCATTGCTCTCAAAAACTGGACCATCTGGTGTTTCCAATACAGGTACCTGGATGCACATACATTATCTATGAGCTGGACAGAAACATCAAAAGAAAATAAATGGCATAACTCAATTATACAGAGATTCTTCGTCAACCTTTCCTAGGGGATTCATCTTAATGAACTCAGGACTCTTGTTCGAAAGTCCCATCTCAAAATTTTTCACGAGTTCTACTTGTACACCACTGTATTCTGCAGCAATAAGACCTTTCCATGCATTCTTGTTGACTGCATTAGCATGCAAAACCTACATAGGAAACGCATAATTAACAATATTATTAAGAGGGTATCTGACTTTAGACATGCCCACTGGCAAGAGATCATTTTATACCAATATTAGACTCAAACAAAAAAAAAAAAAAAAAAAGAAAGAAAAAAAAAAAGAGAGAAACATAACCGACTTGTCAAAATCTTTGAAACCAAAATCAATTGGAAACAAATGAAATTCAATATATTAACTATTTGCTGACATAATATTCCCCCCTTTCTGGTGTCCCCAGTTCATGTCTATGTAAAATTCATTTTCACTCTATGAAAATCAGTCCAATACTAGCAGATACTTATCCTAATTAGGATCTCCCTATTTTCTGCGATGCTTGTAAAATAATAATTCCTACTTTTCTTTTGTGAGCAGCTAAGAAGAAACTTACGCAAATATCCTTTTTTAAAAAAAAAGGTAATTATTGAATTAGCAGTTTATTACTGCATTAGCATATGCAGTCAAAGGTGATGTCGTGCTGAATATTGACATTCAAAGTACATTACCTCATACTCATACATGTTTACATATATTGCTCAAAGTTTAAATCAAGTTTCATAAACGTTAGAAAAGAGCAATGACACTTTAAACTACACATAAACAAAAAGACGTTCACTTGATTAAGGTTCTTCAAATGCAACACAAGAAGAGATAAGCATATCTTCATCTGAGATTTCACTAGAAAATGAAATAATAGGCAGTTAAGTATTTAAAGAAAATCACAAACTGGCCCAATGCATAATCAGATAAATAGTTCTCATCAACTATCACTAATTCAAATCAAATCAATCATAAAATTGACCTTCTCATGATTAAATCCCACTTTTTCACCAAATCACGTCGTAATTTAAACAACCAATATGAAATAAAACCACTATTCACTATACTCTCTGAGCTATTAGAATGTTTCCCCATTTATTGAAAAATTCTGAATATATAAACTTCATACCTGTTGTATTACTTAAAAATTATTAATTTAATTTCTTTAGTTGATGGATAAATTGTTTTAGTGCAATGTCACAAGTGATCCATCTAAAAAAGTAAATGACAAGGTTCATGCAATCTATATATTCAATAACACTATTTTCTTAATTCACAGAAGGTAACTATTATTATAACAATTAGTATATAGCATTATGTAATCAGTATTAATGGGTTGTAGGTTGACTATAGTTCATACAAAACAGCTGAAACCAATATAGTAGCTGAGCCAGGTGGACAAAATAATCTCTCATGAATGCGCCCCAAGTCTAGTAATGGAAAAACAAAGAGCTATAAAAGAACCTGGAGTTCAAGGAAGCAGTCATTTTCTCCCAAATCACCATAATAACTGACATTTTTATTTTTTTAAGAGAAAGAGGCTAGTGGTAAACCAGCCCAAAGGTGAAGCTAGGATTACATTGTTGGGATGGCACAAAATCTAGATAGCTAAATGAATTTTAAGAATCTAGCATTATTTTACCCAGAATAATTATAAATTGAAATGTAAACGAGACTAACCTTAAGAATAGTATGCAGATAAAAGCTTAATTTCAATTCTAAAGCGTTGTACCCATTCAATCTATGTAACTAAATCTATTTGGTCTTGTTAGAAATGTTCAATTTGACATAATGAGCCAAATTACAGCCAATTAGCAAGCTCCACCAAAGTTGTCAACATGGTGCTAAAGGGCATTTAAAATTTCAGCCCAGGCACATGCCTCGACTGGGTTCAATGTTGATCTGCCCATGATTACCCACCTAAGGATCAAGGTAAAAGTCAAACCTTCTACGGGTCGAAAAAGCAAGTATTTTGCCTTGGCAAATTGTCATACCAGTCAACATAATCATCTTGGACTATATTATCTAACAGAGAGCTTCCAAAATAATTCTATTTTACAAGCAATAGAAAATTAGCCAAAACACCTAGTACATAGGAGACCATAGGGTAAGCAGCCAGCAAACATAACTTGCAAACCTAAACTTCAATGCAACTATAAATCATATCATGACAATAGATAAATTCTCGATAATCGTAAAATAAAATAAAGATTCAAAATTTATAATTAAGCATAAGAGACAAGGAAAATCTTCAACCTAAAATTATTAAAATACAGTTAAACTAAGCATATTTCCATAAATTTAATTAATAATATTACTCTGTATCAGCGAAAATACAACAAAATCATTGCAATCATAGAGATCCAACAACAGATATTTTCCAATACCATTAGATGCTATACATAAATCAACAAGATCTGAATCCTATCACAATATTGCAGTTAAAAAATGACTTTACCAATTCGTAAATCAAATCACAATAGCAATCAAACACAAATCAAACAGTGAATCAAAAAGTTAAGAAATTTCATCAAAGAACTCACCAAAGCCATAGTTCCGATCGTACTTCACAGCTCCGATCTCAGATCTGACCAAAAAAAAAAAAAAAAGGCAAAAGACTTCAGAAAGTAGTCGATCAAACTAAAAATCTAGCCAAAAAAAAAAAGAGAGAGATTTAAAGACTTGAGTGGCGATTACATCAAATTCTGGATAATGGAGAATGAAGAGAGACTGAGAATTTTGCTTTTCTCCGCCTCTCTTCGATAAAAACCCTAATTACTGTATTTTAGCTGCTAGGTTGCAAGCGGGGCGGCACTAGGGTTTATACGCGGCTGGATTTTCGGTAATTACCTTATTGCCCCTCGATCTACTACGGGATCGGGTGGTAGTCTCCGGCCTGCAATACAGAGTTTGGGTCACTGTGTTTTCAAATAGATTGACCTATTCGGGCGGGGATTGGGTTCGGGTTGAAAATTAGTCGGGTCGCATGGGATCTTGCCCGAGAACAAGTGCGAATATATATATATATATATATTTTTAATTGCTTCTTATGTTGTTCTTTGTACATTGGATCTTGGACTTAAATGGTAATAGTATATTACTTCTATATTGATATTAGATTCTACTTAAGCTTAAGTATGCTTTTCTACGATATCCTACGATTGTTTTAAAAAGTTCTTAATTATTTTAGGTGTCTTATGATAGTAACTTCTTGTATCATTTTCTTCGTAAAGATAATGCAACCATTTTTAATATAAATGGCAAAATTTAATGGTGTATCTGAGCTTTTGTGTAGCCTTTTTTTGTGTTTAATTTTTTTTATTAGCACTTTTTTTTTTAATCTTGATTAGGAAATTTTTATCACTGTTTCTCTAAGAATTTTGAACACCCCAGTGACTAAATGAGAGGACCAATCGCTCTAGTTTTTTCCCCACTACCTCTATTTTTAATGGAATGCTCCCTCTCCGGCCCATTTACTCAGATATCACACCATGAAATGGCCCAGTAACCAGATTTTAGCCCAAAAATCCAATCGCGGGCCAACCTGAAATCAGTCACTGGGCTTTCTAGCGAACATCAACACAAAATAGTTTTTCATGCATTTCAAGGAACATACATATCCTCTCTAAAAAATAACATAATAAAATATTAGGGATTTAACGACTAGTGTTTTTTCAGAACGATGAGCTGTTAAGTACTGAACGCTTCTCCATTAATTAAGGAACATTTAACTCTTCCCAAGCATCTTGGGCCGTACTACGCCTCTAAAGCCCTTAAAAAACCCAATCAGAATTGGAACGTGCAATGGCATATCTGGATCAGGCCCATCTTTAAATGGATTGGTATTTGAATCCACCTTTAAACTAACCACTCACCCTTCAAATATGTATATTTAAAATTAGGGTATTTACTGGTTTGTCCCTCAAACTTTATATATTATGATTTTGCCCCACAAATCTTCATATTTAGGATTTTGCCCCCCAAATCTCATAAGTTACAACAATTTAGTCCCCTCTCTAACACAGTTAAATATTTGACCATTTTACCCCTCTTTTCTTCTTCTATTTTCCTCCTCTTTTCTTCTTCTCTCTTCATCCTCTCTTCTCCTTTTCTTCATTATTTCTCCTCTTTTCTTTCTCCTCTCTTCTTTCAGTATTTAACTGTGTTAGGGAAGAGAGGAGAAGAGAGGAGGAAGAGAGGAGAAAGAAGAGAGGAGAAATAATGAAGAAAAGAAGAAGAGAGGAGGAATAGAGAAGAAGAAGAGAGGAGGAAGAGAGAAGAAGATGAGAGGAGGAAAATAGAAGAGGAAAAGAGGGGTAAAATGGTCAAATATTTAACTGTGTTAGAGAGGGGGACTAAATTGTTGTAACTTATGAGATTTGGGAGGCAAAATCCTCAATATGAAGATTTGGGGGACAAAATCGTAATATATAAAGATTTGAGGGACAAACCAGTAAATACCCCTTTAAAATTATAGCAGTAACGTAATTAGATAAAAATAACAGGTAGACTAGATTAATGCCTCTGTTTGGCTCTTTTAGGTACATTCATTTGTTATAGAGCATAGTAGGAAGCAACAAAGCGAAGGAAAAGCTACTTCCACTATTTTTATATGCTTCTTTGCTCGAAAAAAATATTGAAACTATTTTAGTTTCTTATATTTTATGTGGCATCTTTGCTATCAAAAATTTTTTAATCCTTATTTTATTTTTAAGTGGAAGAGTTTTTTTGATGCTATAGGAAAAAGACAAAATTATAACACTTTTAAATCTCATGATTAGTTTTCAGAACTAGTTCGCGAATAAGAAAATAGGACTTTCGTGTCAAAAATTTCGTGATAACTATAAAATTTGTCATGAAAGATGGACATTTTTGTGACAATAAATACACCTTGTCACGAAAAATAGATTTTTGTGATGAAGATAAATATTCGTCACGTAATCCATCTTTTTAGTAACAACAAATTAAATATTGTCACTAAATATTTATTATTCGTGTCGATTAATTTTTTTGTCACAAAATTGTACTTCAGTCACGAGTTTTTTTGTGACGAATTAAACATTATCACTAAACGAGAGTATTTTGTGACAATAAATTAATTTTGTCACTCAAATTTAGAATTTTTTGTGACGAAATTAATTATTAGTCACATTATCCTCATATTTAGTGACAGCATATTAAAATTTGTTACTAAATATTTTTTTTTTGTGACGAAATTAAGTATTAGTCATGTAATCCTCTTTTTTAGTGACAACATGTTAAAACTTGTTACTAAATATGTTTTTTTTTGTGACAATAAGGTTTAGTTGTCACATATTGCGAATTTATTATGAGGAATGAAAAAATTGTCATCAAAAGGGAGAATTTTGTGAAAACAAAAAAAAGGTGTCACTAAAATATATGTTTTTTGTGACGAAAATTAATAATTGTCAGTTAATCGTAATCTTTTATTTTTGTCATAATAAATATTTGTTGTCACAAAATATAGTATATATTTTAATATTTATGATAAGTATTATATAGTTGTCACTAATAGGTTTTCGTGATGAATAAAATTGTCACAAAATTTTAATGATTTTTTAATAAATTATTGAGTATCCCCAAATTTAGAATTTTAAATTGACTCAAGTATCATTTTACAACTCTAATTGATTCTAGTATCCCTTTCCGACTCTAATTGACTTAGGTATTCGGTTATTTTTAGTATCTCTAAATTTATTTTCTATAATCTTTAATTGACTCAAGTATCCTTTCCGACTCTAATTTATTCTCCTTAATTTTTTTATTTTTTATTTCCCCCAAAAAATAGATGCGGGCGACCGGCCTCTAGCTTTAAACGCGAGATCGCGAGCTCCCGCCGCAACATCCCGCAGGCACCCCCACGGCCCAAATCCCGCCGCCCCAGATTTGCTGTAGCAGCCCCGCCCTCGAGTTCCTCTCTCAAAGCACCGCGAGAGCGCCACACGTCGGAGTCATTCCGCCCAGCGAGACCTGTCTCTTAACACGTGTGATCTGCGCTCAATTCTAGTCGTCCCTTTCTTGTCCTCTCGCTCGTTGAATCGCCCTAACGGTATAGTGCGTTTCTTTTATATTTTATATTTTATATTTTTTACAATCGATGCTCACGTTACACATTCACTGTATAGAATTTCATTATGCATAGTTTTGATCCTTTACTTATAAAATTTTAATCATGTGCTATTTGGAAAAAATTGAATGCATTTTAAAATTGAGTGCATTTTAAAGCAAACAACATAATGATTTTGTGTTTTTCTTTGAAAAAAATGTTTTTTGTTAAATAATAATAATATTATTAATTAATACCAATACATTTATCCCTCCTTGTTGGTGATTCTAGATAGTAGATTGAATTGAAGTAGACATGTGATGTGTGTAACTTGGAAAAAAAATATTGCTTAAAAATATTTAGAATGCAATGGAATCGGTATAAAAGATAAATATTATAATTCCATCACATTTTTATAAGACTGTATTCATAGAGCAGAATACCCATATGGATAATGCTAATCATTTTGTCAGCGGATTGATATCACATGTAGCCAAGTATTTAATAATATCATACCAATTATGTTGTTATTCCCGTGTTTATCTCATTTTAAAAGAATTGGGATTTAAGACAATATTTATGAGTTAACTTGTTTCTTTAGTTTTCTCGTACCTTCAAAACATTTTAGCATACTTTTATGTATACAATCATGTTTTTTTTTTTTTTTTATTTTCAAAGTAAAGGGGAAAAAAGAAACAAACAAACATGAGTACTTATCAATTGGATAAGATTTTTTTTGCATGTAAAGACAACTAATAATGATTTATGAACTGCAAGTTTTTTTTTTCCATTAACATAAATACATGTTACAATAGAAACTGACCAAAAATGAAAAAAAAAATGCAGTTCATAAATCATTATTAGTTTTCAAAAAATACATTTTTTTTCTTTTTTGGTCATTTCTATTAGAACATGCAGTTCGAAAAGAAAACATGTTTTTTGAACTGCATTTTAGTTTGTGAACTGCATTTTGAATTGTATTTTTTAAATACATGTGTTTAACATGTTTTAACATGTTTTTTATGCATTTTGAGCTGAATTTTTTTATGGATTTTGAACTGATTTATGAACTGCATGTTTAACATGTTATAACATGTTTTTTTGAACTGTATTTTTTAAGTACATGTGTTATTTCTATAAATGTTACATGTTTTTTTGTATACCTTTATAATTTTCTAACTCTTAATCTTAATTGCGCCTTGAGATATTTCATAGTGGAAGTTGGTCATAACAAGTATGTCACAATTTCTTAAAAATGAGACCAACTTTGGGAATACACTTTTAGTGAACAACACAAAAAGAAAACTAAAAAACTTTTTTTCACATTTTATTGTAATGTGTTAAGTTAGTCTCATATAAACACATATATTAGATGGAAAAAGAAATATGAATACCCTCCAAAATTGCACATATATAACCAAAATAATTGACTACAATTTCTGGAACACGATGCAAAATTTTGCTTTATGATCAAAACAAGTGCAATAGTAATTTGGATGAAATTATCCCTTTTACAAACAAATAGTTTGGTTCCACTCCTAAATTTCAGCAAAATACAAAAGTAAGAGACAAGTAGTTACATCTTTTGATATGTAGTGTACTAATTCCACCAATAACAGTGGCTATAAATTGGTCCAAAATAGTGTGAAAAAAAAACACTGAGATTCAATTATTCTCCTCTCCCCACACTTGCATTGCTTGTGCACACGTGCAAGTACTAAGATTCAATTTTTCTCTCCCACACTATTGCGTTGCTTTTGTGGATGTGCATGCAAGCACGCACATCCACACAGACTCACTCAAAAAAATTAGTAAGCCGATTCAACTTATAAATGTCTTCATAAGAACATATCACAAGAATCTTTAAGTAGAGAGTTATAAATAATAGGATGAATATATTTAGTTTGAAAGGCAAAGCCATTAATAGAATTATCTTCTAATCTATTAGTCCTTACTGTCAAGTCCTAAAAATTTCATATATAAACACAAATCATGAAGAAAGAATATTACAGGAGTTTAAAAAAGCAATATCCACATGTTGTGCATTTCGTCGGCATGTTAGATATATTCATGTTGTGCATGTTGTAGGCATTATGGATATTGTGCATGTTGTGCTTTTTATTGTTTTGCTATTTGTTGTACCTGTGTGTGTTATGTTGTGTTTGTTATTTTTGTTGTGTATTTTATATGTTGTGATGAGTGGGAAAAAAAAATCTAAAAATCTAAGGTTGTGTCAGTGTTACGCTTTTAAGTACCTGTAGTGACCTACTGTGGGCTTGTTGTATATAAGAAAATCAAATTGATGTGAGTTTTAATTATGTTCATGGCGTCTACTTTAATTATTAAAAATTAGGCATGCACCTTTTAAGTACCTATAGACTTTTATGTTCATGGCATGTATTTGTAGATATCCAAAAAAAAAAAGAGAGAGAGAAAAAAAAGGGGAGAGGCAATTTTTTAGAGATAGAGAGTCCAAAAAGGAGATTCTTTTTTGAGGAGGATTTTTCCAAAGAGTCCAGAAGTTCCAGAGAGATCAATCTTCATCCCGATCCAGATCGGATCGTCAACGAAGTGCAGAATCAAGACTCCACTGTTGTCAGAACCCACAAAAATAAAGGGAAATCGAAATCAATCGATCCTCATTCTTGTAATCTCGATTTTCTATTTGCAATTTTTCTTTTATTGCTGTAATTCCAAAATAAATTTGCAATATAAAAAAGATTCAATTTTTCGGGCATACAATATTTTAATTATTAAAAAATGGACATGACTGGTATGCAATATTACACTCCAAATGATGGGAGTTTTTTTTTTCTTTTTGAGCATATGATATTATGTCTATATAGTTGTTGCATTCATTGAAATTGACATTATTTGATGAGCAAAATTTCAACCCTATTCTTGAAAGTTAGTGCAATAAATATTGTTGATTTGTTTTCCATTATAGATATTATAATTGGATCTATCTTAATTCAGGACGAACTATAACAGTTTGTTGTGCGGCAAATACAAGAGGGTCAACTACAAATGACTAATGATGAGATTTTGATTCGTGTTTTGGGAGAAAAATCAGGTTATGTTCATGGAAAAGGAGCGAGGAAAAAACCTCTAACTAAAAGTATAAGACAAAATGTGGGAGAGCAAGTACAGAGGGTTACTGAAGTCAAATATTCAATAAGGAAAGAATTTGAAGAAGTCAAAAATGTAATGAGGATGAGTTCAAAGAAAAAATTAGAGAGGTACAAACTGAGGTTTTAGTTCAGACACAAAATTAAATGAAGTCACATATTCGAGCTGAAATACAAGTTTGAGTTCGATTCAATGCTTCAAAAATGTATAACTGTTTTATTCAATTCTATGCAATCACCCAAATCGTAATTGTTTAGTGGTTAATTAGTATTATTCAGTATTTGGACATAAGCTATTTATTTTTTTGCAATGGTGAACTTATTTAACGTTGGGACAAAACTTTTGAATATCTGTAATGAACTTAAACATGTTATTTTATATGCATATTTCTATTATTATTGGACTTGTTGATTCGTAATATGTTGTTAAATTATGTGATTGTTATTAGATTAGCTTTGATTATATTTAATATACTGTGATTACTGTAAATGTGATGATATTTGTATTTTTGATATATGTTGTCACAGAAGATGTATATTTGTGACATATGTCATGTGTTGTCACTGAAAAAATTGTTTGCAACAAAATTGTTGTCACTAAATCAGCTTTTAAGTGACAAAATTTATTGTGAGTAAATCTCTTTTTTTTTAATGACAATTTTATTATTGTCACTAAAAAAATATATCGTGACGACAAAAATTGTCACTAAAAGGGTAGTTAGTGACAACAACGATTGTCACAAAATAAGTTTTTAGTGACAACATATATCGCATGTCACTATTCATCTTTCGTGACAATAAAGTTTCTCACAGAAGAAGGTATCACGTAACAACATGTATAGTTTTGTGACGATAGTAAATTGTCACGTAATGTATATGGTGACCACTACTGTTGTCACGAAATGAAGCATTTTAGTGATGTGACACCCCAAAATTCGAGCTACATGTACTGCTCTTTTGAGACCAGTCGTGCTGAATAAGTCCACCGAAGTCAATTTTGGTCACCGAAATAATTTTCGGTTAACATAACTTTAAATCCACAAACTCAAATGACATTCGGTCTTCGCAATTATTAGTTTTGTAATATTTAGAATTTTTGGAGATTTTTCTTACGAGGCAGAAAATACTTCTAAAATTTCTAATTTAATAATATTAAAATTATCCTTCTAATTACTTCGGAATTTCGGTTCATTTATTTTGGACATCGAAATGACAAACAGATAATTTTGAGTTCCCCTCGTTAAGCACTACGTCCTATATAAATTTGGTAGTATTTGGAGAATATTAAGCGGAACCAAAATTATTAAATTATATTAAAATAATAATAATAATAATAATAATAATAATAATAATAATAATAATAATAATAATAATATATGAAATGGGAGACGCGGTTTACCTGTGCTGTGCTGTCGTGACAAACAAAAGGGGAGTGGCACGGCATGGGCATGTGCCATTGCATGGGGAAATTCTATTTGCACCCGGCATTTTACTCTTGACGCACGATTTTGAAACTTATAAATAATTACAAATTTGCTATTATTTTTTTGGACTAAATTATCCTTATAAATTCCAAACTAAGACTTTTTAATTACGACTCATCGTCTTCCTCCTCTATTTTCTCTCTAAAACCCTAAATAATTTTTTTTGGTATTTAATAAAAACATATCTCCTATAAAATTATCAATTTGATTTCTTGATCCCTAAAAATTTTTTACATTAGCGTTCCTAAAAAGATTAGAAGAATTTTAAATTTTTTGATTTCACCGTGACAAGTGAAATTTGGATTTGGAATTTGAGTTTGAGTTTTCTTATACAAATGAAAAATTCCAATATGCAATTGGTATCAGAGAATAAATCTAAGATACGATTTAAATTTTTTTTAGATTTTATGCATATTTGTTTGAAATTTATTGTTAATTAGTTTTTTTTGTATGGGGGAGACTTCGCATGTTGGTCGCGTATTAATACCCAACCAGCACGTTTCTTGGTCGGGTATTAATACCGAACCAAATTTTTTTTTTGCTCTTACACTATCATCCGACTCAAAAAAAAGGATAAAAATGGGATCGGACGCGTGAGCAGTTAGAGAAAAAGATGATGGGTATTTTTGGGAAAAAAATTTGGGCGCAGAGAGTAAAATAATAGTATTTCAAAATAGGAGTTTGGTGTAAAGAGTATTTATGGTGCCAAGAGTAAAATACCGTGTGAAAATAGAATTTCCCCATTGCATGGCTTTGCATGGAGACGATGGGATTTTACGAAAATGCCCTCTGCATTTATTCTTTCACTCTCATCTCATTCTCATTTAGTTTCCACTTTCTTCTCACTCTCTGCTTGCACCAACCAACAGAGAAAAAAAAAGAAAAAAAAAGATAGAAAAAAAGAAGAAGAAGAAGAAAGAAAATCAAACCGAATCGAGAATTCGAACCGAATATTCGAGATCAAGCCGAGGCAAGTAACACTGCTATATTTTTCATTTATTTTTTTAATTTAATTTGTATTTAATTTATATTTGTATACGTGATTTTTTGTGATTTATTTTGCAAAAATTCTTCATTCATATTTTAATATATCAATTGATATTGAGAATTGAATCATATTAGTAGGTCAAATTTGATATAGGAATATTGTGATATTTGCTTATTTTTGAGAAAAAAATAATAAATTAAATAAATTAGTTTCACGTATGCAAAATTAACATGAGAATTAATTTGCATGAGGATTGACTTACATAATTGCATGGGAAAAATAATTTGAAAAAAAATTAATAATAATGCAAAGATGAAGGAGAAAAGGAATCGGGTCCAAACCTTGTAAAAGAGATTATATAGAAGAAATGAGAATGTGGCCCGGAACTTGGGCCAAGAGAAGAGAAAGAAAAAGAGATAAAAGAGAGAGAGAAATGGGAAACTGGGCCTGGCCCCGCCCAGAAGAAAAAAAAAAGAGAAAAAGAAAAGATTAAATATAGGAAACTGGGCCTGGCCCAGCTCAGTAAAAATAAAGGAAAAATAAAAATAAAAATAAAAATAAAAGAAGTGGGTTGGATTTAATTTGGACGAGAAAAAAAAATATAATAACACTGGGCCGGCCAGCCCAGCCAGTAAAAGGAAAAAAAAATAACAGTTGGCTTGGGTCTGGACTTGTGTCTGGGCCTGACAGAAAAGAAAAAAGAAAAAAAAAAAAGTAAGTGGGATTGGGCTTGGGCCTGGGCAGGACAGAAAAGAAAAGGAAAAATAAAATTAAAATAAAGATATGAAAAAAGTTGGGAATTTAGTGGGTTTGTACTTGATGGATTAAATGATTGAGCGATTGGATTTGGGTTTAGTTTGGATTAATTGGGAATAATTGATAGGTAGAAATTATTATTACATGATGTACTTGGTTCCCAAATTGGATCATTGATTGACACTGAGAATGAAATCAGATTATTAAAATAATTTTAATGATATGTATTGTGATATAATTGTGCACTAATATATCATGTGTTAATTTATCATGGTACAAGTCATGTGCTTTAATATTACAAGTTATGTGGTTTGATATTACAAATCACGTATTATGATACTATATGTCATGTACAGTCATGAAAAAATGCAAGTATATTATCATGAATTGAAAAACAATTAAAGAGGGAAAAAAAGTAAACAAATAAATGTAAAATAATTTTTCATGTGTATAATTCATTATGAACACGGGGATGGGAGAAACTACATGATGGATAAGAACTGTATTGTACAAGAATTTTATTGGCCAACTTCTTAATTGAGGTGCTGAGAAATTTTTACTGCAGCAGCACTGGGTGGTACTGGGCCACCGTCTGATACATAAGTCACTATAAGAGTGATGTCCGTTACTATTTCACAGTATGGAGTTTAACTTGAATACCTAGCGGTGTGTCATGGTTCAGCGCCATGAGTTTGAGGCCGGGTTCCGGGTATGTATGGGCATTTGTACAATACGAAAACTGCACGCTATCATATCCATTATTTAGTTTCAAATGCTAATAAAGATTTAACTTAGACTTGATATCTTTACAAGATATTTATCTTTACGATATTTACATGTTATTTGCAAATGACATATATAATCTTGCTGTTATATTTTTCATTATTCACGTAACTGTTCAACATTATTACGATTTAATTGCATTTTATCTGTTTATTAAGGGATATTCCCAATGAAAGTATTTTATTTATTTGCATACTTTTATCTTTAGTACTGTAATAGTACACATATATTTTTCTTGTATTACTTGCTGGGTTTAATCCTCTGGGTTTCGAACCTAGGTTTAGAGGACCAAGAAGGAGAATCAACCCTGACTAAGCATCCATACTTCATCGATCAGACCGAGCAATATTAAGTAGTGAAGTACTTTCCGAAGAATCTTGTATATATTGTTCGTATTTTCTTTGTCTGGACACTGCTTTTCTCTTTTACTTCTTTTGTGTTCATATTTAAAACAGTGTGCCATTTTATATAATGAACTTTTTGTTTAAATGAAATCTTTTCAGTTTCAGATATGTTATTTATTCATCTGATTGTGACAGTAGTTACGGTTATTTCAAGATCCTGTGACTGTTGGGTTGTCTAGAGTAAGTAATAAGTAACGTCCTTTATTTTGGGAAGCAGCTGAAAAATGGGAGCGTTACAGGGTGGTGTCAGAACCTAGGTTTAGGTGGAAGACCATAGGACTACTGCCACATAAGAATATGTCTGTGACTTATTTGTAATAACTGTTTCTTATTCTTTGATACCTATCAGATCTAATATCGTGCCTATCCTATTATTTCCTATTCGTTTGAGGTATCTATCTTGAATTCTTTTTATTGATACTTATCTAGTCCGTAGCAGAATAATATCGACCCGATCTCCTGCGAGTACGAGTGCAAGTCCGATAGATGATATGTCTGATCTTAGGAGCCTAGTGCAAAGAGTAGCACAGACGTAGGAGACCACGACAATGATATTAAAAAGAATGTTGCAGTCTAAAGAACCGGAATGGTGTCAGACTTTCGGAGGCTGCAGCCATCAGTATTTTCTGGGACAGAAGGACCACTGAGGGCTGAACAGTGGATTGTAGATATGGAGAATTTTCTAAGGGCTGCAAGAATTCCAAAGAAAAATCGAATAGAGATAGTATGTATACAATTGACTGATATAGCCAGAACGTAGTGGCTTGCTAAAGATATAAAACATCAGGAACCCCTAACATGGGAGAAGTTTGTAGAGACATTTCTCGCCAGGTTTTTCCATGCATCAGCCATACAGGAAATGAGGAAGAAATTTTTGGCACTGCAACAAGGAGATCGAACAGTAGATGCTTATGCTGCAGAATTTGTAAGGCTCAGTTGTTTCGCTCCAACTCTAGTGGCTGAAGAGGAGGAAGTGGCGTATTTGTTTCAACAGGGACTGAGGCCTCATCTGAAAGAACACCTAGCAGGTCATAATTATAAGACTTACTCAGAAGTATTTGAAGCGGCATGTCGTTTGGAACAAGTATTCAAGGAAAGCAGACCTGTGGCATTTAAAAGACCGTTTGAACAAAAGGCAAGCCCATCAGCTAGAAGGTTTGATGATCCACCAGCAAAGAAGCAAAGTATACCAAATCGAGATTCGATAATCTGTAAATTCTGCCAAAAACCAGGACATACCCTGAAAGAATGTAGAAGAGCCAAAGGGTTGTGTTTGGCATGTGGATCCGCTAATCATCAATTGAGTGATTGTCCAAGGTTCAATAACCAGTAGTACCCAAGGTTCCATTCCAGCCAGCAGGCAGGCCAGCAGCAACATCAAGCCAGGGAGTTTCAGGACCAGATCAGAGAAGACCTTTGCAGATCCAACAACAAGCCAATGCCAGAGCCCAAGGAGGAGCAGGATGGAGATAGGGACATGTCAGACTAATGAATGTTGAAGAAGTTTGGGCCACTAGAGGAGTCGTAGCAGGTACAATTTTAGTTGGTAATATATCATCAACTGTTCTATTTGATTCTGGAGCTTAACATTATTTTATCCATCATGTTTGTTTCTGGCAATTATATTGATTTTGTAATCTTACCTGCGGAGTGGGACATTAAGACTGGGAACGGTAATATCATGGCTAATAAGAAATGTAGGCTATGTCTCTTAGTGATTAATGGAAGAGAATTTTATGTCAACTTGTTAGTTATCAAAAGAGGAGGATATGATGTTATCTTAGGCATGGATTGGTTGAGTAGTTTCTATGCGGTGATAGATCATAGAAGAAGAGTAATATTTCAAATTTCTAACTGTTCAGAGTTTGAATTTATTGGTGGAAGTCAATCTCTAGAACTGGCTAAATCTAAGGTGTTTCCAAAGGGAGGAGTTTTGGAAGTTATGAAAGTAGGAGAATGAATGATTCCCATAGCATCTGAATTCTTAGATATATTTTCTGAAGAGATACCTGAACTACCACCAGTAAGAGTAGTAGAATTTACTATTGATATTATTTCTGGAGCTGAACCAGTATGTAGACCACCTTATCGAATGATAGTTACAGAACTAAAAAAAGTTAAGAGGCAAGTAGATGAGCTACTGAAGTTGGGTTTTGTGAGACCAGTGTTTCACCTTGGGGAGCTCCAGTGTTATTAACAGGAAAGAAGGATGCGAGTCAAAATTTGTGTCTGGACTATAGAGATTTGAATGTAGTAACAATTAAAAACAAATATCCATTATCAAGAATAACTGATCTGTTTGATCAATTGGGAGGAGTAAGGATATTTTCGAGAATAGATTTTCGTTCTGGATTCTATCAGGTAAGGGTCCGAACAGAACATATTTTAAAAACTGCATTTAGAATCAGACATGGTCATTATGAATATTTGGTGATGCCGTTTAGAGTGACTAATGCCCAAGCAGTGTTTTTGAATCTGATGAATCATGTTTTTGCTCAGTATCTAGATAAATTTGTGATAATGTTTATTGATGATATATTATAAAGAAGAGCACAAAGTAGTAGATCTGTCCAAGATAGATTTGAAATCAGATTTAAAATATGAGAAATAACCTGTAGCAATTATCAGCCAATGGGAGAAGATCCTTAAGAACAAAGTGATACCATTAGTCCTTATTTCCTGGGATACACAATCACCAAGAGATTCAATTTGGAAGCTTGAAAGGGACATCAGGACAAAGTACCCATATCTTTTCTCATGATTAGGTATGTCAATTGAATTTTTTATATATATCAGTAGGTACCCGTAAATGTAAGCACGTCTTCTAATTTAGAATTTTGATGACGAAATTTCTTTTGTTAGGTGGATATGATGTAATACCCCAAAATTCGAGCTATCTGTATTGCTCTCTTGAGACCAGTCGTGCTGAATAAGTCTACCGAAGTCAATTTCGGACACCGAAATAACTTTCGGTTAACATAATTTTAAATCCACAAATCCAAATGACATTCGGTCTTCGCGATTATTAGTTTTGTAATATTTAGGATTTTTGTAGATTTTTCTTACGAGGCCAAAAAATACTTCCAAAATTCCTAATTTAATAATATTAAAATTATCCTTCTAATTACTTCGGAATTTCGGTTCATTTATTTTGGACATCAAAATGACAAAAGGATAATTTTATAGAGTTTCCCTCGTCGAGCACTATATCCTTCATAAATTTGGTAGTATTTGGAGAACGTTAGGCGGAACCGAAATTATTAAATTATATAATAATAATAATAATAATAATATATGAAATGGGAGAGGCGGTTTACCTGTGCTGTGCTGTCGTGACAAACAAAATGGGAGTGGCACGGCATGGGCACGTGCCATTGCATGGAGATGATGGAATTTTACGAAAATGCCCTCGGCATTTATTCTTTCACTCTTTCATTCTCATTTAGTTTCCACTCTCTTCTCACTCTCTGTCTGCACCAACCAATAGAGAAAAAAAAAAAGAAAAAAAAAGATAGAAAAAAAGAAGAAGAAAGAAAACCAAACCGAACAGAGGATTCAAACCGAATATTCGAGATCAAGCTGAGGCAAGTAACACTGTTATATTTTTCGTTTATTTCTTTATTTAATTTAAATTTAATTTATATTTGTATACGTGATTTTTTGTGATTTATTTTGCAAATATTTTTTATTCACATTTTAATATATTGATTGATATTGATAATTGAATTATATTAGTAGGTCAAATTTGATATAGAAATATTGTGATATTTGCTTATTTTTGAGAAAAAAATAATAAATAAAATAAATTAGTTTCACGTTTGCAAAATTAACATGAGAATTAATTTGCATGGGGATTGACTTACATAATTGCATGGAAAAAATAATTTGAAAAAAATAATAATAATGCAAAGATGAAGGAGAAAAGGATTTGGGCCCAAACCTTGTAAAAGAGATAAAATAGAAGAAATGAGAATGTGGGCTGGAACTTGGGCCAAGAGAAGAGAAAAAAATGAAAGAGAGAGAGAGACAGAGAGAGAGAAATGGAAAATTGGGCCTGGTCCAGTCCAGAAGAAAAAAAAAGAAGAGAAAAAGAAAAGATTAAAAATAGGAAACTGGGCCTGACCCAGCCCAGTAAAAATAAAGAAAAAAAAATAAAAATAATAGAAGTGGGTTGGATTTAATTTGGACAAAAAAAAATAGAAAAAAAATATAATAACACTGAGCCGGCCAGCCTAGCCCAGTAAAAGAAAGAGAAAAAAAAAATGAAATAGCAGTGGACTTGGGCCTGGGCGTGGGTCAGGGTCTGACCGAAAACAAAATAAATAAAATAAAAATAAGTGGGAATTTAGTGGGATTGGATTTGGACTGGACAGAAAAGAAAAGGAAAAATAAAATTAAAATAAAGATATGAAAAAAGGTGGGAATTTAGTGGGTTTGTACTTGATGGATTAAATGATTGAGGAATTGGACTTGGGCTTAATATGGATTAATTGGGAATAATTGATAGGTAGAAATTTTTATTACATGATATACTTGATTTCCAAATTGGATCATTGATTTACATTGAGAATGAAACCAGATTATTAAAATAATTTTAATGATATGCATTGTGATATAATTGTGTACTAATATATCATGCGTTAATTTATCATGGTACAAGTCATATGCTTTAATATTACAAGTCATATGGTTTGATATTACAAATCATGTGTTATGATACTATACGTTATGTATAGTCATGAAAAAATGCAAGCATATTATTATGAATTGAAAAATAATTAAAGAGGAAAAAAAGTAAACAAATAAATATAAAATAAAAAATTTTATGTGCATAATTCATTATGAACACGGGGATGGGAGAAACTATATGATGGATAAGAACTGTATTGTACAAGGATTTTGTTGGCCAACTTCTCGATTGAGGTGCTGAGGAATTTTTACTGCAGCAGCACTGGGTGGTACTGTGCCATCATCTGATACATGAGTCACTATAAGGGTGATGTTCGTTACTATTTTACAGTACGGAGTTTGACTTAAACACTTAGCTATGTGTCATGCTTCAACGCCATGGGTTTAAGACCGGGTCCCGAATATGCACCGACACTTGTACAATACGAAAACTACGCGCTATCATATCCATTATTTAGTTTCAAATGCTAACAAAGATTTGACTTAGACTTGACATTTTTATAAGATATTCATCTTTACATGATATTTACATGTTATTTGCAAATGACATATATAATCTTGCTGT
The DNA here is from genome assembly GCA_036321105.1 of Dracaena cambodiana. NCBI lineage: Eukaryota > Viridiplantae > Streptophyta > Magnoliopsida > Asparagales > Asparagaceae > Dracaena > Dracaena cambodiana. Next base: position 56,734,818 of record JAYEPQ010000005.1, on the reverse strand, counting down.
TATATTTTTCATTATTCACGTGACTGTTCAACACTATCATGATTTAATTGCATTTTATCTGTTTATTAAGAGATATTCCCAATGAAAGCATTTTATTCATTTGCATACTTTTATCTTTAGTACTGTAATAGTACACATATATTTTCCTTGTGTTACTTACTGGATTTAATCCCCTGATTTTTGAATCTAGGTTTAGAGGACCAAGAAGGAGAATCAGCCCCGATTAAGGATCCGTACTTCATCGATCAGACCGAACAATATTAAGTAGTGAAGTACTTTCCGAAGAATCTTGTATATATTGTTCGTATTTCCTTTGTTTAGACACTGCTTTTCTCCTTTACTTATTTTGTGTTCATATTTAAAACAGTGTGCCATTTTATGTAATGAATTTTTTGTTTAAATGAAATCTTTTCAGTTTCTGACATGTTATTTATTCATCTGATTGTAGTAGTAGTTACAGTTATTTCAAGATCTTATGACTGTTGGGTTATCTAAGTAATAAGTAACGTCCTCCGTTTTGGGAAGCAGTTGAAAAACGGAGGCGTTACAAGTGACAATAAATAATGTCACGGTAGACACTTTATAGTGACGATATTTACTTGTCATATATTGTATATAGTGACAATTGTCGTTGTCATAAAAGACAGACATTCAGTGACAACAAATTTCGTCATAATAGAACCTTTTGGTGACAATTAAATATCATCACTAAAAAAAGATTTTTCGTGGTGAGATCATAAAGTCGTCACAGATGGCAATCGTAACGGAGATATACGTAACAATTAAAAGTCGCCACGAAAATCGTTACTATAGAGTTTTAGTGACAACAGTCATATATTTAGTGTCGCGAATTTTCTATTTCTTATAGTGTCTGCCATCACTATTTTCGTACATCAACTTTTTCAAGGTGATAAACTTATAATATTTTTTAATGTTTGCAATTTTACTCCTACGGTGAGTTTTAAGTTGACATAGAATTAGGTACCTTTCCTACCAACAGTGAAGGACAAAATGTGTTTAATAAAATATAATTAAAAAGCAGTTTAATTACCCATTTAGATGTGCTTAATTAGTAATTCACGCAATAAGTAATTATATAGGTTCCATATCACTATTAGCTTTTCAATATATAATCAGGTGGAACTCAATGTATGATGAGTTTTTTTACACAAACATATACATCTTTGTTACGCGCCAACGCCGCCAAGACCTCAAATATTTGGAGTCGGGTTCTAAGAAGGTGCCCGGCCCGTTATCATACCCGCATGGCTACATCGAGCTCCAAGTATTAATGCTCCGATATCTCATGCCTGGGAAATTCTAAATACGCACCACATATTACTTAGATCCTATAGAAAATTGATTTACAACATGGGGGGAATGTGCTCGCTAAGTAAAATATGGTGCGCATTTGGAATTTCCCCTCATGCATGCATGCAAGTAAAGGAACCGTCCTAAATATAGCGTGTGGTTGTTGTTATATAGCAATCATCTCCTGCTCGCATCTTTTCTCATATCTAACGAAACTTAGTAACAAATTCTCATTATAACGAAGAGAGAGACGAAGGCGGGAGCGGGAGAGAGAGAGAGAGAGAGGATAGCAGCGGCGTTGGCGTGTGGGGATGGGTTGGACAAAGACTAGGCCACGGCCATGCCCTGCCCCCTGGCTTTGTCCAGTCTTGTCACTCTCTTTCTCTCTTCGAAATTTGATTTCTACGTCCCTTCGAATCCCTTATATCACGGACCGCACCGCAGTCATTTATGACTTTTTCAAACCTAAACCTCCCCGGACCACAGCAGCGTGCCAGCCTGTAGGCACTCTCTCTCTCCCCCTCCCTCTCTCTCTCTCTCTTCTTTCTTCATTTTTTACAAAATTTATACTGCTCAGTAGTGACAGAAAATAATAATGACGTCATAATAGTACTGTCACTGTTCTTCATATTCGTGCACCTGCTCTTTTGAAGGAAGCAACAAAGGCAGCGGAAAATTGTAGGCAGACATTTATGTGTGCTGTGTCGAAGGCGACAAGATTTGGTTAATTTGGGGAGATTCCAAAGGAGCATACCATTTTTTCCCAGATTACCCTGTGAGCCCAAAATTTTCTAAAAGATGGATTTTATCCGTGAGCACACTAAAAATTTCAAAATTATTCTTTCCTTCTATTTATCATCCTCTTCTCTCTTTACCCTCCCATTTCCTCTCTAACCTCCTAAATCCAAAAAAAAATCTTAACCGTAATTTTTCTTTCCCCTCTCACTTTCCCTAATTCTCTCCCTCCCACTCCCACTTCCCTTCTCTACCTCTTCTCCTTCCAAATCTCCCTCTCTCTCCTGATTCAAGAAGCCAGGGTCACTGTCGCCGCTGTCGATCGGACGTCGCAGCCGATCGGACGCCGCCGCCGCTGCCGCCGCCTTTCCTCCATTGCTAGGTGAGATTTCCTAATCTAGTAATTTTATTTTTAAATTTATATTTTTTATTTTTAGATCAAACAACTCTTCAATATTAGGGTTTGGTGATTTTGTTGGGTTGGAGAGGAGGAAGAAGGGAGGAGATAACAAATTTGGTTGTAGCATTTTTTTGTTAATTTTTTTAATATTTAGATTATAATTATTAAGAAAAAATTAACATTGTAATCCTAGTTGTAAAATATGCGAAATTTAGTTATTTTTCTAATCATTGACGTTAATATTAAAATTTATTAATTAATTTTGAAATTTGATGGTATTGTCCTAATGGTTGATTAAGTTGCAAAAAACGGTTTTAGTGTCTTTAGACTTTAATATTACACTATCTTGCAGTAAAAAAAAAAAATAGAGACAATATGATATTTGTAGCAAATTTTACTCTGTAACTACTTACTTATACGTAGAGAAATTACTGTTCTGATAAATAACATTTATGGATGAAATATCTTTGTATTCCATAGATGGATTCGGCAGAATCTTCTAGCGTACGACCAACTGCCTCGTTAAGGAGGAAGAAAGCAGCATCAAAATTTCATTAATTTTCCAATCGTGGACGATAATGATAAATTTTATATGTCCTGAAGTTTCTGCCATTGTTGTAATGGTTGATTAAGTAGTAAAATAAGGTTTTGAGTGCGTTTATACCTATATTTTAGATCTTACTGCAGAATCAAAATTAGAGAAATTATGATATTTGTGCGAAATTTAACTCCGTAATTACTTACTTACACGTTTAACTGATAGTTACAATTTTTTCCTATTATTGTTTTACAGATATATTCGCTCGCAGTAGCTCTAATTGATCTATTACTTGCGCAAGGTGAAAATGCCTTCAAGAAACAGTATTGGGTGTTATTTAGTGCTCTTGTAAGGATTAAAACCGTGCTAACTGGTTACACTCAAGCAGAAGAACAATTAGAGGATCAAGCAGAGGAACAAGGCACTCCTGATACATCCGATACTACGAGAACGACTCGAACCACACGTCAACGTTAACCCCAAGGAATACATGCAGACAGTGATTAGTTTAGATTCAAGAGGCAATGGAATCAATAAATTTTTTGTTGAGCCCGTAAACTTTATGTTCAACTGTTATTATGTACCAGATTCATTAATAGCTGAGTAACAGTGATTTGTGATATTTTAAGATATTTTGAATTGAGTTTGTTTTTGCTTGTGTTTTTAACTTTTGAATTGAGTTTGCAAATGAATCGATAGTGCTCATTTGAACTTGAAATTATTTGACTAAATACATACTGATATAGGTTTTGTATCAGGTATCGGGGGTGTTAATTTTGAAGGGTCAATATATCGAATTATGGACTAATTTGTGCATGATTGTTATTATGTAAATTTACATTATTGTTTGAATTTGAGTTTTGTATTTATATGTTATTGATGAAATCTCTAATTTGAAAGAGATAAACTTTATGTACAAATTTGAGAGATGAATGAATTCTTTGTGTTTTATGTATAATTAATTATAGGATGCAATTATATTTTAATTTATTCATCTAATAAGTTTCTGTAACAAAAGAGCCTTCAAGAAGCGGCATAGAGTGTTGTTTAATATTCTTGCGAAGATTAAAGTCATATAACATGTTATATATATGTTATAGACTTTTTTGATAGACTTTATGATAGACTTCTTTTGTATTTGCTTTGTTATGCATATTATTATGAATTTTTGTGTTTTATATTATTCGAGTACTATATTTGCATAATATATATCTAATAATTTTTCTAGTTTTAAACTAATATGAATTTATAATTTATCTTTGAATTGGAATGAAATAGTGGCTAAGGAAAAAAATTTGTTAGGGTCAGGAATTTAATTAGATTCGTAATAATTGCATAAGAAAATATATTTGTTTATTTAGAAAAATAAAATAAAGTAAAAAAAGACTTGCTGTTATAGGGATCGAACCCAAGGCACTCACATATGCGGTAGGAATACTTACCACTATACCACAACAACTTCATGGAAAATTAGGCTCAAAATAACTATTTATAACTGTCCGGACTGACAGTCCGGATAGAGAGACTCCATGTCCGGACTGGCAGTCCGGACAGAGTGTCCCTGTCCGGACTGACAGTCCGGACAGGTTGTATCTATCCGGACTGGCAGTCCGGACAGATAGTCTCTATGCGGACTGCTAGTCCAGACTGCGTGGGAGAGCAGAATGTGTGAGGAGGAAGAAGGGCAAAATGAGATATTTTTTTTAAGGACAAACTTGATATATATGGAAAGTTATTAAGTGGGCTAACTAGCAAAAAAAGTATGCCCCTTTAGAAGTTCCCTTAATTTTTTAGCCACTTACAGTTAGGACTACTTTACTATTACTCCTCCTCCTATGTATGGACTATGGACCGATTTAGATTAGTTTATGTATTAAAAGAGATGTAAATGAAATGGATATGAAATTTAAAGTTATTATATTTATATTTACTTTTCTCTTGAATATAATTATAAATATTGTTCGCATATTAAATTTATTATTCACTTTTTACAAAATATGAATTTGAATATATTATGAAAAATAATGCTAATTTTTTAATAATTATATCTTTACCATAAATAATACTTCTTATTCGTTACAAAACACGAGTCAATTTTATTTTTTATATTGCCATCAGTAATTCTCTGCATTCAGGTATTGTTTGAATATTCAAATATTTATTTGAATATGTCAAATATTATCAGCTCTATTCATATTCGAATTAATTTATTAAACGGAGTGGATATAAATATCAATATTCATTGAAATACTGACTCTAATATATAACGTATTATTTATATTTCTAAATATTAGGGTAGCTTATGGAATATAATACAAAGTAATCTATGTATATTATTGCTTGAGCCCTATTACTTAATATTTGTGGGTTTTAGATTTTATTTTTTTTGTTAATTGATCTGTAGTTTTAGAAGAGAAGAAAAAGAGAGATTAAAGAAAAATATATTTTAGCTCGTCAAATTTATAATATGTATGAAGTTTTTTAGTTGGCTCACCAGCAAAAATGGTGTGATCCTCTAAAAACTCCCTAAAAAAGCGGCCAACTCCTCGAGGCTGGAGCCCGCCGGGTCTGTTGCGGATAGCCTCATATGTGGGCCCACGCCCACGGCCCGCAACAGCAACAGCAGTGGCAGCAGTCTAGCAGATGACGTGCCACAAGTCAGCTCCAGCTGCGGCCTGCCTGGCCTGGCTGTTTTCTCGCACGAGAGACGCATGGCCCCTGCAGCCGCATAACGTCACCTCTTCGGGGGCTCCATGCGTGGTCCTAGCTAGCTTGAGGGTCCATAAATCATAAATCATGACTTTTTTCCCTCCCTCCATTATCGCAAACGTCTATCGAGCCTGACGAACCTCTTCCCTAGAAAGAGATCCCCCGAAGAGGTGACGTTATGCGGCTGCAGGGGCCACGGGTCTCTCGTACGAGAAAACAGCAGCTTGGCCAGGCAGGCCGCAGCTGGAGCTGCGGCGGATTCCTGCGCTGTGACTTGTGGCACGTCACGCTGCCAACCCATCTGCGAGACTGCTGCAGCTGTTGTTGCTGTAGCTGGCAGTGGGCGTGGGGCCACATATGAGGCTGTCGGCAACAGGCCCAGCGGGCTCCAGCCTCGAGTAGTTGGCCGATTATTTAGGGAGTTTCTAGAGGGTCACGTCATTTTTGTCGGCCAACTAAAAAACTTTATACGTATTATAAGCTTGCAATCGATATTTTTAGACTAAAATATTCTTTTATTTAATTTCTCTTCTCCTACTCTTCTCAACCTACAGATCAATTAACCAAAAAAAAAAAAAAAAATCTAAAACCCACAAATATTTTATCAAATCTTCTCCTATATTAAATTATCTTAGAAATTAAATTCTAAAATTGATTTTATTAGGCCTTTACTTACTCAAAAATTTTCGAAATAGTGCGGATTGATAAAAATTTTAAACAAAAAAACTTAAAGCCCAAACTGACAGTTCGGACTACTCTCTACTGTCTGGACTAACAGTTCGGACGGTCCAATATTTGTTCGGACTGGAAGTCCGGATAGTGGAATTCTGTCCGGACGAAAAAAATTTCATCCGGACTGGAAGTCCTGACAGTTAATTTTTATTTTTTTTGATCCAGGAGATAAAGTTCACTATAAATAAGTCTTTTTTTGTCCCATTATTCATAAAGTCATTATACTATAGTGGTGAGTATTCTCACCAATCACGTAAGCGCTTTGGGTTCGATCCTTGGCATTTTTCCAAATAAATGACATCTTCTCTTAGCTAAGCAGAGTTTATTCGATGTAGTTTCCATTGCTATTCGATTCGATTTTTTCGAAATTGATAAATATTTACATATACTCACCACCATGAACAATAAGGAACAAACACAAAGAAAAAGTATTTTATAGATGATCATTCCAACTAATATGTTGGTCCATAAATCAAAATCAAATCTTGCAATATTCTGAAGTAATATCATTTGCAATATCATCGTCTCGCCTGCGTTCATTGTCACAACGATGATCCTCTCTCTCTCCCCCTCTCTCTAGTCCTTCTTTTTCATCGTCTTGCCTGCGTCATTGTCACAACGATGACCTCGAAATTGAGGATGATGACTTCGAAAATGATGAATGAAGTTTCCCTTTCATGCTTATATCCAAATGGAATACATCAACTCTATGATTCTCGACCACTATCTCCATAGCACCTCTATCATCAGCATTCCCTTCATTCTCCATTTTGAATCCAATTTCAAACTCCAATAATTTCAAACTCCAACAATTCAATTCAATTTCAAACATCAACTCCATAGTTCGCGGGTCGACGATTGGACCTCCGACGAGTCAGAGAATTTTTGGGAGAGCGAGCGGCTTTGTTCTTCTACTAACTTTTCTGTAAAAATAAAATATAGGAATCCATTATTTCTCAAAAAAAATAAAAAAGAAACAATTAGAAAAAAATAATTTAGGAATAATTTAAGGTCAAGAAAATCAATCAATTAATAGAAAGTACAAGATATTGAATTTTTAGAATCAAATTCGAACCTTTAGGAAAAATTCTCTGTCTAATGCTCAAAATTATCAGTTAAAATCTACAAAATAAGTAAAAAAAAAATGATGATCTCGGCATGATAAATGTTTAAAAAAAAATTATTTTCGGCAAAAAAAAAATCTCTTTTATCCTCAAAATCATACCAACTCCACTTCCAAAACCCTAATGCTCCATTCTCAATCTTATCATCAAAACCCTTCCACCCATCTTCCTTCTGTCTAACCCTCTTCCTCCTCTCCAACCTAATAAAATCACCAAATTCAAATACCTCCTATTATTTGCTCAAAAAAAGATCAAAATAAAAAAATTTGCTAAATGAGGAAGAGATCTCACCCATCTCGACCCAGGAAGCAAGAGCAGGACAGCGAGCGGCGTGGGTTGGATCAGCGATGGCGGTGGCAGATCGGCGGAAGAGAGAGAAATAAATTTGGATGGAGGAGGAGGTAGGGAAGGAGAAGATGGAAATGAATGATTATGAGAGGTGTTAGAGGAGAGAAAGAGCGGAGTTGGGTTTTTAGGTTGGAGATTTGGCCGATCTAGAATGGAGAGGTGAGGGAGAAAAGAATAGAGGTAAGGGAAGAAGAAAAGGAAAAGTGGGAGAGAAAGAAAGTGAGGATAATATTGAGATATTTAGTATGCTTATTAAGAAAATCCTCTCTTTTGAAAAGAGAGAGTTAACCCACTAAGAAAATTGGATTCGCTAGAAAAAATGGTGTGCTTCTTTGGGAAATCCCTTTCTTTTTTTTTTTAATGTGGACGGCGACAACTCCTGGTCCCACAATGGGAAGCAGCCTCCCCCTGCTCCGGCTGTACTTAGGCGTTATTTCTTTTTTTAATGGGCGAAATATTGTTCAAAAGAAAGCGCCGTTAATTTGGACTTACACTTGCGCTTTGGACATCAATGCACGTGACCAAGCTCTTTCTCTCTGGGAGTTTCCAACGTAGCACACTACTTTTTTCTGGTGGGTCCATTTTAGGATGTGTTTGTTTACATCAAAGTAAAACATAGATCGTAAAAGTAAGTCTACTTGCACAAAAAAATTGAAAGTTATTTTTGGTATGGTGAGGTGACATGATACCTTGCTTTCAAAAATTGTTTCTTGACAATTTTGGATTTGAAGAGTTTATAAAGTAAAGAAACAATTCAAGAATTTTTTTTTTTTACTTATATATCATCATTATCATTTAAAATTGGTGTTTTTTTACATAAAAAATAAATAAAACAAGATAGATAATATTTAATTGAATTAATTAAAAATCTTTCCTTCACTTCCTAGTACACTTACTTCTTCAAATTTTAGCAAACAAATATAAGAATAAAACTCTTTTCTTACTTCAAATTTTGAAGTTACTTCTCAATTTATTTTTTAACTTCAATTATTTTCATGAGCCAAACACACCCTTGGAAACATTGCGGGCTTCCAAAAATACAATATTAAGTGGGCTCAATATTAAAAGTGGTGTGCTACTTTAGAAACTCTCTTTCTTTCTCTAGATGACATTATTGCAGTTTGCTCCTTAACTTTTGGAGTTGCTTGCATAGAGAACCTTGCCACGTACCTTGATTCTAGCATGTTAGGCATTCTAGCATTGACGTGGCTCTCCGGTAAGTGCCACTTATTTAGAAGCAATATACTTAACAATTTTTAGGGTTTTTTATGTATCGATTCCTTAACTTTTTAAAAATTAAAATTTAGTCATATCAATTTTCATATTTATAATTTAGTCTTTTACTATAAATTTTTCGGACGAGAAACTTCTATTAATAATACAAGGCTAAGTGGTGCCATTTATAGTGTTCCACTACAGAGAACAAAACTGTCTAATCAAATAACGCATATAAGAGGATCAAATAATGAAAAAAAAAAAAAAAATGCAACGTCCCAAAGAGAACACATTCCCTTAGTTCAGGACATTTTAAATCATTTTTGATACTTTTTCCATGAATTATCATTTCATCAAGCCTCTCTACCAATAAAGGACCCATTATTTTCGCTCTTACCATCTCTAAAACAGTTTCCTTGTCCAACAGTGGAAAATTATGTAACTAAGATACAAGCATTCACTGCATTAAAATGCATATAACCAACAAAATATATACTTCACGAGCTAATTCAAAGGGTTTAGCCCCGACGAACATCATAATATGATGAGACATAATTCGATTCAGACAATAACAATAAAAGTTGTTATGCAAGATAAAAGGAAATTAAGATGAAAAGAGAATAGTAATAGGTTTCAGGAGTCTGATATCTTTAGCAATTTCCACTATAGATGTTTGCAATTGTAAAAAATAGGTCGAAATCATGTTTTCGTTATCTGCAACAGCCTTGACAAGGCAGATGAGATCTGTTTCTTTTACTTCGAAGCACTTTGTACAGGCTCCATCTCCGGTCTCTTCGGTCTTTGTATAAGCTTTACATCCTGGAATAACCTCTGTAGTCTTCATACTGCTCCATGAACTCATCATTGAATTCCTTGAAGCTCGCCATGATAGCAGGCATGTCCTCCTCTGCTGGCAAGATGGTTGTCCGCAGATGGAAAACCCTGTTCCAAGGAAAATGTAGTCGAGTCATTGCCAACTTTGCTGATAATGAATTGAGAGTAGAAGGACAAAGGAAACGTAACAATCAATAAATGGCGATAAAACAAATGCTAATAATCAAACAAAAGCTAACCGCTAGTTGAAGAATAGCTCCGCAAGTAACCAGCATAAACCGGTTAAAGAATTAGAAATACAATACGAACATTGCCATTGGTTCTCAACTCAAGCATTCAAATTGATCCTTCTCTCTAGACATGTGTGACTGAAATGGGGCAACTCCGAAAATGGGTAAATGGGCAATCTGGACTCAATAACAACCTTTGTCCAGAAACATGTGTTATTATGCATACATTTGGAACTTGATTTGTTTTCCAAGAAACGTTGCCACATAAGAAGGAGCCCAGAAAGGGGATTAATTCTGCTTTTAATCTCAAGAGCTTGCTTGGGAACATTATGTAATACTAGGAATGGCCAAGTAGCTAATATTGTGTGGATTTAGATGTGCAGCCCACAAGACAAACTGTGGGAGCTCTTAGCAAACAAATTGATATACTGCTCAGAGGCCGGCATACCTGATGGCAATTATACACAGACCCTACTCAAACTAATTCAAATTTTGGAAACCAAGGTCCCATCTAGTTACCTATTATTCAAAATTAAAAACTGCCAATTACATGATGAGAAGAACAGCTATTTGGTGTATTGTGTCTGTGGATTTCCAGTTACACTTGCAATTGCAGTTCAAGATTTTGTAGTAAGTTGGAATTCATCTTCAAAACACTTGAATTTTCCAGGGTGCTCTTCTAATTCTAAAATTGTCCCAGAGAGGTTGCACTTAAGAGATTTAACTAGCATGATTTCTCATGCCAGGTACACCCAATAAAAAGGCGAAGGTTGAAATCATATCGTATATTGATGTAAGGCGATGCTTGACAAAGTTGGAAGCAGACGAATTTTTTCTGAATTATGTTCTACAGACTGATGCAAGAAAAATCCCATGTATACACGAGCAGGATAAGCATATGCAAATTAAGCATATAGGGCCACCTTGGATCTACATTAAGATGATAGCTATGTCAAATTAGCAGAATATAGTTAGGCATACTTTAATACTTACCCTTCTTTCTGACCAAAACCTGAGCCTGGAACCGTGGAAATGCCTGTTGCCTCCAAGAGCCTGAGGCAGTAGAAAACATCTGGAACCTTGCCAGCCTTCTTGGCAGCTTCTATTGCTTTCGGTGGCAGTCGGATTTGTGGGAATGAGTACATGGCTCCTGATTCACGTCAGAACTTCAAGAGTTAAAATTATTTCACCAGCATATATACATTCTGAATGTTAAAATAAGTTGGAAGAAACAAAGAGATCAGACAAGCATATTAGTGTTTGGTATTTGCACCTTCTGTAAAATTACAAACTACGTTTCTGCAACTGTTAAACCCATCAGTCATCATTCTCGCTCTTCTCCTTAGGGACTCGTGGATTGCCTTGCTGCATAGAATTATTATAACATACAATTAGACAATAATCATCCAAAAACTCTAGAACAAGTGCCGGGATAAAGCATGTCTCAGTACAAGGTTTTAAAAACCCATTTGTTTTATTCTTTGATCCCACACTAAGCAGTTTATCATGATGCATGTTGCTATGTAGACTTATAATTTGAAAAGGGACCAAAAAGTGAACTGAAGTACCATTAAAACAGCAACACATTCTCATTAGTAATGACTAACTAATGGCAAGTATGGCCATATGTATAATGACTTCTTAATAAAGGATAATGAAAAGAAATGCAGTTCATTAGCCTACATTGTTAGCTCAAGACCTCTTTATATCAGTATACAGGCGTCAAATTCTTTAATAGCTACAAAGATATATAAGATGATGTTTTAATTATAAAGAAAATATAGAATGTTTGGGTAGAAGCCTACTAGTTTTAGACTAGTTCTGGCCTCCAAGTTCAAAATAATAATGCCGTTCCATATTTTATCTGCATAATCTCTCAGTAGTAAGTAGTGACTGAGAGAGAAAAAAAATTTACATAAGATGCCTCGTATCATTCTATATACAAAATGTTGATGCACATAATGATTTCTTAAAGATGTTACTAATCTTAGGAAAAGATAATAAGAAAAAGTTTAAAATGAAGAAAGAATAGTAAAATAAGTAAAGGCATGTTGGAAGTTACTGTTCTTACCTCTCTTGCGTAAACTTCAAGTATGAGATATCTCCTGGCTTGGGAGGATTAACCATGAGCCCCATCTGCAAAGTACGAAAAAGTTTTCTGCCTCTTATAGCTGTTTAAGGTTGAACCAGAACAAAACAAATGATTGAATCAAAACTACTAAGCAAGTTTCCCTCTATACTCAAATGCTTTATCCTACACTAACCAGATTGCAAAAACAGTAGATTTGAATCATAATGAAAGCATATTCACTTACAAAGATTTGTCCAGGGACATTTGGACTGAGTGAAACAGATGCTACTTTGTAAATCTCATCCACAGTCTGCATCAGAGTAAAATTAAGGAAACATTTGGGTTAATTCTTTTAAGAAATCATTACTAGTTGGCATACATTCTAATATGATTTGATGGAAATGTATATGCATCACAATTTCTCAGATATGGATCAAATTATGCATCTAATCTATGGCAAAGTAACAAACTGGGATACTAGCCGCGACTCCCCCCCCCCCTCAAAAAAAAAAAAAAACCCCAAAACAAAAAAAGGAAAAATAAAATAATAATAATAATAATAAAACTGGGTATAATAATCACAATTATAACTGCAAGGATATTAACTTTGTGCTAACATACTTATATCACCCACCCTTTTCCCGTTCCAGGATCATGGAATTGATTCACCAGGCTTTCATGTGTCATCCATGATGAGACACCCGTGCAAACATTAATTGAAAAATAACACATTGGGATTCATTGTCGTATTCAGGAATCCTTCTTTGATTACATTCATGTATCTTCATAATGTTTGTTGATTAAAGAGGTCAATGATCCAAGCATTCTGGATATGCTAAAATTAATTTATAGTTCTTAAACAACTTTTTACCAGCTAAACAATTGGTTATTATTTTACTAAATAGAAAGAAAGTGATTTGGGTTTCAGGTAACTATAAAATTAGAATAAAAACCTACACAGTTCCTCCTTCATATGAAAACACACTCATTATTCCAACATAACATATGGATAAAAATGATATCAAAAAGTATAAACTAGATAATGCAATCATTTATACTGAGAATTAGTTTGTTCTTGTACATCCAAATTCATTTTTACTTCATATAAAACTGCAAGAACTGGCGTATAGTCTACAAATAATAAGGTATTAAGTGAATAAAATAATTATGTATTAAGCATGTATTTAAATTTCATAGGTTTGACACAGATAGCAATAAAGAATACAATCCATTAATATGCAAGTGAAGAAAAATCCAGAAAAAATAATTCATGCAGAATAAGAATTCTGAAATAAATTCTTGACCAAAAAAATAAGTATAAAATGCAAAATTATATTATATACCTCAGGAGGAAGGTTAGTCATCTCAAAATACGCTCCACGCTGTCCACATTCACCCCAGTAGCCTTTTGAAACTGTATGGAAAGACACGAGCTGGACCTCTTTGCTCATAGGTGGACCCATGTCCAACAATATCTTGCAGAATCGAAGTGTTGCTGTTTAGATTTAGATGGAGATATCCAAAGTATATATTAATAGTTTGGTACAAAAAAATGCTGTTTGGTCAAGACACCTACCTTTCTAGCACTTATAAAAGGTCGTTCATCCTGATAGATGTTTTGTTGATAAACTTCATCTGCAAGAAGGACTAAGTCCTCATTCAAACAGTAGTTCAACAATTCCCTTAAATTTGCTTCACTAAGGCATTGACCAGTAGGGTTGCCTGGGTTTATAATCACCATAGCTCGAACCTGATCCCATCACAATAAGATTGTTTACTAGTCAAATACGGGGATTATACGAAAATTTACATATAATTGTTTCATAGTGGATTGAAGAAGATATGGACAGTAAAAATGTGAAGATACAAAACATAGGAATTACAAACACAGGGATGATGTGTTGGAAAAAAGCAAATTATAAAATTTACTATTTCTAGAGGGGAAATAAGATCAGTAGATATCCGAGGTCAAATACAACTAAAAAACAAAACATGCAGCAATTTCCTCTGTAACTGTGAACGCATGTGAAGATTCTGTCCTTATCATGGATTCACTGGTTGGAATACAAGCATAGAAATGTTTGTTGCTGCACTTCTATAAGTTCATGCGCATAGGCAACATACATGTGTCTGAAATGTACTCAACTGTATGCTGGAATCCAAAAACCAGAAAGAAACCAAATCAGTGCACAAATTCCTCAGTATTTTGTGCGCTACCCTTCGGAAGATACATGGATTATGTGACGAACTATTTCTCCTTAAAAATGAAAGAGAATAAGTAAAACATATATATTTCTTTTTTGGACATCTTCAGAAGAAGTTATCACTACTAAGATTGGTCAATCCACTGTTTTAAAATTAATCAAGAATATCTTTGGTAACCAAAGGGTTAAAACTCAAACAACATTGGAAAAAAAATTAGAAAAAGTAAAATGTATTAAAATCTTGATGAAATGAATACTTCATCATGGTCAACTGTTTTGTATTTCTGGCTTCTGTATAGCTAATAACTAGAGCAGATACAATCAACTTTGTAGTAAAATGCAGTCCAGTTTCTCCATGTTAACTAAAAAGGGAAGTCCCCTTTATTTAATTACAAGAAAAGCCCACAGGAAGTTTGATAGTTATCTTAAAAAGAGAGAGATGCCCACTGGGTTTTTCAAGTGGCCGCCAAATCTACATAGAAGGAGGAGCCAAAAAGTATATATATACAAAAAATGAAGTGCTTACGGTTATCCCTTTTGATCGTGCTGCAGCTACTGATTGCCGCACATTGTTCAAGTCAAGGCCCCAATTTGCTTCCTCGTCTAAATAGTAAGGAACAAGAGAACCACCATATAATTGTATTGCAGCTGAATAAAGTGGATATTGTGGAACTGGGACTAAAATCTGCCAATAAGCAGACAATATATTTATAGTGTCATTACACAAGACACGCAGGAATTTATGAGAATTTTTTCTCTCAAATAGAAGTTTAAAGTCATTCACGGATCAACATACCCCATCCTTCTCATTTCTGATGATGGTATTTAGAATCTGCATAACACCTTTGCTTGCACCGTCGGTAAGAAATATAAGCTCAGGGTTGCTGGAGTCAGTCAGTGCACATAATCAGAATCTAAGAACGTTTATGTTCAACATGCTGCTCGGTCTCGGCTATTAAAAAAGATATGAGATTTATCCAATTACCTAGGGTACCCATCACGCCTTTCAATAAACTCAGCAACTTCCTTCCTTATTCCAGGGAGACCTCGGGAGTCACTATATGCACCTGATTGTCAAATATCGTTTAGATTGAGACCAATAGCATTCAGCAAAATTATCATTCTCCCACATCAATCGACAATTTGATTAGCAGAAAATTATGCATCCCATCTTGGAGTATTTACGACAAAACAAGTCAACAACAACAGTGAATCTTTTCTCTTTTGTTTGCTTTATGTATCTTTTTTCTCCAGTAACTTCTTCATTAAGGGCCATATACCTGGTTAAAATAGCTACAAGGCATGTTCCTAAGTTGGTTTTTGAACCTTACCCATGGATAAGGTATAGCAACTTTAGAATTAAACAAACATAAGCTCAGTCTAGCAACAAAATACTGTAAGCAACTCATCAAATACCAAACAGCAGAATGAATTGACATTAACACCAAAGCAAGTTGTATTATCAGCAACTAAGATGCTCAGATAGATTTATCGAAAATATACAGCTAGACTTTGGTTAATCTAGGGAAGATAGGTGACAAAATTTACCTGCCTCATGGTATTCACAGCCAAACACATAAGTGTAAGAAAATTCACGCAATTTAGAGAACTATTGTTAAATGAACCTAGCCATCATATTTGTTCTATTGCTGAAAACATGCTTAAAATTATCTAGAACTCCAAGAGAGTACCAAAATTTTGAGATTGAATGGAAGATTAGTAATCATAAAGAAAGAACTAAAATGACTTCGATGGACATCGTGAAAATATCCAAAGAAGGGCTCATTAATGCAACACAGTAGCCAACTATCGTCACATAAAAAAAGGACATATTTAAATAAGGATTAAAAACTTGAGGTGGGGGAGGGTGTAGTACTTGGACTAGATATAAAGGACGTGCCAATGCCAGGCCTAATCATCGTTGCCCTTTGACTCCATCGAAATAAATGTAGAAGTTATTCTTTTAAATCATAATAATACTTCTCATTTAGTCATGTCCTTTTGAGCTGATAAAACAATATGAGCAAAGACGAGGTTCATTACCTAAACCACCAGAAGTCAACGAGAGATAATGTTTAGCTTGTGCAATGGCATCAGCTGGGAATACCAGCCCAACATTCGGATCATCTAGTAAAAAAGGAGCTTGGCACAATGCTACCACCTACAGGAAAACTTCTATAAGAGCAATAATAAAAGATGATATATATTCAAGCCTACTAATTGAGGGCATAAATTACAGTGAAACTAGTGGGAACATTTTCAAGCATATTTAATGGGTGGAAGGTTAAAATTGAGTATTCTTACAGGAGGAAGGATAAAATTAAGTATCACTGAAAATGTACAAAATCAAGTAGAAAAAGAATTTAACTGAAAGGAAATGTTGCCTGTAACTAATATTAAGCAAGAAAGTAATTTTGCAAGGTATTTACCTGACGAGGAAATGTCAAAGGCTTCTGTCCTAAAGCATGAGGGTTGCCAACATTTGTAAAGATGATCTGCAGCAATCATTTGGACAATGGAAGAGAATGAAAAAATGTAATGAAAAAATGTTAAGGCAGGTTCTTCTTATTTTCATTTAAATCAAGTTAGACAAAAACATCTGAGACTTTCAAACCACGGAAAAGAAAACTTGAAACACATTCATCCTATAATTTACATAAGTAGAGTTGCAACAAAAACTGGGGCAAACATGTATGCCATTACAGTCACTGGCTACTAATAGAATGGCCCAGTGAAGAATTCATCTCATACACTTGTACCAATGATAGGAGGATCTAAGAGTAGGCTATACTAACTTCGTATCAAATATAACAAAAAAAAATAATCATTTGCCTCAACTCTCCCATTAGGCATTAAGCATGGCTGTAATCTACTTTGAGTTCATAATTCCAAAAAGTTTGACCTAAATTAAGTCCTCTGAAGCTCTTGAACAAATTTCCGGATCTCACCGTACCACGCCAAATTTATCACTTATCTATATGATGTTGACTGGTTCCACTGAAAGCTGAGGTTCATATTTTAAGTTCATCAATATTCCCTAAAAAACCTCATCTTATTTTAAAACACCAGCCTAAAAGAAAAGTGATTTTGTTCTATTTCTTTCATCACATATATGTAATATAGGTGGTCTAATAATAAGAAACTTCGACAGTAATTATTAAGCTTCTCAGAATCTTTGAATTATTAACATGGATACGGAACAAAATACAACATAGTATTATCTTATGTCAAAGGATTCTTTTACATTTCCTTTTCAGAGATGCATGACTCTAGTGGTGGATGCAGCAGTTTTCTTCCATGTAGCCGTAATGTAATCAAACTAATTTTTCAGAAAGCAAAATGCGTATCAGCATGTACAAGAAAGATTGGAATGAAAATTTAATAGTGCATACTAAAACATCTTTTCCCAAAGGGATGTTTGAGTAAATTTGACAAAACAACTTATATGATCTCTTGAAATTTGATTAGAAAAAAAACAAGTTATACACATTATTTTAAACAAAAAAATATAACCCTCGAGCATAAAGTACTAATACAGTACAATTTTACATGGTTAAACGCATTACCTCAGACAACTGATCTAATTACTATCTATCTAAATTCATAGAGGAAGTTGCCAAACATTTTATTTTGTTCTGCATTTGATATGCCAAAAAAAAAATTGAAAAGGAAAAGAGGGACAGCATTAATTATCTAAGACAATTAATCTAAGTACTTTCTATCTAAATTCATAAAGGGATTTACAAAACATTTTATTTTGTTGCGCGTTTACTAAGCAAAAAAATAAAAAAGAAAAGAAAAGACGGTCAACCAGGATTTGAACAGGTTAATACCTAAAAGGTCATCTCTAAGCTTTACCGCTTGTGCTGAATCTCAAAATTGTTCTAAATTAGTACAGTTTCTATTTTAAATATAGCTATATTATATAAAATGTGAAGGTATCATATAGGCTCTCAAACATTATGCAAAATTTCAGCAGGGGTGGCCGCCTATATTCGGCAGTATGTAGGACCACCCCTTCATGGCTCCATGAGGTCCAACACGCAATCTTGAGAAGTTTCTCAAAGCTGACACAACAACCACCTAAGTTTTTGGTTTATTAAAATCCGACACAGCTTCAAAGTATCTATTCTGTGGCAAGAGACACGACGCTCTTTTAAAGTGTCTCTTCTTGATAGCACAAAGTGCTTTTCCTTGTTATACTTCAACAATAAGATGTGTCACAACATTCAAAACGGGATATATAAAGTAGAAATCTTATTTCAATTGCAAAATAGATGTTGTTGCAATATGCGAGTACCACATGTGCTGACGGTTTATGTATCCAGAAATGAAACCGAAAGTTATTTACTAGTTATGGTGATTGATAGATATGCATAGGGAGAAGCAAAAAGGATTTTAATGGAAAATGTTCCTGTCAAAAAGACACAAGAGTGTCTCAGACAGCAAGGGTCCACAGAAATCTTGCAATCAATTCTCTATAACCCATTAAACTTTTGCATTAAGATAAATACAAAGGTCAGAACTTTTTGTATGAATTTCGTGAGAAATGAACCAATGATGATAAATTATATAAGCGATGGCTAAGACTGGTCATTTTGTTACTTAGGATCAATTCTGAACTATGTACTTCCTAATTATATTGTTGTAAATAACGAAATCAATGAATATAATTCACAACAAATTATTCAGAAAGAAATCATGAAAAAAAAAAAAAAAAAAACCTTTTTTCCTTCCTTCTGAAGCTCAGAAGCCCGCAGATAGAGCTCGCCCCTAACAGCATAAGCGACCTTCTTCACGTTCTCGTTGATCGACTCATAATCCAACGCCTTCGGCATGATCGCCCCCCAAACAAACACCCAAATTATAAAAATTCAACCCTAGATTCAACAAAATCAGTGTCAATAACAAAAACAACAAAACAACAACAACAACAAGAAGCAGTCTAAATTTGGAAAGATTACCTCGTTTCGGATAGTGGGGGCTAGGGTTTGAGTGGGTGCGCGAGTTCGAAGTAAAGAGTTATAATGCAGTGTACGGACAATTCAAAGGGGTGGATGGATAATGGAGAAGAGGGCAACCTCTCCTTTTCTTTTTTATTATTTAATTTAATTAAATATTAAATGGAGATAATTGGGCTTTTATTATCTTATTCATTTGTGCACCACAAAAAGAAAATAAGGGGAAGAGAAAAGCCTATCGATATCGAGAGATTGAGGAGAATTGAGAGTGATGGGATGCTGCAAAATGTGGCGTTAGATCAAGGAAGGAGAAGACTCGGAATTATTTGGTCGACGAGAGAGGGAGAATGATTTCCGACATAGGGGGGGAAAATGGTGCTCACCAAGTCAAATGTCGTGCTCACCAGGGGAATATGGTGCGCACAAGTCAAATGTCGTGCGCATTTAGAATTTCCCATTCCCACCCTATATATATGGGGAGTTTCTAGATGGGCACAACTTTTTTTCCTAGTGAGCCCACTTAAAACTTCTATAATATTACATTTTTGCCACCTAAAAAATTAGACCAAAATACCCCTTCCTCCTGCTCGCCCTCGCTCTCGCCCCCCTCGTCCTCGCCCTCGCCCTCGCCCCCCTGCCCTCGCTCGCCCTCGCCGCCGCCCTCGCCCCCTGCCCCTGCTCGCCCTCGCCGCCGCCCTTGCCCCTGCTCGCCCTCGCCGCCGCCCTCGCCCCCTGCCCCTTCTCGCCCCCCTGCCCCGGCTAGCCCTCGCCCCGTGCCCCCGTTCGCTCCCGCTGCCCCCCTCGCCCTCGCCCCCGCCCCCGCCCCTTGCTCGCCCTTGCCCCGAATTCCTGTAAGTTTCCTGTCCGGACTAACCAGTTCGGATCCAATTACTGAGTCCGGGACTGCTAGCCCGGATCTACAGTTCTGAACCAGACTGACTAGCCCGAACAGGAACTTGCAGGAATTTGAGGCGAGGACGAGGGCGAGCGGGGGTGGGGGCGAGGGCTAGCGGAGGCAGGGGGGCGAGGGCGAGGGGGGCAGGGGCGGGGGCGGGGGCGAGGGCGAGAGAAGTGAGAGAGACGAAGAGGGAGAAGATGGAGAAGATGAGGGCAAAAATGGTATTTAGGTGTGCTTACTAGGAAAAAAATAAGTGATTTTCAAAGGAGGGGTGCGCGCACTAGGAAAAATTGGCTCACTAGGATAAAATCTGTGCCCATCTAGAAATTCCCATATATATGTGTGTGAAATCTTTTCACCGTTGATCAAATGCCGAGAGAAATAACTGAAGAAAACAAATTCATAAATATCTAGAAACAAATCTTTGAAAATTTAAATTACTTTCTGGACATAGAGCAAACTCCCATAGCTGAACCACAAATACAAATTCATCTTTGTACATAATTTTGAAACATATCATGCAAATATGATTGCTAAATAATGTAATAGAAATTATCAAAAATGCTAAATTCAGCTCTCCACCACCCCGCCACTGAAACTAAACTTCACTGAAACTTCAGTGAGCAGAGAGATTGACATCTCAAGCTTCTGAGCATCCTGTCTTCCACGTTAGATGGAAAACTGTGGAAGTCATGAAAATTTATGATTTATAGGAAAATGGAGATGACAATGTCACATGGAAAGGCAGCAATCTAAGACAGTCCCACCAATTTGTTTCTGGATAATGTGTAGGCCTCATTCCTTTCCCTAGAATCCACGGATATAGCTAGCTATACGGCCTTCCTAACTGCAGGAAGTGCACCTTAACGCATCATGCCAGTCACTGACTGCTCCTTTTCCCATGACCATCACCTCATGCTACCATGCAGATCACTAGACACTGTTATATTGGTTCCCCCACCTTCTACCTCCCACAATTCACCCAAAAAATGTATATTGAGACCTTGATTGATCAAAAATCAGGCTGAGGGCTACAGGCTCACAGCATTAATGGATGCTCAGTTTCGGAACCAGCGGGAACTCGACGAGATCGATGTCGGTGACCTCGACGACGCTAGATGCGAACGGAGACGAGGAGGACGTGGGAGGAGTTGGAGAGGAGGCGGAGGGATCGGAGGGCGTTGAAGATTCGGAAGAGGGATTGGGATTGCTTCTTGAAGGCAAGGGAGGCGGAGAGCTTCTTGAAGTGGGCTTCACGGGTGAGAAGGGAGTGAGAGGTGAGGGCAGGGTTACAGGTGGAGGTGGGGAGTAAACTTAACAGCCCCGAATCCCCTCTTTCTCCTCTCACTTCGGTTGGGGAAAAAAAAATAATTCACCACACGTGTGCATCACGTGACCCAATCGGAAAATTCTATTTACACACAGCAATTTACTTTTGACTGTTTACACCAAACTCCCATTTTGAAATACCACAAATTTAATTTCTGCACCCAATTTTTTTTTCAATTTTAACTCTTTCCTTCTAACTTCTTATGTCATCCGATCCCAAATTTTTCCAAAATTTTCCGATCGTGACCCACCACAACCCATCGCCACCTCCAAATCACCCAACGCACGATTGCCGCCACCAAATCCGTGGCAACCCCCGCCTCCGTCATCAGGCTATGGAGCATTTCAATGCACCTGGAAGTGTTGATTTCTGCTTCCTCCTTTCCATGCGTGCAGGTGGACTAGGAATTAATCTTGTTACTGCAGATACTGTCATAATTTTTGACTCTGATTGGAATCCTTAGAATGATTTACAGGTCTGAGAATATAGATATTGGATAAAATGATTATATGATTTAGTTTACTCAATGTTGGCTCCCGAGAAACTGTCAATTTATGATTTAGTTGTTTTGATGGCTAGAATTCTAGCATGCGATTTACTTATGCCAATTTCTTGGTCCGTGAGCAATGGCATCCAGATTCTTCCTGCAGTTATAATAAGTTCCTGTTCCATCTTTTTTCTTATGAAAATTTCCTTACCATTTAGTCTTTAACAATATCATTTTTTATCCATGTATTAAGCTAATGGCAGAATGAGCTTTCTGCAATATTGAAATTTGGAGCAGAGGAATTGTTCAAGGAGGATAAGAATGATGAAGAAAGCAAGAAGAGGCTTGAAAGCATGGACATGGATGAAACTCTTGAGAGAGCTGAAAAAGTTGAAACTAAAACGGCTGATGAGGAGCTTGGAAATGAATTGCTCAGTGCTTTCAAGGCAAGAATTTTTATTTGTCAAACTTACTGGAGTTGAAGTGTTGCTTCCCATGCTTCTGATAGTAATAGTTATGACAATATTCTCATATCCTCTTTCTATCATACCTGTATAATTAGTGCATAGCAGTTTTTAACAATTTTGTTAGTCGTTTGTTCATGAAATTTAATAATTTTTATTTATTTTTATTTGAGTTGGATATTAATTTCCAAGTTAAAAATATATTGGTCAGATATTAATACCCAATTAAAGAATCATCTAATCGAGTATTAAATCTCGACCATGAGCTGATGTCTCCCTAATAAAAGAAACATAAATAACAATAAATTGCAAATAAATACACATAAAAAAATTAAAAATAATTTTAAATCGTACCTTAGATATTTCTTCCGACACCAACTGTAACGTCTCCGTTTTTTAGCTGCTTTCCAAAATGGAGGACGTTACGTAAAAATTATACTCGACAACCCAACAGTCAAAGAATTTTAAAATAACCGTAACTACTAGCACAATCGATGAATAAATAACACGTCTGAAACTAAAAGGATTTTATTTATACAAAGAGTTAGCTACATAATATAGCATACTATTATAAATATAAACACAAAAGAGAAAAACAGTGTCCGGGCAAAAATAAATATAAACAAATATATACAGCACTTGCCTACTGTTGCTCGGTTTGGTCGATGAAGTACGAGTCTTCAGTTGGGACTGGTTTTCCTTCTCCATCTTCTAAACCTGGGTTTAAAACCGAGGTGATTAAACCAAGTAAATAACACAAGAGAGAAAAATATATGTACTATCTAGGTACTAGGGATGAAAGTATGTAAACAAATTGTGATAGTATTAAACATGTCATGTGAATAATAAAAAAATAGAATAAGTAAGACCGTGCATATCATTTGTAAATAGCAAGTAAATGTCTTGTAAAAATGTCAAGTCTAAGTCATGTGTTTGTTAGCATTCGAAACTAAATGATGGATAAGATAGCGTGCAGTTTTCCTATTGTACAAGTGCCCGTACATACTCGGGACCTGGCCTCAATATTCATGGCGCTGAGCCATACCGCTAGGCATAACAATCCAATTTCCGTACTGTATTAAAATAACGGACATATCACTATGATTATCAATTATCAATTGGTGATCCAGTAATCACCCAGGCCGCTGCAGTAAAAGAATTCCAGCCTTAATAAAGAAGTTGGCCAACAAGTTCCTTATACAATATAGTTCTTATCCATCATATAGTTTTTTCAATCCCCATGTCAATAATACACGATATATATAAATTAATGGGAACACGTGGTATGTCAAGTTAAACTGTGTACATATCCTTATCACGAAAAATTAGAATTTAGGAATTAAGATTTAAGATCATATACACACGTATCACAAGAATACTCCATATCATATAATCAAAATACAAGAAACTTGTTATTATATTTTCATGAATGGTCATGCTCATTGTGTATCAAGTATTCAAATAATCTATTCAAACATGTTATGTATTGGATTCAAGTGTATATATGACACAAATTACGTATTATGTATCACATAAACTGTACCATTCATACAATAATCATATAATACACTATATCATTAACAATTATCACATGCCACGCATCATATTATACATTGTATAGTTTCTCTCATCTCTGAATTCATAATACATTATGCACACGACTCATAACATTATAACGTGATTTATTTTATATTTTATTTGTTTGTTTATTTTCTTTTCATTTCTTTATTTATTTTTCAATTCATGTTAACATGCTTACATCTCTACCACTATACATGACATGTAGTATTATAGCATATGACTTATAGCATAATATCCGTGTCATTTTAATAATATTAGTGCTCAATTATATCACAATACATATTATCAAAATTGACTTAATAATCTGGTTCAGTTCTCAATACCAATCAATAATTCAATTTGTGATCCAAGTGCATCACGTAATAACACTGCATTATTTTTAAGCCCAAACTTATGGACTTATTTAATTTTTAGGTTCAATCATATATATTTATATATTTTTCTCTTTGATTAGTTTCTATTTAAAGTCCAAACTTAATCCACCAATTATTTATTTATTTTATTATTATTACTGTTATTAATATTATTATTATTTTTCCAATTCATCAATTATTTCCAATTAAATCCAAGCCCAAGCCCAATCCGTCAAACCCACTTCTTCTTCTTCTTTCTTTTTTTTTTTATCCAGCCCAAGCCCAACCAAGTGCACATTCCCCTTTTTATTTTATTTTATTTTTTTCAAAAATATACAAATATTATAATTTTTATATATATCAAAATTGAACCAATGGTCTGGTTTAGTTTTTAATATCGATCAATAGTTCAAAATGTGAACCAAGCATTTTAGCAAAATAGATTACGTAAACAAATATAAATTAAATAAAGAAACGAACGAAAATAATAGTGTTACTTGCCTCAGCTTCATCTCGAATCCTTGGTTCGGTTTATTTTTCTTTCTTATTTCTCTTTTCTTTTTTTTTCTTTTTTTCTTTTTCTCTCTTTTTTTTCTCTGCTGCTTGGTCCTGGCCGAGAGATAGAGAAGAAGAAAAGAACATGTGTTTTCTTTTATTTCTTTTGGGGAGGGAAAATTAATTCAATAGCAATTTTGTAATTTAAACAAAATTGTGAGTTGCATCTCCATTAGCCACATAGGTCCCAACTTGCCACACCAATTCTCCGTTCGACAGCTCAAACCGACTTTCTTTTTAGGGGTGTGCCCTTAGAAATTTGTTATAGAAATAGTGTGTGTATAAAGTAAATTTTAATTTATTTAATATTTTATTATTTACGACTCCGATAAACGTTTTTTAAATACTACCAAATTTATGTAGGACCTTATAGAATGATAAAAATAATCCAAATTCCAAACCAAAATCCAAGTTCGAATCTGAAATCCAAATCATAATCCGAAATCCGAGTCTGAGTTCGGATCCAAAATCCGAGTCCGAATCCGAATTCGAATCCAAATCGAATAATAATAATAATAATAATAATAAATAAAATAAATAAAAAATAATTAAAAACTAGGATAGGAGGTCGAGCCTCGCATCACAGCCTCGCATGGATGCAAGGCTCTGGGGGAGAAGCATCGAAAAAAAAATTAAAGGGGCCGAGCCTCGCACCCATGCGAGGCTCAATGCAAGGTTCAATAGATTGAAATAAATAATTTAAAAAAGTTAATTTTTTTTTTTGAAACTGGCCTCTGGCCAGCCTCGCACCCACGAGGTTGGCCTCGTGTGTCCGTTTGCCTCGCTCGGCCTCCGTTTCACGAGGTGAACTCCCAATTTCGTGCACACAATATATTTTATCTGTCTCCAACTATTTTGCAATTTCTAATCCTATCTAAATTTTAATTAGAATCAAATTAATTTCTAAATGAAGAATTTTAAATTAATTTCATTAGAGTTTGATAATTCTACAAATTCTAACTCAATTCTAATTTGAGTTTAATTGATTTTGGATGTAGAAACATGACCCGTTTCAATGAATTTGGAGCATATTAAATTAAGAGAAAATTCGAATATCCCATCAAGATTATAAAGAGATTTCGATTCTATTTACAAAAAAACTAGATCTTATTCTTATCTATAAGGAAATATCTTCAACAACTGAGGGCTTATAAATACCCCTCAAGAGAACTCAAAGAGGACTTTCAGCCAGATCTCTCTCTTGCGCAAGCGTTCGTCCTTCCTCTAAAATTCAGAAGAGAAGAAAAACGAGCTCGCCTCCAACAATCGACGTCGGATCGTCAACAGGAAAGAACTGATTCCCATAACTGTCTCGAATCCCACAAATCTTCTGTAAAAAGAGAGCGACGATCTATAAGTCCTCTTTGTCTATTTTTCTTTATTTCTTTTCATTGTAATCAAGTCAAAGAAAGAGAGATTTTAATAATCTATAATTTTTCTCTAATTCAATGGCAATGGAAAGATCCTCTATTTACCCCGAAAAGAGACTGACGTCCACAATGGGAGAGATGTCCTATACTGAAGAAGAGATGGTGGTCCAATCTGACGTCAACAAGACTAGAGAGACGATCAAGATGCTGGTGATTGAAGTCGACCAGCAAAAATATGAAGATTATGTATCTTCGAACTCATCGAGTCCACGCCATAAGAGATTTGCACGGCGAGAGCACGAAAAGGCTCACTCTGAATAAAAGGAGAACTTCATGGTCTTGGATGATATGGAGGTGTTGATCAATCAACAACCCCTTTGATTTCCGAACTATGGTCTGTCAAAGCCAACTGTGCCCTCCCAATATTCAGAGAGTTTGCTGCATATGACGCCAAAGGAGAACCTATCGTGGTACAAAAACGGATCCAAATCCGCAATCGAAATCGAAGGGCACGCTGCAGAGCACTCAAAGCTCATTTTGCATGCCAGGCTCAAAAGCAGCCAAGCACAAGTCAAAAAAGATGCCAGGCTCAAAATCAGCCTAACATGAAGAAAAGAGAATGCCATGCTAAAAAACAACATAGCACCCATCAGCTTGGCAAAGGCCAGCCCAGCACCCACCAGCTTGGCAAAGGCCAATCCAACAACTACCAGCCTGGTAAAGGCCAGCATAGCACCCACCAGCTTGACAAAGGCCAGCCCATCACCCATCAGTTTGGCAAAGTCCAGCATAGCACCCATCAGCTTGGTAAAGGCAAGCTTAGCACCCATTAGCTTGGCAAAGGTCACCCCAGCACTCATCAGTTTGGCAAAAACCAACCTAACACCCATCAGCTTGGCAAAGACCAACCCAACACCCATCATCTTAGCAAAAGCTAGCTTAGCACTCCTCAGCCTGGCCAGCCCAGCACTCATCAGTCTGGCATGAATAAGACCAGACGCCAGCCTGACACAAGTAAACTTAAAAACCAAACTAAGTTTAAACCAACACGCGAGGCTAGTTCAACTAAGCCAGTGTACGAGGCTAGATCAGTATGTCAGGCACCACCAACATACGAGGATTGTCCAATGCGCAAGGCTAGAGTCCAGTCTCAGCCTTGCACAAGAACAGAAGGATGCTAGGCTACCCAACAAAGTCATGTAAGACATACCAAAGTTAATTGTGAATATTGAACCAGATTTGGAGTTGAGAAACATAACTTATATGATTTCTCGAAGCCATTTGTCTGAATGAATAGACATCACTCAAGAAGTAGGTCCCGTCCCCAAAAAATGGTTATATCTGCACCACGAGAAGAAACTATGAATTTACGGGGTTATCTCACAAACGAAAGGGAAGCCGCACAGTCCCATCGGTCATACTGATGCGAAAAATTAATCGCCGCGGTTTATACTCACTGCCGCTGTGAAGCCCCGAGAACGTCGGTGTTCAGCTGACTGTTAGCACCGAAATCTTGCATTCCGAAGAGAAGACGACTGCAGAGACGAGACTCAGACTCAGACCAAGAATTGTCCGTTTTCACATCAAATATGATGAATAAAGGCAAGAAGCCAGTCGCAGAAGAGTATGTCTCTGACATCGAGGCAGAGAAGACCTAGTATCATACACGCCTCAAGACATGTGTGATAGCTCCTCGCAATTACAAAAATCTAGTTGACGGCTTTGATTAGGAATATGACGAGCTTAGCAATCACTCGGGCATGGCAACGCCAAGGTCGTATGCTTCTTCTCGGTCCGGCAGAGGGATAGTTCATATGGTCAAGCTGTCAACCGAGATGAGACAGAGAGTTGAGGCACAAGAACACCTCATCCAGGAGCAACAAAAAAGCATCAAAGATCTCAAGGTGATGCTCGCAAAGGTCTTGGAAAACAATCCAAAGAGCACAGAAGACAGAGCAGGAGGTTTTTTCTCTTCTGATAAAACTAACAAAGAGAAGGATGAAACCGAACCTCACCAAGAAACTGGGGAAAAAGACAGTGAGGAAGAATACTTCGTTGATCCTCACGCTGAAAGAATAGCGAAGCTTCAAAACTAGATAGAAGATTTGATGCACCGCAAAGGATTGCAAAAAAATAGGGATTACGAGACCCTACCCAATAGAGTGGGAGTCTGCTTTGTTTTCGGTAAAATACAAACTTCTCAAGTTAGAGTCATATGATGGGAAGGGATCTCCGATCCAATATATGTACTATTTTCTTTCACAAATCGGCCATCTCATAGGCAATGACCCAGTGATAAAAAAAATTTGAGTACCCTGCGAAGGCCTGCATTTACTTGGTTTATGCAGTTGCCCCGGGAACCATCAATGCTTGGTCTGACGTGGAGAGAGTTCCTAGCTCGCTTCTTCGAAATTGACGCCGAAGTATCCATTCACTCTCTTCTGGCAAATAAGCAAAAAGAGGATGAGACGGTTGAAAATTTTATCGAGTGTTTCCGCGAGATGTCAATGCGATGCCCACATGGCATGTTGCAGGAGACATTGGTAGAGACTTGCAAGCACAACTTGCAAACCAAGATATTGGTTGAATCTAAGAGCTAGAAAGAGCTAGTTAAGTAAGGCAAACTAACTAAAAATCTCAACTGTCGTCTGGGAGAACAACGCCCTACAAGAAATGCCCCGGCAGGACGACAATATTCTCAAAACGTCCGATCGAATAGAAAAGAGGCTATGGCCATGGAAACTTCTTCGCAACAGAAGCCCAAAAATCAGAAAGAGAAAGGCGCATCCAAATAGTACTCCGCACCTGTCTACGACTTCAAAGACGAGTAAATAGTGACGCTATTCAATTTGCTCAACAGGAACGGAATGCTCCAGTTTCCCTCCAATCCGAGACCGGAGGAAGCGGGGAAGACCAATGACCCTAAGTATTGTTTCTATCATTAGAACTTGGGACATGCTACGAAACACTGCTACACACTAAAAAGAAAGATCCAAGTACTAATTGAAACCAAAGTAATCACACTAAAGTCATAATAGAAAAGGGTGACGGCTAACGTGGTCACTCTAACGGTTGGAACTAATGAATTTTCCACAGCAGTATCCCCGGTGCCTACTTGAAAGATGGTGCTTATTAATTACGATTCACATAATATGAAAGAGAAAGGACTCTCCCCAGTCACCATGAAGAAAAGAAAAAATATGTGGGTACATCCAGATCTTTTGAACGATGAACAATGGTCTTCATCAAACAAATAGAATCTGAGCAAAGGAAAAACTTACCACGCAGTTTCTGCAATCATCGAAGAAGACCACGATGAGGCAACTATGTTAACCGACTCTGAAAAGGAAGTATCGGCTTTGGCCACTCATCATGATGAGGCAGGCCCATCAGGAACTCGCTCGGGGAGGAGCTATCTCAAATATTATTCCAAAGTGCGGCCTGACGAACCCACCGCGACAAATAAAAAGTCACCTTCCAAGCAGAAGGAGCTACGCTTCTAGAAAGGGACAAGGAAGGATAGTGAGACAGCTAGTGCACAATTTAAATTTGATGTGCTTGCCCAGCTAGCCAATATCCCAACCCGCATAACTGTTTACGAGTTGTTGTGATTATCCAAGACAACCAGAGACGCGTTGAGGGAAGCTCTGGCTGACTCCGAAATCTTTTTGTCTAAAACTGCAGAGATGTCTGTGGACGCAGAGGAACCTTGCCCTAACTGCAACCATATAACGAGGCAGGTTCCATGCATTACCTTCTCGCCGGATGACAGGCAGGTCAAAAACTTCAAGTATAACAGACCCTTGTATTATACGGGATACAAGGCTCTCTTAAAATAGACTGAATTCTCATAGACTCGGAATCCGCCTTAAGCATTATCCCAAGGAGATTGATGCAAATGCCTGGGATCTCAGTTAGTCGATGACGCCCACCAACACCTCTATCTTTGGCTTTAACTCCAATGGAAGCCATCTATTGGGGAAGATCTGACCTCGCTGCCAGATTGGAAGTCTGAAGTTCGAGGCGACATGCTATGTCATCAACGCCGACACCTCTTATAACATACTTCTAAAACGTCCCTAAATTCACTCCCACATGGTGGTGCCCTCTACTCTCCACCAATACATGAAATATTACGACAATCAGGGGGCAGTCTACACACTGATCGTCAACAAGCAGCCTTTTAAAGGAGTGGAGAACTACTTCACGGATGCCATGCTGTATAAAGATACAGTAGAGGCATCCGCAGAATCAGCAAAATTTGCCAAAAGGAATTACGATAACAGCAACGAAACAGACACGGAGATATTAATGATTTTGATGTAACCAACGCCGTTGATGAGGCAGATGAGTGGATTATTAATGAAAATATAGGTTTTGCTTATGTTCCTTATGTTGCTTCGGATTCTACTCCGTCTTGCACAAACACAGAATTAAATAGCATATCCGAGTGGGAGATTCTAGCGGCATTCCATTTGCTAATACGGTCATTGTTTGCTAGGCAGACCAAAATTCACAATGCAGACGAGGCTACTTTTGAGGTACACGCTCGATGGCTAGACCAACAGCCGATAATATTTGGGCGAGTTGAGTTGCGGCCCGAGCCTACCATAAATAGTGAAAGCGATGACCAAGCGCCACCTCAATTTGGCCATTACGAATCAGTTTCCTATCAAATGATGAAGAGGATGGGTTACAATTTTAATCGCAAATAGGGATTAAACTTCGGAAGAGGATGACAAAATCTTTTGCGTTCGTTTGTCCTATGAGGAAAGAATCCCGATTATTATCATAAAACCCGCAGGGGGTCGGGATATATAACTACTTTCGAATTCTCGGAAAGAGAGTACAGAGACTTAATTGAATCAGAAAATCCTAAAGAAACAGTAGAATGAGATTCTGACGTCGGTACAAGTGTAATATTCAAGGCCTTTGCTGCGAACATAGTTTCAGTAAGCCATGAAGAATCAGATGATACTTGGGCACAGCTTATGGATATCCAATGGGATATCGATTTGAGCAGCGAGAACTGCCAACTGAAGACCAAGTGGTTCAAGTCAATATGGGGACTGAAAAAGACCCGAAAACCATCTTTATAAGCGAGAGTCTCACTCAAGAGAAAGAGAATCTCGTATCTCTAATAAGAGAGTACATTGACACTTTCGCATGGAACTATGAAGACATACCTAGCTTGGACTCACAGGTTGTTATGCACCTACTTAACATTAAGCCGGATGCTAAATCTATAAAGCAGCAACAAAGGCATTTCAAGTCCGAATTGATGGAAGCCATAGAGTCTGAAGTAAAGAAGCTAATAGACTCAGAATTCATCTGCGAAGAGCAACACCCTGACTAGGTAGCAAATATCATGCCGGTGCCCCAGAAGAATGGCAAGATAAGGATATGCATGGACTTCTGAAATCTCAACGCTGCATGCCTAAAAGATGAATTTTCACTCCCCATCACAGATGTCATGATTGATAACACATCCGGGTTTGAACAGATGTCCTTCATGGATGGTTTCTCATGATAT
The DNA here is from genome assembly GCA_036321105.1 of Dracaena cambodiana. NCBI lineage: Eukaryota > Viridiplantae > Streptophyta > Magnoliopsida > Asparagales > Asparagaceae > Dracaena > Dracaena cambodiana. Next base: position 56,702,835 of record JAYEPQ010000005.1, on the reverse strand, counting down.
AACCAAATCAAAATGTATCCAGAAGATGAGAAACACACAGCGTTTAAAACACCGCTCGGAATTTATTGCTTCACAGTAATACACTTCGGATTGAAGAATGCCGACACTATTTACCAACATGCTATGAGCGTCATCTTTCAAGAACACTGATGTAAAACCATCGAGTGTTATGTGCATGACCTCGCCGTTAAGAGTAAAAAGAAAGAAAATCAGCTGCAAGACTTGAGGGTGATGTTCGATATTATGAGAAAGTATCAACTGAAAATAAATCCTATCAAGTCCTTTCTCGGAGTATCAAGCGGGGAAGTTCTTAGGATTTGTAGTGACTTCAAAAGGAATCTACATTGACCCTGATAAGGTCAAAGCAATAAAAGAAATGCAGCCACCAGGGAACGTGAGGGAACTCAGGGGGTTGTAAGGCAAGCTGGCATATATCTGACAGTTTATAGCAAATCTGTCAGGAAAGTACCAGCCATTCTCAAAGTTAATGAAGAAAGGAGTCTCATTCATTTAGGATGAAAATTGTCAATGAGCTTTTGAGGACATTAAAGATTACCTCACAAAACCGCCTGTGTTAATGACACCTATTTAGAGAAACCTTTTCTGATTTATGTGCGAGCAATGGACCACGCCCTAGGGGCTCTATTGGCTCAACATAATGATCAAGATCAGGAACAGACAATCTACTATTTAAGCCAGATGATGATTGGTGTAGAGTATCGGTACAGCCCAATCGAAAAAGAATGCCTAGTGCTAGTATTCGCGGTCCAAAAGATGCGACACTACTTAGTCGGCCAGACAATACATGTCATTTCTTGGGTAAACCCACTGAAATTGCTCATGACTAAACCGGGATCGTTAAATGGTCGGCTTGCCAATTGGACGTTATTATTGTCTCACTACAACATGCATTTCGTGCCTCGAAAAGTGACGAAAGGTCAGGCCATAGCAGACTTTCTCGCTGAACACCCAGTTCCAGAAAACTCTAAATTCCAGGCCGACGTCCCAGATAAAGTCGTGGAAGTTAATGTAGCCTCAAAAGAACGGATGTGATACAATACTTTGATGGAGCAGCAAGAAGAGATGCTGCTAGTGTGAGGATCGTCGTAGTATCTCTCCACAAACAAGTAGTACCCCCAAGATACTCGTTAACCAGATCCTACACAAATAATATAGCAGAGTACAATGCCCTTATCACTTGCCTCTAGATAGCTTGACAACTGGGGGTGAGGTATCTCGAAGCACATGCCGATTCAAAACTAGTCGTTAACCAGATGACCGGGGAATATGAGGTAAAGAATGAAGCCCTCATTTCATATCATCAAACAACAATGCGACTAGCAAACAAGTTTGAAGAATTTTATATCGTCCATGTGCCATGATACGAGAACACATACGCCGATGCCCTTACGTCGTTGGCTGCGACTCTCGCCGTACCGATGTGATAATTTAACTACAAGCGCACAGTGTCGGTGTAGCGCTGTACAGGTCGTCCCACAGAGATCTCAGGTGTTTTGCGATCCTTACTATTTCTTTAATTCTACTGGATTAACTAAGAGTTTTTAGGTTGAAGTTTGGTTGTTCCAATTAGCCTAGGATCTACAATCCACTAGTTTCCAACCATGTATTTATTTCTATTATCTTCTTCTTTCATAAAAAGGTGATATTTTAGTTTAATCTTTATTTAAAGTGCCCTAAGCATGAGCTATCAAGTGGTGTGTAAGTATAACTCATCAAAGATACTACTTTTCATAAAAATAAACTAAATTATTAGATAAATCTATGATAAAGATGAAAACCAACAACTCCAAACCCTAACTAAGTATATGCTATTAAGAAATTTAATTCAAGTATAACCTATCAAGATATTAATCTACGAGTTCTTATATTTTAATCTTTTCATAGAAAAATCATATCTTTATTTATTTTAATTAGGAAGAAAAATACTAGAGAGAAATTATATGGTGGATTCTAGTTTCATCTATATCCTAGAGCTAAACTAAATTAGCTATACATGATTCTAGAAAGTAAATCTAATCTAGAAAGCGAATAAATCTATACTAGAAAGCAATTAAAAAAAACAAATAAAAAATTAAAAGCAATGGCTTACCTCTGGAGTACAGTATTATGGCCGTCATCTCTTCAGCAAAACTCTAATTTTATTAAATTAAAAACGAGTACAAAACTTACAGGATTCTCCGAGAATACAAGGATACGGCCAATATATAGATTTCGGAAATCAAACTCAAATTATAGCAGAACTGAAAAACTAAAAAATTACAACGAAGCCACAGGAGAAAACTCAGCGCATGGAGCCCACGTTTGACCGCCATTTGCCTTCTAAAACAGCTAAATAGCAGCTCAATATTGTAAAAAATTGTTGAAATTTTTTCCACGTGAAAATCTTGTCTTGTACGTTTAATTTTCCTGACTGTATTCGACTTTGAGTCTCTGCAGTATTGTAGTCTCGTAGTCTTGCCTACTTTAGAAACTTTTCAGACTTTGATTTCCTACTCTAACTCTGATTTCATGCCATCTTCTTGTATGAATCAGATTACCTAAAAAACACACTAAAAATACCCGAGTAGTATTATTTATATACAAAAATAGGTAATTTGAAGGCTATAAATATGCAATATATGGCACTCATCACACCCCCACACCATCTTTTGCTAGTTCTCAAGCAAAACCTAAACCTAAAATGAAAAATAAAAATCTTAACTCACTGTCGCAGGAATCGCGATTGCACTTAGCACGTGCAACAAGTCTTTAAACCCCTAGGTTACCCTAGTGGACGAGTTGTGTCTCGTGAGGGTTTACAGTGAATATACCCACAAAATTCATGAAGAAAATAGGTTAAGGAATAAAGAAAAGAAAAATAAAGATAACCGAAAATCAAGAAAAATAAAAATTTTATACAAAAGAAAAGAAAAATCTTTTTTTAATGATATTTTCATCAATTAATCTCACTAATATACAAACTCAAGAATGCATTTAGATTATCAATTTTCAAATCGAGCATCATATCAGATACACTTATCATTTTAATCAAAAATTTAAATTCTATCTTTTAATACCCACTAACAGATAATTCATTGGCTCCTATACAACTACGTACACGTGTGATAGTTTATTTCGGCCTTAGACTCCAACTCTAACTCATGATTCATCTCCTCTCTCATAACAATTTTTTTTTTCTTTTTTTAAGAATATTTCACCTTCATGCGAATATTCACGCTTGCTTAGGCACAACATACCCGATTACTCAGTTCATACTCTTTTCTTTTTCTTTTTTTTAGAATATTTCACCTTTCATGTGAATATTTACGCTTACTTAGGCGCAAAGTATCCAATTACTCAGATCATACTTTTTTTTTTCACTCTTGAGGCTATTGTCTTAATACCAGGCGCACCCCATTATTTTATCACTCTCGAGACTATTGCCTTAATACTAGGCTCACCCCATTATTTTATTCTCACTTTTTTTTTCCTTTTTTCTTTTTTTTCTTTTTTTTGTTTAGAGAGAGAAAACTTACTCAATCGTTATCATCTTTGTGCTTAACCTAATAAACTATTGTGAAGTGAAAAATAGATGTATACTTGCCTCAAAACTACTGTTAGCAATATTTATTTTTCAGATTTTGATCTTTTTCATAAAATTCAAAATATATCATCCAATCTACTCTCCTATCCAATTTTAAATCTAAATTTGTTCCTTTATCTGTAATTAGGTTGATCTATTGATAAAAATACATAAATTATTTTTTCAATTTTTTAAAGTTTTTTTTAGTTTTTTTAGTTTTTTTTTAATTATTTTTTTCAGTTAGTTACCCTAAAAACTACCCAAAGTGTAAAATAAAAAAACCCAAAAATCTAAAAAAAATCCTAAAATAAAAATAAAATCCTAAAAATCGTAAGAAATAAAAATCTCCTAATCCACTCTCCCACACTTAAACTTGTGTATGCCCTCATACACAAACCAAGGGTGGTAAAATAAAAAAGAAAACTATTATACAAATATTATACATTAATTATAAAATTCAAATAGTTACGACCTCTTGATGGCTTTCCACTCTCATAATGTGTCCTTTTACGTTTTGATATGGATGAATTTAGTTTTTTTGTCAGTTTGCATTTAATCTCTCCATCTTATTTTTAATTTTTCTTAATTTATTTCTACCCTTCTTTCTTTTATTCAATAGTAAAATTTTGAGGTTGGAAAGCGTACCTTTACCATCGTTCATATTCCATCCACGAGCATCTTTCATATTAGTAAGTATTTTTGTTTTATCAACTTATTTAACAGCATACTCACTTTCGTGTTGTAGAATCATGAGCTTGATTTTGGAGGGTTCTTTCAAATCATCGGGTACTATAACCTCTTCTTTTTTAGCTTCTTTCCATTCTTCTAATGTTCTGGGCTTGTCATGTAAATTTTCTTCAAACCTGTCATCAAAATTCTCAAAAGAAAATGCCATACTAGTGGACTTAATGTTAGTCAAATTATTATGAAGAGATAAAAATTTTCTTCACAAATTTCTTCACAATTTTCATCAAAAGAATCAAATGATGATGTGTCACTAGCAAGCTCACCATGAGGTAAATCATTAAGCAAAATATTTTCTTTATCACTGATTTCTTCATAATTATTGTGACAATGGTCTAAAATAGGTTGATCACAATATTGAATTATAGACTCATCATGCACAAAATTATTTAATTCATTTTGAATCATATCTACTTCAAAAGACTATTGAAGTGGTTGCTCGTTGGAGTCAGATATGTTCAAACTATTAGATGGTTGATCTACAAAAAGTTTAGTTTGAGAAATCACTTTGAGAAGATTTTCCATACAAGCTGCAGTTTGAGAGGATGATTATGGTAAAGTTTCTATACCTTCCTCTATTCTACGTCTTCGTTCCTCAGACTCATGATTGTAATTTTCCTTATTTTCTTCAAATATTTAGATCTTAAGATCATGAGTGAAATTTGATGGTGGATATAATAGATCTGTGTACATATTTAATGACAGATATGAAGTGGTTAAAGGTATATTCTCATGACATACATAGCTTGCTTCTAAACTTTTTAATTTTTCATCTAACATGTTCAATTGATTATCTTGTTCATGATTGAATGTAGAACATGAAGATGAATAGTCCATAAAGAAAGGATCAGATGGGGGACTCTCTTGGTATGGTCTTGATTATATGCAAAATTAGAATTATTCATCCATTCATAATTATAATTTTGTGTATAAGAAGCCCTCGTAGGTTCATTATATGTGTTGTGAATTTGATTATGACCTAATCCTAGCGAACTTCTTATCCATGGACACTGATAATAATTTTGATATGGATCATGACAATGATAACAACCAGTTTGATTTTGAAACATTTTTTAAAATTTTTTTTATTATTTGAAAAAGGTGGAGAGGGAGAAAGATGGAAAAGAAAAAATTGGTAATTTAACTGCAAGCACGCAGTGTCGGTGTAGCACTGTACAGGTTGTCCCACAGAGATCTCAGGTGTTTTGCAATCCTTACTATTTCTTTAATTCTACTGGATTAACTAAGAGTTTCTAGGATGAAGTTTAGTTGTTCTAATTAGCCTAGAATCTAAAATCCACTAGTTTCCAATCATGTATTTACTTCTATTATCTTCTTTTTTCATTAAAAGATGATCTTTTAGTTTAATCTTTATTTAAAGTGCCCTAAGCATGAGCTATCAAGTGGTGTGCAAGTATAACTCATCAAAAATACTACTTTTCAAAAAAATAAACTAAATCATTAGATAAATCTATGATAAAGATGAAAACCAACAACTCCAAACCCTAACTAAGCATAGGCTATCAAGAATTTTAACTCGAGTATAACATATCAAAGTATTAATCTACGAGTTCTTATATTTTAATCTTTTCATGGAAAAATCATATCTTTATTTATTTTAATTAGGAAGAAAAATACTAGAGAGAAATTACATTGTGGATTCTAGTTTCATCTATATCCTAGAGCTAAACTAAATTAGCTACACATGATTCTAGAAAGTAATTAAATCTAATCTAGAAAGCGAATAAATCTATACTAGAAAGCAATTAAAAAAAATAAATAAAGAATTAAAAGCAATGGCTTATCTCTGGAGCACAATATTGTGGCCGTCACCCCTTCAGCAAAATCCTAATTTTATTAAATTAAAAACGAGTACAAAACTTACAGGATTCTCTGAGAATACAAGGATACGGCTAATATATAGGTTTCGGAAATCAAACCCAAATTCTAGCAGAACTGAAAAACTAAAAAATTACAATGAAACAACGGAAGAAAACTCAGCGCATGGGGCCCACTTTTGGCTGCCATTTGGCTGCAAAACCGCTAAATAGAGGCTCAATAATGTAAAAAATTGTTAAAAAAATTTTCACGTGAAAATCTTGTCTTGTACGTTTAATATTCCTGACTGTATTCGACTTTGAGTCTCTGCAGTATCGTAGTCCCGTAGTCTTGCCCACTTTAGAAACTTTTCGGACTTTGATTTCCTACTCCAACTTTGATTTCATGCCATCTCCTTATATGAATCGGATTACCTGAAAAGTACACTAAAAATACCCGAGTAGCATATTTATATACAAAAATAGGTAATATAAAGGCTATAAATATGTAATATATGGCACTCATCACGTACTAAGCGGGTCAACTAAGTATGTTACCATTAGAAGTCCGAGCTCCTACATCCGGAAGCAATCATGGAAGTAGACGAAGCGAACTAAGTTTGAATAAAGTTTGAACCACGTGACTGGCATTTTCCACTTGTCAACTATGCGTTACATGGCAATCTCCTTGAGGACCCTAAGAAAGTCGCTTCCATAAGATATAAAGCTACAAAATTTTATTATAATGTCATGCTCCAGACACTGTATCGAAAATCTCATAACGGCATTCTACTTCATTGCTTACAAAAAAACGAAGCTCAGGAAGTAGTTAAAGAAACCCATGACAGGACATACGGGCTCCACCAACCTAGACCAAAACTCTGGAACCGCATTAAAAGATTGTGATACTTTTGGTCCAAGATAATCACAGACGCAGTGACATATGCAAAGCATTACCATGTCTGTCAGGTCCATGTTAATTTTATACACCAACCTTCAGAGTACTTACATACGTCAACTTCTAGTTGGTCATTCGAGACATGGGGAATAGATGTTGTCGGGCCAATTACTCTGCCATCCTTCAAAGTACATCAATACATATTAACAATAACCGACTACTTCTCCAAATGGACAGAAACTGTCCCTATGAGGGAAGTGAAGATAGCAGACGTGGTCAAATTTATCAAATACCACGTAATTTACCGCTTCGGCGTGTCCCGACGGATCATCCACGACAATGGGCCTCAATTCATTAGTTAAGGCTTCGTGTAATTTTGTGGCAAGTTCAGAATTCAAGATGTTGCTTCAACGCCTTATAATCCGATAGATAACGGATTAGCTGAAATTTTCAACAAGACTATTGTGAGGCTTCTACAAAAATTTATTTCTTCGAGTCGCCACGATAGGGACGAGAAGCTAGGCTAGTGTTTATGGGCTTACCGTACAACAGTGCGAACCCCAACTAAAACTACACCCTTCTCTTTGGGGTATGGTTGAAAAGTTGTATTGTCATTGGAGATCCAAATCCCATACCTGCGGGTAGCACTAGCTACAAAGATGACAACTGAAGAAAAACATCAAAAACGACTCCAAGAATTAGAAGCCATGGACGAAAAATGCCTAAATGCAAAGCAGCAAATCAAGTTGTACCAAGCGCACATCTCGAGAGTATTTAATAAGAAAGTCAAATGAAGGACTTTCAAATAAAGAGATTTGGTCTTAACTATCAGAAAATTTATGATCCTGACCCACAAGATTAAAAGGAAATTCGAACCTAAGTGGGAAGGATCTTTTGTAGTAGAAACTGTCCACTCATACGGAGCCAATCGCCAGATCAATCAAGATGGCGAGAGGATGATGATGCCTATTAACGGCAAATTCTTGAAAAAATACCACATATAACCACCTTAAAAAAAACGAAGGGAAAATTAATGAATCAACCGCCCAATGCTGTCAAAAGTAATGGGAAGAGAAATCAAACATTTTTCGCCAGCCCTATCATACTGAGGATAAGAGTATGAAACCGATCGTTTAATACTAAAAAGGTAAAGGGAAGAGGGAACTTTTGGTATTTAAGTCTAAACAAAACTCTTGATAACTCATCATGCTGAGGGAAATAGCATGGCTAGCCCAACGCAAACGGCTATTGGTAAATGCACATCAAATATGTTCATAACTTGGGATTTGTTAATTATTGCATGACAAAATTATCATAATATTATCCTATAAGGATACTGATGACCCAGTGTTTCAAAAGTAAAGGGGAGAAGAATTCAAATCCTCGACAACTCCTCATACTGAGGTAAAAGTATGAACAACTCATAGCCACAAAGGTAAATGGGAGAGGAAATTAAATTCTCGATAACTCATCATACTGAGATAAAAGCATGAACAACCCATAGCAACAAAGACAAAGGAGAGAGAAAATTAAATTCTCGACAACTTCTCATGCTGAGGTAAAAGTATGAACCGCTCAATGCCAACATGGCAAAGAGAAGAGGAAGTCAAAATCCTCGCCAACCTAATATGATAAGAAAAAATGTGTCGACAGCCAGCGCCCTTGAGGCAAGGAGCAAGAGGAAACTAAAATTCTCGACTAGTCTTATCATAATGGGGATATCAATAAACCCATAACCATTAAGGCAAAGGAGAGAGGGAACGTTTGATATCTAAGCCCAAATAAAATCTTCAACAGCTCATTATGCTGAGAGGAATAGCATGGATAGCCCAACGCAAACGGCTATTGGTAAAGGCATGTCAAATCCGTTGATAGATGGGGGTTTGCTAAAAATTCTGTGAATCTATCATGTTAAGATCTTACTTCTGACAGCGAGATTCAAATGTCTCATATCAATTCAGTCAAATCTGTCATGTTAAACTCTTATCTCTGACAGCGAGGCTCAAATTATCTCATCCCAACAACAATCAAACCCGTTATGCTAAGATCTTATCTCTGACAGCGAGGTTCAAATCATCTCATATCAAAAACGACAGATACTGTCATGTTAAGATCTTACCTTTGACAGCAAGATTTTAACAATTACACAAATAATATACTATATGATTCCAACAGAATCACCAGCTCTGTCTGTCAGTTAGGCGAGTCACCAGCTTTATCTGTCAGCCAGACGAGCCATTCCATAATCTTAAACCAAACAAGCTTGGTATGTTTTCTGAACACCTCTGCCAAGACCCCATGAGTACGTTTTCTGAACACCTCTACTCATGGTTTTTCGACTCTAACCCAGTCACCTCGGTACGTTTTCTGAACACCTCTGCCAAGATCCTGTGGGTACGTTTTCTGAACACCTCTGCCTGTGGTTTCCGACCCTAACACGGTCACCTCAGTACGTTTTCTGAACACCTCTGCTAAGACCAAATTGGTATGTTTAACAGTACACCTCTGCTGAAACCCCTTTATATGTTTTCTGAAAACCTCTGCCAAGATTCCATGGGTACGTTTTCTGAACACCTCTGCTCATGATTTTCTGACCCTAACCCGGTCATCTCTGTACGTTTTCTGAACACCTCTGCCGTACGTTTTCTGAACACCTCTGCCCATAGTCTTCAATCCTCACCCGGTCATAATCCAACAATATATTGAATAGATACCTATTATGATAAGAAAGAATGTGCGGACAACCCAACGCTCTTAAGACAAGGGGGCAAGAGGAAGTTAAAATCCTTGACCAGTCTTATTATACTGGGGGTAGAAACAACCCGATGCCGAAAAGGCAAAGGGGAGAGGTATCATGTTAAAAATACCAAGAAGTCTTAGTATGCTTAACAGTATACCTCTGCTAAAGTTCCATGAGTACGTTTTCTGAACATCTCTGCTCATGATTATTCAATCTCAATTCGAAAATAATCACCGGCTTTGTATGTCATCCAGGCGAGCCATTGGCTCTGTTTGTCAATCCAAACAAGTCACATCATATTTAAAATGCTTAGGTCGCTAAGCCACTTTCACACTCTTACCAAGTTCCATCTTTCATGGACCCATCCGCCATCCACAATATTCAATCCACGTTATCATCTTGAACCATATGTTGCTAACGTTTTTTTTTTTTTTTAATTTTACACAATAAGATTGAAAAGCAAAGGTAAGATAATTCCTTTATATACAAAAAATACAAAGTATATATAAGGGGGGGAATCAAAAGTTTGTCAAACTTTCTAATCTCTCTTCTAATTCTCGCAAGTTCTTGGAACGGGCTTCTTCAGCAGCGGCGGAGGTTTGACGACGTAGCTCCTCTTTATCAACAATAAGACGTTGTGCTACCTCCGTGCGGACATCTTCCAAGGCCTTGCTTCGCACAACCACCGCTTGGTGTACTTGTGCCTGCAGGTGAATTAAGGCCTCACGGCACTTCATGATCTCCTCAAGCTTCGACTTTTCGACCTGAAGAACTGCCTGAGCCATGGCGATAGCCTCATGAACACGAGAAATAGTATTCTATGCGGCTTCCCTCTCAAACTCGGCCCGCTCAAGCTCACCATCAATTCCATTATGAACATTGGCCAAGTCCTAAAACTCTTGTGCAAATACCTCTTCTTTCTCCTTCAGCTTTTCTTGGAGAAGATTTGATTCAACACAAACTCAGACAACTTTAATATCAATGATGGCAGATACATTGGCCTGACACACATTGTTCAAGTTCACTAGGTGTTGATCTAACGCTTACAGTCGTGCCAGGTAAAAAGAAGCACGGTCAGGGCCACCAATCTTCTCAATGTTCTCAGTATAATTGAGCAGCGTTGAACGACCCACATCATAGGAGTACCGTCCTGCCAAAATCAAAGACACACAGCGACCGAATAACTGACGAAATCCATTAGTGAAGTACTGTAAGAAATCCTCTATGAAATTGTTCGGCCGTGCTAAAGATGAAGGATGCGCCCCTGTTACAACAGTCGGGAGCACGATTGAAGATGATTGAGGAACAGAGGATGGAGGTAAAAAAAAACATGTCAAGTGTAGAGCCAAAGTCTGAAGGAGGATGTTGACAGAAACGCGGTCAATGATAGGTGCAGTGGTAATATCAGCCCCAACATGCGTCATCTCAGATGATGGACTCTTCCGCAAAATATTTCCTGCAACAGAAGTATCCTTAAACGGAGATTTGAGAGATTTCAGAGGATGCGCAAGTGCGGCCACTAGCTTAACTACATTCCCTTCCCCTACAATAGCGTTTACAATTGTAGACAAAGTCATAATTGGCCAGGAGCTGGTAGAGAAACGGGAGGCCTCCCTGACGAATCACTTGATTCGGCAGGGGAAGTCGGCGTCGGTGAAGGCAACCTAACAGCCACCATATTTGCAACGACGGTAGAACCTTTTTAAAGGAACCAGGATATCAACAGAATGAAATGATAAGGGATGTACATCAATAATTAAGTGGATACCGCTAATGGCACCACCTCGAGCAGAAGTGCCTCCCTGACTTGCTGGGTTAGCAGAAGGTTCAAAGTAATCAGTACCAAATGAACTCATGTCACTATAACCACTACGGTCTGGACCGCACAAACTTGAATCAAGTGGATATGGAAGTTTATATGGGCTCAATGGACGCGAAATCGAGCATATACAAGAGGAGCTGGCCCCTGGGATATGAAGAAAAGAATAAAATAAGGCTAAGTTATAATAAAACTGCAAAAAAAAAATGGCAGACTTCATTATTTGAAGAAGCAGGCCTAGTAGTCGGACTACGAAGCAACGCTGAAGAAGATAGCATTAAAGCCGGCAGAGAAGCAGGGATGTCAACTGCTTGAGATACGAGTATCGGTCCTGCGAGAGCATTCGCAGTGGCTGGGGGTGCAACATGATTAGGAGAAACCAAGGCCACCGACTTCGACACACTCATCCCAAGTGCTTGACTAGTACTCACCGGTGCTTGATATATCGACTCTATTACTGGGGGTATTGTCTCTTGTACTGGCGCCGCTACTTCAAGTACTGGGTCATCATCAATGGTTACTGAGGGAGCAGGAACAGATCAAGACTTCTTCTCTGTCTTACTTCTTTTCGAAGTACCAGATTCACCAATTTGGAGTCTCTTCCGACTAATGCCCTCAGCGGAGACACCAACAGAAACTGCTGCGCTATGAATTTCAGCTACCTGATCCATGACCTTAGCCTTGGTACCCTGCCTTGCAATGTCAGCCTCTCTAGCTACTGCCTCAACTGTAACCCTGGCAGCTCCTTGCTCATCTTCCACTTCATCGTCGTCTTTCAAATTTAGAAACTCGTCCATACCTCTAAGACGAGACTTCTTATTACCTTTCTTTTGGGTGTAATACGCTTCGATCTCTCTCATGCAGTCACGACTTATGCGAAAGTCTATGATAGCATTGATAGCATGATGCCAAGTACAGAAGCCTAGAGAAAGAGCAGATTGGGCACCTTGTGAGGAAGAACGAAATAAGCACCCATGCCTCCAGCACAAAAATGATACCAAGCACGGGCTCCCTCGAAAAGATTCCCTCAAAAACCAAACTTTGGATTCGGATTCCCTACATATAATTGGAAATAGACGAATTGACGGGCAAATCGGTTAGGGAGGTAAGGCTTCATATAGCAAGTCATCCCTTGGCGATAGACTATGTGGCCTGGACGGATATTCATCAACCACCAAAAGCAACTAGAAGACAACCTGGTATAACCATCTGGCCCACGAACATCTCTAAAGCTGGCACCATAATTGCTACTAGGAAACTCAGGGAAGCTGCGATATATTTGATAACTCTGATGACTGCGAACAGCTTTGCTAACAGCCGACATATAATAACTCGTCCAGTCAGAGTTTTCATAACGCTGAACGTAAGGCAAGGCAGTTGGATGCTCTGAAACAGGAGCCGTCATCAACCCGGGGCAGTGAAGTATGAGTCAACCCATTAGATACATGTAGGGTAACTCAACTCGAGGGTTTGGAGTTTTGTACATCATCTCCCCTTTGTCATTGACAGCAGGCTTCACCTCAATAAACTCAGTATAAAACCTTCTCAGACCAGTCAGCATGTTACAAACCATGGCAGGGAGAAATCTAAGATATCGACCGTGGACAAGGAGCACCGCTGGATATACCATGTCAATAGAGATGGCCTCATGCGGAACGGAGGGAACAACACACTTTTTGAGTCACAACATCAGGAAACTAGTAAGAAGTCCTCTATTAAAGATTGGATACTTGGCTTGGTAATGAAAACTTTCAAATCGTGTGCTTGCCTTGAACCCATCTTCGTCAGAGTCGACAATATGAAAAGCGGCTCCCAGATCTAAAATCCTTTCTTAGATGGCTTCATCATCGAGTACTTCATGTCTAGTTACCTGGCTTTTGGATAGGTCCACATTGCGGAGTAAATAGCAGGCCCACGTCTTTTGCCCAACCTTTCAGACTCTTGAGCGAGAAATTTCAACACAAATTTTGAAATGACACAACATCTCCCAGTACGTCTCATGCACAGGCCCACTCTGCTCCTTCAATAGATCCAGCTCTGTCAAAGTGGGCACATACTCTTCATATGGTAGCTCGCCCATAGCCAACAATGAAACCTCGAACATCTCATGAAGAGAAATGCCAAGTTCTTCTACTGGGGTAAAGAAAGAACCCGAGTGTGGATTGAACATTTCAAGTATGCTATACAGGTGATATACGCTATGGGGAAGACCAAATTGGACATTCCTGATAGCGCCAAAGAGACCGATTTCTCGCATAATATCCCTAAAGGTGATGAGTACAAAACTCACCATTCAGCTCCACCACATGTTCCCAGTTGAGAAAATCCAGCCAGGAGTTCTGAAATGATGAGATGGATACTATCATTTTCTAGACAAGAACTTATTCAAAAAAGTATTGGCTCTTTGAAGAGTTTCACCAAGGGGTGATCTTTACTAAATCTGTCAGGGAGAAGGCCAAGGACAGATCTATTGGGGTCATCCTGATAAGGACTTGAGGATCCGAATTTGCCGACAGCAACCCCGTCCTACTCTTTGGTTATAGGCCAATTCATAGTACGCAGGATTGATAACTTTTGGAGATATACAAGTGAATAACTCCTAGCCATATTCGGAAGGAACATCCGAACTCCGCCACTAGCTTCCTGGTGCCACTTTTATTCTTTAACAAATAGAGCTTCATCCGAAAGAATAATTTCATCTCCGAAGAAAAATTTGGGCTTCTTCAAGGAATGACGGTTTTTCCTTTCAAATCGTGCATCGATAGCCAACTCCCTGAGAGTTGCCCGATTGCCTTCAGAGAGTCTTTCAATACGACTCTTAGAGCTGTCTGGAGCAAAAATTGGCATTGGCTCTCCAAATCAAAACTGAGTATAATCGTTGGGCCCAGCTTGATATCCGAAATAATTACGCTTGGGGAGTGCGCTGCTGGAATAGTTGGCTATTAAAATAAAAGGAGGCGAAGAGGAAAAAGTCAGAGAAATTAATAAAATAATAATAATAATAATAATAATAATAAAATCAAGAGGAGATGAATCCTGCTTTTAACTCGAATAGACAGGAAATTTCCAGTTGACGACAGCCTTGGGGCGGAAGGATCATCACTATGGCTTGAGAAAGAATATTGAGAAACCATTAGGTCAAAGGGATCATAAGGAATCTGCGAAAGTCCGAAGAGAGGAGGAATTTCTTGGACTATTGAGAAAAAAGATAGAGAGAAAAAGAAGCGTCCTAAGCACTTTAAATAGAGGAGCTCAAGTAAACAATTCAAGATTATGACACCAACCTTTGAATAGGATTGAGATTCCGACCTTGGATAAAAACAGGAGATCAACTTTGAAGAAAAAACCAAAGTATTTTAAAATTTTGCTAAAACAAATGGAGAGACAAAATTTTGAAAATTTTGGAGGGAGTCTTATAGAACGATAAAAATAATCCAAGTTCAAATCCAAAATCCGAGTTCGAATTCGAAGTCCAAATCATAATCCGAAATCCAATTCCAAGTCCGAGTTTAGATCCAAAATCCAAGTTCGAATCCAAAATCCGAGTTCGAATCTGAAATCCAAATCATAATTCGAAATCTGAATCTGAGTGCGAGTCCAAGTCGGATCCAACATCCGAGTCCGAATGCAAATTAGAGTCCGAATCCAAATCGAATATAATATTAATAATAAATAATAAAATAAATAAAAATAATAATAATAAATTAAGATAGGAGGCCGAGCCTCGCACTACAGCCTGATGTGGATGAGAGGCTCAGAGGAGAAGCATCGGAAAAAAAAAAAATTAAAGGGGCCGAGCCTCGCACCCACGTGAGGCTGAGCCTTGCGTGGATGCGAGGCTCAAAAGATTGAAATAAATAATAAAAAAATTTTTTTTTTTTTTGAAACTGGCCTTTGGCTAGCCTCGGGCGTCTGTTTGCCCTGCTCGGCGGTGAACTCCCTACTTCGTACACGCAATATATTTTAGTCTCATCTCCAACTATTTTGTAATTTCTAATCCTATCTAAATTTTAATTAGAATCAAATTAGTTTATGGATGAAGGATTTTAAATTAATTTCATTAGAGTTTGATAATTCTACAAATTCTAATTAAATTTTAATTCGAGTTTAATTGATTTTGGATGCAGAAACAGGACCCGATTCAATTAATCTAGAGCAAATTAAATCAAGAGAAAATTCGAATATCTCATCAAGATTACAAAGAGATTTCGATTTTATCTTCAAGGAAACCTCTTCAACAACTGAGGGCCTATAAATACTCCTCAAGAGAACTCAAAGAGGACCTTTGAGCATATCTCTCTCCCGCTCAAACGTTCATCCTTTCTCTAAGAATTAAAAAAGAAGAAGAACGAGCTCGCCTCCAACTATTGACGTCAGATCGTCAACGGAGAAATGACTGATCCCCATAGCTGCCTCGAATCTTACAAATCTTCTGTAAAAAGATAGCGACGATCTATCAGTCCTCTCTGTCTGTTTTTCTTTATTTCTTTTCATTGTAATCAAGTCGAAGAAAGAGAAATTTTGATATTCTGTAATTTTTCTCTAATTCAATAGCAATGGAAAGATTCCCTGTTTTTCCCGAAAACAGACCTAGTAATCAACGAGAGGAACACTACAAAATTATCTCATTTCGATGTCCAGAATAAATGAATTGAAATTCCGAAGTAATTAGAAGGATAATTTTAGTATTATTAAATTGACAATTTTAGAAATATTTTTCGAACTCGTAAGAAAAAATTTTAAAAATCCTAAATATTATCAAACTAATAAATAAGAAGACCAAATGTCATTTGGAGTTATAAATTTAAAGTTATATCCGCCGAAAATTATTTTAGTGTCCAAAATTGACTTTGGTATGCTTATTCAGCACGTTCGAATTCAAAAGAGGAATATGGATAGCTTGAACTTTGAAATATTACACCAATTACATGTTGGAATTTTTCATTTGAATAAAAAAAAACTCAAACTCCAAATCCTAATTTCACTTGTCACAATAAATTCGAAAAATTTAAAATTCTTCCAAACATTTTTAGGAACATGAATGTAAAAATTTTAGGAGATAACAAATCAAATTGATGAGTTTATACGAGATGTATTTCTTTTTTATTTAAATTCCACTAGAAAATATTTTTTAAGGGATTTAGAAAAAAAACAGAGAAAGAAAACGATGAGTCGTAGTTTTAAATTTTAAGAAGCCTTAATTTGGAATTAAAATAGTAATTTAGTCAAAAAATAAATGACAAACTTATAATTATTTACAAGTTTTAAATCCGTACATGAAGAGTATATTTACATATTTTCATGTGTAAGTAGAATTTTCCGACCCAACTTCACACGCACACTAAATTTCGTTAGCTTTCCGGGAGATCTGATTATAATTAAACCTAATTAAACATATCTTAAGCATCCTCCTCCACTACAATACGTTAGCCAAGAATGCAGCCGACAGTCCAAGACAATTACCTCCCACATGTCTTTTGTTTCAGCTTCTTATATCGACACCGATGCTACTAGAATATTACTAGCCTCAACCTAACACATTAATAACATTAATATTATTTCTGACGACAAACCTACCTCCGGCTCTATTATCTTATACTATAACAATCCCCACTATTTTAGAGCCAGGGAAATTCTAAATGCGCACCACGTTTTAATAGTGAGGATTTACAACATGGGGAAAATGGTGCTCACTATTAATATGGTGCGCATTTAGAATTTTCCCTGGAGCCACCTTATTCAGAAAAAAAATTAAAAAATAAAACTGAACTCTACATAATAGTTGAAATATATTTAACTGCTACCACCTGAGATAATTTGCAGACATGCTAATCACAAGTTAAACTTCTCATTAACATTATTATTTTTGTTAATTTATTAATTTATATGAGTATTTTACAAGAGTTTTTCGAATTGCATTAGAGGATGATGATCGGGAGTCGGAACCAAGAGATGGGAAAAAAAAAAAAAAAAAAGGGAAAAATCCATTCATAAGCTCACAGCAGCAAATTAATTCCCATAAAAGAACAAAAACTAGAATTTTCTTTTTCTGATAATTGCTGCAAGCGGCCTCTTCTTTCTTACCAAAGTTGATCCAAAAAAAGAAAAAAAGAGGATCCAAATTTAAAAAAAAAAACATTTAGCCACAACAAAAATATATACATCGCACCGCGTTTAAAAACAAGTAACATGAGCTACAACAGCAGCGACGACGCCGGCGGCGGTTCATTCAGATCAAACGGCAGCAGCTCCCTCCTCCTCATCCCCTCCTCCTTCCGGCCGGACCCACACAACTCCCTCCCAAAAAACCCTCCCGACGTCAGACTAGCCGACGGCGGCGGATCATGCTGCCGCGGCGTCGTCGCCGGCGGCTGCGGATGTGGCCCCACCAGCCAGCTGATCTGGTATGGCTGCAGGTTCAAATCCAGCGACAGCGGCATACCCGCCGCCATCGGAGGGGAGATCATCGGCGCCGGAGGACAGAGGGACGGGTGCGGCGGGAAGTTGGTCTTGGCCTTGGTCCCCCTCAGCGAGCGCGCGGCCTGGTCGTAAGCCAGCGCCGCCTCCTCTGGCGCGTCGAACGTCCCGAGCCAAACCCTAGTCTTCTTCCACGGATCGCGGATCTCCGCCGCGTACCGCCCCCACGGTCGCTTCCTCACTCCCCTGTAGTGCCCATCTCCACCTCCGCCTCCTTTCGAAGCCATTAACAAGATATAATAAAACTATCAAAACAAACTAACAACAATGACGAGTATAACAAATAAATTGAATAAGCGATGAGAGCTTAAATAAACAAAAACTGGGGTGAGAGTGACGGGGGGGGGGGGGGGGGGGTGCCGTTGTGGCGGGCGGGAGAGCCTGAAACTGAGCCGCCGCCTGAGTTGACGTGTCGCGGGGGGTCACATGAGACCCCACTTCAGTACTAATTATTTTTTTAAGAGAAACGGAAAGGAAAATGATAAAAGGATTTGTGTTTGTGGGGGTGACGTCAGCCCTACCGCAGGGCCTCGGTGGTACGGACTGACGAGCGGCGCCTGCCACCGTCAATTGGTGACATGTCGAGTATGGACTGATCCGATCCTTTGCGCTCGTCCCTCCACAAGCTTTGTTCCCATTTCCGCACAATTGGTCAGATACTCTTTTTCAGCGGCACCCATTTTTTCACCGTTTGATCTCTGGTGGGTCCCGCCAAAGGGGGAATGATTGGGGGGAGGCGCAGCAGGAGGGGGCACGTGGAAGGGAGGGGGAGGGTGGCGTGTTGTGGGGAAGGGGACAAGCACGTGGGGCCGACGCGTGTGGGGACTGGGAGCAAGTGCAAGGGCAATCGTCGACGCCGCTTTGACGAGTGAGTCTGGTTCCGGTTTGAGAGAGTTGGAACTTGGACGGTGAGCGTCTGTTGCTGTTGTTGTTGTCGTTGGGAAGAGGCACCGCCTCCTCTGCCTCTTGCTTTTGTCTTTAATGCTGCCGCGTATTCGTAGAAGCGGGAATTTCCATAGGAACACACACCCCTTTTTTTTTTTTTTTTTTTTTTTTTTAGCGAGTCAGCTTTTCCTATTGAGGTAGAGAAAGCTTTTCCTGAAAAGCACACCGTTAACCCCGAAAAGTTCTCTATATTTTCCTACTCATGTTCTAAAACACACCTCCCTGACTTCTTTGGAAATTTCCTACCTTCTCTTTAGCTTTGCTGCAGATCCGCCGTCCGCTGCCTCCACTCGCGATCGACCACTCGCCGCCTCCGCTCACCGCCTCCTTCTCTAGCAGCTCCAGTGGTTTAAGGGAGGGGAATGTGAGGTTGAAAAATAGGGCACTTTTAAAGTTTGCTCACTTAGAAAAAAGGTGTGCTACTTTAGAAACTCCCGTTCGGAGTTTGCAGTTTGGTCCTTGCAAAACTTGTTTTTATAAATATGTTCAGTAGACTCTGATATATTTATTTACATAATGTAATGACTATTATAAGTTATTCTAAATAATTTTTTTTATTTTTTGAAAACCTGGTGCGTTACCCTGGAAAGGATCTAACACAACATATCAGGGTGAGGAGAAACAAAGAAGTTACTTTATGTTATTTATGTTATTTAGTCGTTTTTGTAACCATAAGACATATATAAAAGTAATCCATACACTATAGCTTCTCGAATTAAAGTACAATATGAATCTATGAGTTTATATTTGATAATTCTTAAATTTTTATTATTGCTTTTAGGTGTAAGCCGCCCGTTCATTGTTGTTACTTCTGAATCGATAGAATCATACATCCCGAATGTGTAGAGTAAGCATTATAGTTTGTCCTAAGTTCACTTCGATATGCCTAAACCAAGACACAATCTTAACAATGATGTGATCTTATTGGTTTTCTTTGTTATAGTGCATAGAAAATAATATTTTAAGCAAAGACAGGTATGCTAAAAAACCGTTTCAGTTAATCTATAGAAACTTGTATGTTATTTTCGATATAGAAAATCATCATAATAATATTTTGTCGAGATAAATTATATCATAAATGACAGTTTAGGAAAATTTTGTTCATACTGCAAGATATGAACTTCACTGTTATTCAATAACATGTCAGAAAGGATGAATGAGAAAACTAACAAAACAAAGAAAAGTTCACGTTAATTAAAAACTTGGATTTTTACTATAAAACTTTCAGACTGGAGTGCTCCCTTCATATGATGAAAGAGTTTCGTACTGAGTATGTTGTTGGCACCGCGAAGAGCTTCCATATGTAATAATAATTAATACAGGGTCCAAAATGAGAAAAAGGCCAAGTTAGTGGAGCTAATGCAGAAGGCGCAACTTCTAGTCTGCGGGAGTTTCTAAAGGAGCACACTATTTTTCCTTAGTGAGCCCACTTTTCCTTTCCCAGTAAGTAGACTCTCTCTTGTAAACAAAGAGAATTTTTCCTAGTGAGCACATCACTCATATTCCAAAAGCCCCTCTCTAACTCCTCTCACCCACAATCTCTCTCCAACTCCTCTCTATCTCATAATCCATGTTAGCTTCGTTGCGATGCCGCTGACCACTATCTTCGACCTCCAACCGCCGCACCTCCTGGTCCCTTTCTCAGTTGAGAATTTTAATTTTGTCTTAATAAAATTAATTGTGGTACGGTGAGAAAGAGAGAGGGAGGAGATGTTGAAGACAGAGGCGTTCATATCCAAAAATATTGATGGTAAACTTGTAATATAAACAAAGTTTATAAGTGTGCTCAATATGAAAAATGGTGTGCTCCTTCGGAAATTCCCCTAGTTTGACCGTCTCGGACTGGAATGACTGAACACGTATTACCACGGCAGGCTATGCGATAGCTTGTGTTCTGTGTCAAATGATCCATCAGATCGATGGACAATGGTGGGAACAAAGCGAGACGAGACGAGACCAAAAAATACGAGATGGATGCTAATAAGCAGACCGCATAGTGCCACATGATATATCTCACGGTGGCGACAATATCTCAGTCTCAATGTATAGAGTGTATGATGCGTGTCGGCATGTGTCATGCAGTTTTTAGTGTCGGACGCTTATCTATCATGGAAATGGCACTCAATTTGATGTGTTTGTGCTTTGTAAACTATTAGAATACAAAATAATTTTGCTTAAATCTCACCAAAGCTTCTGAGTTTTGGTGTAGTGATAGAGATTTCAATATAGTATCAAAGCACTCATAACTTCCACCATCACGAATGTTACTGATAATCCCTCCAACCCTCCTACCTCCATTCCTCGGATAATCCAGGGACCATCCTTGATTTTGCCTCTCTTATACATTGTTTGTCAAGAGCAAATTTGGTTTTGTTGATGGTTCATTACCCTGTTCTCTGGGTGATGAGCCGCTTTGTAATGCGTGGGACCATACTAACAAAATGGTTCTTTCATGGCTATTCAACTCAATCGATCGAGATATGGCAACCTCAGTTCTCTACATCAATTTTGTCAATATTGTTTGGGCATATATCTTCATGAGCGTTTTCTCCCCTCAAACGATCTATATATCTTCAACTTAGAGTGTTTCACTGCCATTCACTTCAATATAAACATGTGCTCTTGCATCTTTTTTTTGATAGATCTACATGCGTGGCTTAGAACAATAGTGATCAGAATTTTTTTTTTTTTTTTCTGTGAATATAACCATGACATCTTTTAGTTTCCGTTTATTAATTTGGAAAAAGGATTTTGCTTCATCCTCTCGATCACCAACATCTATGATAAGTTAATGGACGCATGTCAGCTACTCGAGTTTACAGAAGTTGAAAGAGTGAATATGATCAATCTGAGGTCTCCTATCGATGCTGGCTAAGCATCCGTTCGTAGAAGAGTGCTACTTGGGTTAAATTATTGTGGGGCCCACATGGCGAGGTGTTAGGCCCGTAGGACTCCTGCTGGTGTTGGTTTTCTATTTTCACGTAGTTTCGTTTTCAAAACATTTTTCAGGTGGCTGATTAATTTTTGTTGAGGAGAGGATTCACGTGCTAGAAAATTAAACAATTCGACGAATAAAAAAAAAGAATGGGGGAAAATATATTCTTCCCTAATAATGCAGTAATGTACTCTGCTGAAGTCTTCAACATATACAGTAGCGTGAACGCGTCCCTTCATCACACTTGACTTGGACTTCCCAATCCCCCAAAATTCGGGGAACTTCTAAAGGGGCACAAGGTTTTTCCTAGTGAGCCCAGATTTCCTAGTGAGCCCAGCAGCAATTCAGAAAAGGAGAGAATTTCTTAGTGAGCACATTTTTATTCCCAAAATACCCTTCAGCTATATTTTCTCATCTCACTCTCTCCCCCACTTATCTCCACCGCCCTAAACCCAAAAATCTCCTCTCGTTTCTCCCCTCTTTCTCCTTCCAAACTCGCCTCCGTCCCCACCTGCCGCTGCCACACCCTCCGCCCCCTACCTCCGCCCCCACCAGCCGCTGCCACACCCTCGCCCCCACCCTCCGCTGCCACACGCCGTCGCCCCCACCTTCCGCTGCCACACCCTCCGCCCCGAGCCTCCGCTCCCACCCGCCGCTGCCACACCCCCCGCCCCCACCCTCCACTGCCATACGGCGTCGCCCCCACCCTCCATCGCCACACGCTCCGCCGCTGCAAGCCTCCGCCCCCACCCGCCGCTGCCACACCCCCCCTCCGCAGCCACACCCCCCAACCCTCTGCTGCCTCACTTCCTCTCTCTTGATTTCAGATTTCTGAGCTCCACTGTAAGTCTCTTTTAATTTATTAAATTTTGTTTAATTTAGTTTATTCTTATTTGGTTTGTTTTGGTTTGTGACTGTTCTAAAAACTGAAAATTTCTTGTTTGGTCTGATAATATTTTAGAATCGGAAAACTCTAAACGAATACATTTTTTTGCTAATATTGATTTTTAATATTTAGATTATAATTATGAAGAGAATATAATATTGTAATCGTAGTTGTAAAATATGCAAAATTTTAGTTATTTTCTAATTATAGATGTTAATATTAAAAATTATTAATTAATTTAAAAATATAATGGTATTGTCCTAATTGTTGATTAAGTAACAAATAACGGTTTCAGTGTCTTTAAATTTTAATATTACACTATCTTGTAGGTAAAAAATAAATAGATAAAATATGATATTTGTAGCAAATTATACTTTGTTACTACTTATTTACACATAGAAAAGTTACTGTTTTGATAAAAAACATCTATAAATGAAATATCTTTGTATTGCATAGATGGATCCAGCAGAATCTTCTCGCATTCGACCAACTGCCTCGTTAAGGAGGAAGAAAGCAACATCTCGACCACAAATCCAACGCCCGATACGAGAGAGAGAAATCGAAGTGGCCGTAGATACTGAATTAAATATAGAAACTCCGAATTTGATCAGATATGATAGTGCAAGACTAGAAGAAGGGAATACTGATGTAGGTACATCTCAAGATGATCTTCATGAGTCAAATTACCGAGGTCCAGTTGATTTATCAGTACTGGAGAGGTTCAAGACGCACGTTGCTCTCAAGATGATCTTATCGAACCAGAAGCAGACGTCAACCCCCGAGAAAAACAAGGAGACAGTGATTATATTATATGAGTTGTGTATTGATATGGATGACGTAAGGAACTTCAAGTGGCCAGTGTAATTGTTTTTTGCAAACATTTTGATGAATTTGTAGAATATATGGTTTTTGTTTGTAATGAACCCTATAGGTCGCTTTTTGTTTGTTTAATATAAACACTACGTTTGTATTTGATCTTATTTCTTTAATTCGTATGAAATCGTGTTTGTTTTATACGTAGGGGACGTTGTTTATAATCTTCACTATTTTATTGTATCAGTAATTGTATCGTTATTTTATTGTATCGGTGTATCCATGTATCACTGTATCATTATATCGGTGTATCAGGAGTATCATTGTATTTGTGTATCTGGAGTATCATTGTATTTGTGTATATGGAGTATCATTGTATCGATGTATCATTATGTGTCGGTGTATCATTGTATTACAATAAACGATGTATCAGTGTATCAATGTATTGCTACACAAGATGTTATTGAGTTGTAATGTAATTTTCCTCTTCGCAGACGAGTTCCATTGGGGTGTAATTTTGTTCTATATAACTTGTGACCAATATTTTGTATATCTCTTGTATCTTCAGTTGTGTTGGTCTTATCCGGATATGATAGTTTGGTCAAAACACTATAATTGTGAAATGTAGCGGTGTATCAGTGTGTCAGTGAATTATTGTATATTTTTTGCTTTATAAACTATATTTTGTGAAAGATTGTATAATTAGTTACTAATATAAGTCCTTAAAGTGACGTTAAATTGGGTAAAATAATGATTTATCAATTTATTACATAAATAGAGTGGGTGATGCAGCGGCGGCGTAGTAGACCAGTTCATGCCCCTGTCCGGACTGTCAGTCCGAACAGGGGGGATCCGTTCGGACTGAAAGTCCGAACAACTCTGGTCTGTTCGGATTTTCAGTCCGAACAGACTAGATCCGTTCGGACTCTCAGTCCGAACGGGTCTATTCGCGCGAGAGGGTGGACGCAGCGCGAGAGGGAAGAAGGGTAAGATCGGAATTTTTTTTAGAAGGTAAAGTTGAAATATAATTAGAACTTTAACTGGGCTCACTAGGAAAAAACTCGTGCCCCTTTAGAAGTTCCCAAAATTCGTCAATACAGTCTCCATGCCTGGACGTCTCGTGGGGGCCCAAAGCTGTGGGCCTCGGGTTCCCCAGCAATAGCGGCTCCAACTGGACGGACATGTCCTGGGCCACCGGTTGTTGGAATTGCGCATCCCATTGGGACCCACAAGAGTGCGCCTCTTGGAAATCAACATCCCGTGGGGGCCACTGCATGCGGCAGCTGACAGAATTTATAAATAAGCACACCACTTGTATCTCTGAAAAGGGAAATTCTATTTGCGCACTGCATTTTACTCTTGGCGTCCTGGATGTTCGTTACATCAAATTTCTATTTTGAAATACTATCATTTTACTCTCTACGCCCAATTTTTTTTCCAAAATATCCCTCCTCAAATATTTTGGTCGGGTATTAATACCCTACCAAGAAACGTGCTGGTCGGGTATTAAAACCCGACCAGCAAGCGAAGTCTCCTTCATAAAAGAAAACTAATTAACGGTAAATTTCAAACAAATATGTTTAAAACCTAAAAAAAAAAATTCAAATTGTATCTTAAATTTGTTCTCTCACACCAATTTCATATTGGAATTTTCCATTTGTATAAGAAAACTCAAACTCAAATTCCAAATCCGAATTTCATTTGTCACGGTGAAATCAAAGAATTTAAAATTCTTTTAATCTTTTCAGGAAATTTAATGTAAAAAATTTTAAGAGGTCATGAAATCAAATTGATGATTTTGTAGGAGATGTATTTTTATTAAATACAAAAAAAAATATTTAGGATTTAGAGAGAAAATAGAAGAGGAAAACGATGAGTCATAAATCCAAATTTTAAGAAGTTTTAGTTTTTAATTTATAAAGGTAATTTAGTCCAAAAAATAATGGCAAACTTGTAATTATTTATAAATTTGAAAACCGTGCCTTAAGAGTAAAATATCGGGTGCAAATAGAATTTCCCTTCTGAAAACACCTGTGATCGAACGAACCAACCGTTAAGTATTAATTTCCTAATAATTTTAATAATATTTAAGAATTAATTTTTGATCATAGGAAAAAAAGAAAGGAATAAAATAGCAAATTTGTAATTTTTTCAATTTTAAAAAATATCAATAAAAACAGTTATGTGCTTATTTGGAAACTCCCCTAGTTGAAGGATGCAATTGTGCTCGGTAGCAATGGGAGTTTCCAAAAGAGCACATCATTTTTCTTAGTGAGCTCACTTTCCAACTGAAACTCTGAACAAAAAAGAACTATCTAGTGGGCTCATTAAGAAAAGTGGTGTGCTCCTTTGGAAACTCCCGTAACAACAAGTTTCAAAAATTATGACTGGAATCTTGTATCGGGAATTATTTTATTTGAGATCTAAATACGTTGTAAGAGAGTCGGCCAGTATAATAATGAAATTTGATTAAAAAAAAGATAAATATTTGTGAAATTTGAAAAAAAAATCTAAAATATTACGGTATTTTCATAATATAAATCAACTGTTAATGCATTATTTTGATTAAACTTTCTAAGTATCACCGACCGTAAATTATGTTCATCTTTACATAAGTGGATCCGTTTATAAATTTTGCCACACAATGGACCGACATTTAAAAAAAAATTAAGATGTAAATTGATTATAAAACATTTTTAAGTTTTAAAATTAGCCTAATTAATAATATAAAGGTCTGCAAAATTATAATTTCTGTAGTTTATTTCAAATTTGAAAAGTTTATAACTTTTTGAATTACTCTTTAGTAAATGGAGAAAAAACTTTCTATTGCATCAATAATAAAATAATAAAACTCTAACAAATTTTATTGCTAGTGTTATCATCACTCTTCAATTTAGGAGAAGTTTCAGATTTGACTTTGATTTCTCAATCCAAACCCATGATCCTAAATATTATTATTACTCTACAAAGTAATATTACTTTATTTCCAAACAAAAATATATTTTTTTATTTAGTCAAATTCATACACATATATTCTTACACATATTATTTAAATTGAATCATTAAAACAAATTAACTAAGACTCTCACAAACTCGAACCAGTGATGTCATTTGAGTCCAGGATCAGTGGCCAAAAATGTATCTAACGAGAGCAATAAATTGCAATTACTTAGCTAAAACCTTTTGGGGAGCACATGCATGTGGGTCTAGGACTGAGCCGAACTGGCGACCAGTTGGCTGGTTGGTTCCAGCATTGGGGATCTAATTAGCTTTAATTTTATTTTAATCAACATTTTAATCAGATTAGTTAAGTTAGATAAGCCACGTGATTCACAAAAGATACGGCTACCTGAGGGAGAGGTTGTCCTCAAGATCCTGGGGGGGCCCACACGATTCGAAACCCCTTCCCCAAAAGTCCAACATGCAGCGTTGGCCGCTTTTAAAGTCCACATGCGAGCTGGTGTCCCTCTCGTTTGGACCCCACCGCGAGATAAATTGTCCCCACCGCAGCTGTATCACGCGGCGCTACGTGGTCTTATTAGCGTCCATCTCGTCCTTTTCGCTGCCGTCTCGTCTGGCTTTGTTCCCACTACCGTCCGTCCATCCATCCGATGGATCATCTGACACGGAACACAGGTTATGACATAGCCTGCCATGGTAACACGTGTTCAGTCATTCCAGACCTAGTCGGTCAAACTAGGGAAAGAATTTTCAAAGGAGCACATCAATTTTTTTTTTTTTTTTTTCTTCCAGAGAGCACACTTTTAATCCTTAATATTATAAATTTATCATTAATATTTGTAGATATGAATAGTCCTGTCTTCAACCTCTCTTCTCTCTCACCGTGCCCCATTTAATTTCACCAAAAATAAATAAATAAATAAAATCTTCAACTGAGAGAGGGATCAAGAGGTGTGACAGTTGAAGGTTGAAGGCGGTGGTCGGCAGCGATGTGGAGAAGCTTACAGGGACTATGAGATAAAGATATTTTTTGGAGATGAGAAGTGTGCTTACTGGAAAAAATCCTCTTTTTTCACGAGAGTAGGTGTGCTCACTAAGAAAAGTGGGCTCAATTGGAAAAATAGTGTGCTCTTCTAGAAACTCCCTCCGACTCGATGTTGCGCCTTTTGCATGTAGCTCCCGCAAGTTTTTTTGTCATTTTGGACCCTGTATTAATTATTATTACATATTAAAGCTCTTCGCAGTGCAAACAACATACTTCGGATCTGAAGGGAGCACTCTTTCATCATCTGAAGGGAGCACTTCAGTCTGAAAGTTTCATAGTAAGAATCTAAGTTTTTAATTAACGTAAACTTTTTTCTTTATTTTGTTAGTTTTCTCATTCATCCTTTCTGACTTGTTATTGAATTATGCTGAAGTTCATCTCTTTATTTTTTTTTGGGGATTCCAATATTTTATGCATAAGATTGCGCATCTAAAGTTCGTGGGAGCCATAAAAATAATACCTATCTGGCACTATTGTTTAGTCCAACGTTAGAGTACTCTAAGCGGCAAGTGAGTTGTATTATATCTCAAATGATTTTATTATTTCTTACGAAAAGAAATTGATACAAAAAATAAGCCACAACTATTATAGTATAAAGCTAGTTTACAATATGGACAAAATCTCTCTAAACTGCCATTTCTGATATAATTTATCTCGACAAAATATTACTCTAACAATTTCCTATATCGGAAATAACGTGCAAGTTTCCATAGATTAACTGAAATAGTTTTTGAACATACTTGTCTTTCCTTAAAATATTATTTTCTATGCAAAACTAATAAGATCACATCATTGTTAAGATTGTGTCTTGGTTTAGGCATATCAAAGTGAACTTATAACAAACTATAATGCTTACTCTACACGTTCGGGATGTATGATTTAGTCGATTCAGAGGTAACAACAACGAATGACTCACACCACGAAAGCAATACAAGAAACTTTAAGAATTGACAAACATAATCCTCATATTTTACTTTAATACGAGAAGTTATTATGTCTAGATTACTTTTATGTCTGTCTTATGGTTATAAAAATGACTAAATAACATAAAGTAGTTTATATATATATATATATATATATATATATATATATATATATATATATATATATATATATATATATATATATATATATATATATATATATATTTTTTTTTTTTTTTTTTTTTTTTTTTTTTTTTTCTTCCTCACCTTGTTATGTTATATTTTAGATCCTTTCCAGGGGAACGCGCCTGGTTTTCAAAAACAAAAAAAAATCATTTAGAATGACTTATAATAGTCATCACATTATGTAAATAAATATATCAGAATCTACTGAACATATTTATGAAAACAAAATATGAAGTTTTGCAGGGACCAAACTGCAAATCCCCCACCCCACCCCACGCCACCCCACCTCAGTCAAAGCGGAGGCAGTGCCTCTTCCCAACAACAACGGCAACAGACACTTACCGTCCAACTCTCTCAAGTCTCAACGCAAACCCAGACTCACTAATCAAAGCGCCTACGATCGCCTGTACACTTGCTCCCACTCCCCACACGCGTCGCTCCAATGTGCTGTCCCCTTCCCCACGACACGCCACCCTCCCGCTCCCTTCCACGTACCCGTCTCCTGCTCCCCCCCACTCCCCCAAAATTATTCCCCCATTGGCGGGACCCACCAGAGATTCACAGGTGAAAAAATGGGTGCGGCAGAAAAAGAGTATCGACCAATTGTGCGGAAATGGGAACAAAGCTTGTGGAGGGACGAGCGCGAAGGATCGGATCAGTCCATCCATACTCGACACGTCACCAATTGAAGGTGGCAGGCGCCGCTCGTCAGTCCGTACCACCGGGTCCCAGCTGTAGGGCTGACGTCACCCCCACAAACACAAATCCTTTTATCATTTTCCTTTCTCAGTTCCTCTAAAAAAAAATAATTAGTACTGAAGTCGGGTCTCATGTGAACCCCCGCGACACGTCAACTCAGGCGGCGGCTCAGTTTCCAGCTCCCCCCCCCCACTCCAGTTTTTGTTTATTTAAGCTCTCATCGCTTATTCAATTTATTTGTTATACTCGTCATTGTTGTTAGTTTGTTTTGATAGTTTTATTATATCTTGTTAATGGCTTCGAAAGGAGGCGGAGGTGGAGATGGGCACTACAGGGGAGTGAGGAAGCGGCCGTGGGGGCGGTACGCGGCGGAGATCCGCGATCCGTGGAAGAAGACTAGGGTTTGGCTCGGGACGTTCGACACGCCAGAGGAGGCGGCGCTGGCGTACGACCGAGCCGCGCGCTCGCTGAGGGGGACCAAGGCCAAGACCAACTTCCCGCCGCACCCGTCCCTCCATCCTCCGCTGCCGATGATCTCCCCTCCGATGGCGGCGGGTATGCCGTTGTCGCTGGATCTGAACCTGCAGCCATGCCAGATCAGCTGGCTGGTGGGGCCACCTCCGCCGCCGCCGGCGACGACGATGCCGCGGCAGCATGATCCGCCGCCGTCGGCTAGTCTGACGTCGGGAGGGTTTTTTGGGAGGGAGTTGTGTGGGTCCGGCCGGATGGAGGAGGGGATGAGGAGGAGGGAGCTGCTGCCGTTTGATCTGAATGAACCGCCGCCGGCGTCGTCGCTGCTGTTGTAGCTCTTGTTACTTGTTTTTAAATGCGGTGCGATGTATATATTTTTGTTGTGGCTAAATGTTTTTCTTTTTTTTTTAATTTGGATCCTCTTATTTTCTTTTTTTGTATCAAACTTTGGTAAGAAAGAAGAGGCCGCTTGCAGCAATTATTAGAAAAAGCAAATTCTCGTTTTTGTTTTTTTATGGGAATTAATTTGCTGCTGTGAGTTTTTTTTTTTTTACCTTAAATATTGGAGACGTTACGCTGTCTTTCTCATCTATTAATCCCCATTATCCTCTAATGCATTCCGAAATACTCTTCTTAAAGACTCATATAAATTAATAAATTAACCAAAAAACAATGTTAATGAGAAGTTTAACATGTGTGCAAATTATCTAAAGAGGTAGCAATTAAATATATTTCAGCTACTCTGGAGAAAGTCAAGCTTTTCTGCTGAATAAGGTGGCTCTGCTACGCTATAAGACAATAGCGAAAGAACTGGATTTGTTGTCAGAAATAATATTAATAATATTAATGTCTGGATTTGTTGTCAGAAATAATATTAATAATATTAATGTGTTGGCTTCCTAGTTAATGTTTTGTAGTGGAAGGGAATGGTTAGAGTATATTTATTTATTTATTTATTTATTTTCTAGCTAATGTTTTGTAGTGGAAGGGAATGGTTAGAGTATATTTATTTATTTATTTATTTTTGGGAGATATAATAATTTTTCTTGTCACTTTCTGATTTTTTATGCTAGTATATTAGATAGTTATTTTTTTAAGATTTTTATCCAATAAATCTTTCCTATGCTATGCTAGTATATTCGATAGTTATTTTTCTAAGATTTCTATTCAATAAGTCTAGACAGAAAAGAATGTGAGTACTAATTATATAACAAGAATGTGGGTGCTAATTATATAACAAGAGAAAGCTAAATAGTAAGTTCGAAAATTGTGTGGAAATGTTTTTTTGCTCAACAAATGCAACTTATGATAAAAGACGTATACAACATTATGTAATTGTGTATGAAAGATTGTAATACGTTGAGGTCACGTGTCCAAAAAAAAAAAAACATTAAGCATTATTTATTTGTGTTCTTTTAAATGAAAGATTAAAGAAAGAATAATATTTATGAAGTTTAGAGTAATATATTTGAGATTACAGCCATCAATTCCTCGATTATTTTTCATCTCATATTGAAAAAACTAGAAAGACCAAGACAGACTATATCACAAAATGCAAGCAAAGATGCTATTAGTAGGGATGTTCAGTCGATCGATCAATTGGAGATCGGAGTTTTTCAATCGAATCCGAAAATAGAAAGCTCTAATCGTCGCTAAATTTTTTTCCGAAACCGAGCGAAGTCGGTAATAGAGTTTATCTTTGCACGTTCAGTTGGTCGATTGGTCAGAAATCGAAATTCTCCGATTGAATCCAATGATAAAAGACTTCAACCGCCGCCGAATTTTTTTTTCAATCGGAGTCGAGCGAAACCGCTGGAGTCGGGGGTCCTATTCACCTCTAGCTCTCAGTCTTAATGAATATTGTGAGTTGATGGTGCAGTATCTAAGGGCTGATATATTCTGTTTGGGATTAAAGTATTATTACTTAATAGAGTAATAATAATGCATAGGATGATGGGTTTGGTATTGAGGAATCAAAATCACTACTGTTTTAATTGACACCTCCGAGAGTAATTACTTTATAGAGTAATTACTTGTTGCTGCCGACCACAGTTGCATCCTTCAACTTGGGGAATTTCTAAATGAGCACATTACTGTTTTTATTCACGCCTCCGAGAGTATTTCGTGACGTGTTTTTTTTTTTTTTTTTCCCCTCTATGGTTGGAAATTAATTCTCAAGTACTGTTAAAATTATTTGGAGATCAATACGGAACGGTTCGAAGACCCGCCAGGCACTAATCCTGAATCGGAACGGTGTTGTCGGTGATACCCGTGGTGTGCTTGTTTAGAAATTCCCTCAACTTGACGCATTGAGGGGCCCCCACGGGACGTCTAATTCCATGGGGCGCACTATTGTGGGTCCCAATGGGATGCGCAATTCCAACAGCCGGGGGCTCAGAACATGTACGTCCAGTTGAAGACGCAATTGCTGGGGAAGCCCGAGGCCCACAGCTTTGGGCCCCCACGCGACGTCCGGGCAGCGTCCTGGAGAGAGTGACGGCGAATTTGCCGTGTTGGGCAGTCCAAGTCAAGTGTGAAGAAGGGATGCGTTCACGCTGCTGTATCCGTTAAAGACTTTAGGAGAGTGCATTAGTGTATTATTAGGGAAGAATATATTTCCCTTTTTCCTTTTTTTTATTCGTCGAATTGTTTAATTTTCCAGCACGTGAATCATCTCCTCAACAAAAATTAATCAGCCACCTGAAGAATGTTTTGAAAATAGAAAACCAACACCAGCAGGAGTCCTACGGGCCTAACACCTCGCCACGTGGGCCCCACAATAATTTAACCCAAGTGGCACTCTTCTACAAACGAATGCTTAGCCAGCATCGTAGGAGGCCTCAGATTGATGATATTCACTCTTTCAACTTCAGTAAACTCGAGTAGCATACATGCATCCATTAACTTATCATAAATGTTGGTGATCGAGAGAACGAAGCAGAATCCTTTTCCAAATAAATGGAAACTAGAAGATGACATTGTTATATTCAAATAAAAAAAATTTCTGATTATTGTTGTAGATCTATCAAAAAATAGATGTAAGAGCACATGTTTATATTGAAGTGAATGGCAATGGAATGCTCTAACACATGAGGAAAAACGCTCTTGAAGATATATGCCCAAACAATATTGACAGAATTGGCGTAAAGAACTGAGATTGTCAGATCTCAATTGATTGAGTTGAATAACCATGAAAGAACCATCGTGTTAGTACGGTCCCATGCGTTACAAAGCGGCTCATCGGCCGGAGAACAAGGTAATGAACCATCGACGAAAGCAAACTTGTTCTTGGCAGACAATATCATGGTCATGGAGCGACACTATGTGGGATAGTTGTCTCTCATAAGAGAGACGAAAACAAGGATGATCCTTGAATTATCCGAGGAATGGAGGAACGGAGAGTTGGAGGGATTATTAGTAACATTGGTGATGGTAGAAGTTATGAGTGCCTTGATACCATATTGAAATCCTTGTCACTACACAAAAACTCATAAGTTGTGGGGGAGATTTAAGCGATTTTTTTTTGTATTCTAATAGTCTACAAAGCACAAACACGTTAAATTGAGTGCCATCTGTTGCGGAAATCAGATATCTTACCCACACAAATAGGCAACCAAAAAAATGCTACACAAGAACTAATGTCAGAAAATAAAGAAACTAATGCAAATAAGAGAAGATATAGAATTTAACGAGATTCGGTAAATATTACCTACGTCCACGGGCGCCAACAATCAATCAACTATCACCAAAGTTTCAAATTATAAAAATCTCTGATAAATTGGAAAGTCTCCCAAATATAAGAGAATTTTTCCAAAATCCAAAAATCCAAAATTACAATTTAAAATTTTTCAAATTCGAAAACTTTCCAAAATAAAAACTATTTTTTTTAGGAACAGTATTATAAAACAACTAATTATTTTTTAAGATACTCAAAACCAAAAACCCAAGGTCCTATTTATACGATTCATGGGTGGTGTCTTCTTAACTCCTAACCGATGTGGGACTAAAAGAGGCACACCCAAATTCAACAATTTCCAACTTGTCGACTAAGCCCCACATTGTCAGCGCCTCTAAACTAAGATTTTCAAACTGCTAAAACATTGACCAAATTCAAAGAACACTTGAATTTGGTCGAAATCACCACCTTGGTCATTATATCAGCGGGATTCTTTACAGTTCTAATCTTATGAAGTAGTATCTTCTCATCTTCAATAATTTTCCGCACAAAGTGATACCTGACGTCGATATGCTTTCTACAACGATTGATATAAGAGCCCAGGTTCGGATCAAGTTGTCGTCGGGTCAATGATCCAGGTTATGGCCTAAGGGGGAGTGAAGCCGATGTTTGAAGGCTGAATTGGTCGAGTTAATTTTGGATTTGATTTTCCATGTGTCGGCTCTCCACGTGGATGATTGCAAAAATTAAGTTGGTTAGATTAATTTTGGGTTTGGTTCCCACGTGTCTGCCTCCACATGGATGGTTGCCAAAATTAAGTTGGTATACTCACAATGAGGTGGGAGATTGTTAATTATTCATATGTGAGTATAGTCCCATATCAGATAGAACAAAAAAAGTCTATGAATTTAAATACAAAGTTGGGGTTTTAACCTAACAGTTTAAAATTTTGGGTCAGACTGGTTATCAGCTTTGCGTTTAGGCTCATCATCCTTCCGGTTAGACCCGACATTTTTTCCTAACACCATCTCCATGTCAGTTATGACACCAAAAATTGCTCCCCAACACTATCTCCATGTCAGATAGGCATATGACACCAAAAATTGCATGATACATGCCTGACACGCACCATACACTTTAGACATGTTGGATTTAAAAACCAAAACCTACAAGGTAAATTGCCCGACACTGTGTCCAGATGTGTTGGATTTTGAAGATCATGTGCCAGGCATCATATAGCCTTGCACTGCATTAAAAAATATTATCAAAGGATCGTTTCTTCAACATAAGAGATATTAAGTTAATAAAACCTAAATTCCTCGCAAACATTTTTTTCTCAAGGAAAAAGACAGCTCAAAAGGGTCAACCTACTTGTTACTAATAAGAAATGCCTTGCAAACATGTTAGGGGAATTTGGATAACTGCTCCTACGTTCTATGAGTTTTGCAAAAAGGTTGGCCTATCAAACTGCAATATGATGTTCAAGCTTATATGACACGGCTTATTTTTGCCCATAATGAGTCACATTTTAATTAAAAAAGTTGATGTGTAAGAATTTCATCAATTGTCCTGTAGAGCATTCTCGGCCTTCAATTTGATGCTCCATATGAAAAGGTTATATGATGGCAATAATAGTGTCCTTATCATTTCGTATCACATGCCTGCAGGCTCGTAGCTGATTATTAATCGTAAATTGATTTCAAAAGATAAATTATGGACTGAATGGGAAAAAAAAAAAAAGTCTACGATATTTAGGAAACTTAAACCCACAAAACTTCGGCGTGTCTGACATTGTAGACACGATCGTCCAACTATGTCCGACACTTACAAATTGTAAACTGCTATACACCGTACAGATCATACGCTATATGTTGCAAAAACTGTTTATGTTGCGTAGCTACTACTTGTATTCTCTGTTGCATGAATACAACCAAACCAAAACAGACATGGAATTTGACACGTTTTTGATATACACATGACATGCACGCAGCATTTGACGCACCTTTATGCTAGAAGCGTCCGTGCTCAAAAGTTTTATAAGAATAGTAGCAACCGCTAAACAAGTTCATATGAGCCAAACGATGAAATATACATTTGTAGCAATAAAATAATGTTTGACTATGGAAAATTATGATCCCCTCCTGCTCATGCCCGTGCCGAAGCACAACAAGTCCATGTATACAGGTCGTAGGAAGGAATAATTTTGGAATGCAAATAACTCCAAGATCTCTCTCCAAGTTGCATATGAAGCCATATGGGCATTGAAGATTAGGCGGAGAAAGCAAGAAGGGCGATCCACGTTTATCATGCATAGATTTGGCATTTTGGAATAGAGACTTGGGAGGAGCGTTAGGTCTTGAGGGTTCAAGCATGGAATTTTTGACAATTTCTGCGATAGTTGGACACTGTGCAGAATTTGGGGAATTTCTAGATGGGCCCAACTTTTTTTTCTAGTGAGCCCACTTTTTCTAGTGAGCACACCCTCTCTTTTGAAAAGAGAGGGTTTTTCCTAATGAGCACACCTATATTCCTCAACTACCCTCCACCATCTCCTCCTCTCTCTCCCACGTTCTTCTCCATCTCTCTTTTTAACACCAACTCCTTCCTCTCTCCCAACCAATCTCTTCCATCCTCTCATCCTTCGTAAAACCCTAAATTCCTTTTCCACCCTAAATCCCTTTTCTACCCTCTCTCCCAAGGTTTCGCCGGACCACCAACTGCATCTCGGCCGCTTCGCCCGCTCGCATCCCGACCGATCCCGCCGCTGACGACCCACACTCCGCCACAAGGGCGGGTTGAAAGGAGAAGAGGAGTTAGTGGTTTTTTTTATTTGAAAGTAAAAATGAAAACCTAATTTTTTGTGTAAATTTTTGCATTTTGATTTGGGAAAAAATTTGGAAATGAGTGTTGATGAGGTTAGATTTAGTTGAGGGGCAAATAAATTGGGAAAAAAAATAATTTCTTTACATTTTGTTATGGTGAAATTAAAGGCTTCATTGGTTAAATAGTTTAGGTTTTATTGTTATTATTGATTAATGTGATAGTTGGAATTTGTAATAGTAAAGTGTACAATTTATATTGTAAATATTAGTTGGTAGTTTTTTGTGCTTGGATTGTTAATTTTCATGTTCGAACTGAGAAAATGTACTTGCACATGGACATGCTGAAGAAATGTGGCTGAGTTGATTAGATCATGTACTTGCACAAAAGTATCGAGGTGTAAAGGCAAGTATCCTGGAGAGTGCACGCATGATTATATGGCGTGGTTTGATAAGGTATCTCGACGGTTTATTGGTCCGTCCACCCAAGCCTCAAATCGAGAGGGGGCGCAAGATGTCCCGCAGGCGAATACAGAAGAGGTCAGAATTGGTTTTTTAATTCTTTGTAATTTGATCAAGTATAATCATACTTATAAATGCTTTTGTCATAATATATGCAGAGAATTCATGAAGCTATAGTAATTATTGATCCCTTCTTATAGCAAGGCGAAACCGCAAGTAAGAGGCGTCCAAGTTTGCTCTATAATACCCTCGTCAAGATAAAATCAGCTCTGACTAGGTGCACACAAGATGATATTGACACAGTATTAGAACCCATATCGCAGACCCCATCGAAAATCCTAGCTCTGCAAGACGCCGTCAACCCACAAAGAAGCAACCCGCTCGGAAGCAACGAAGAGTCTAAAATTTGTTGGTTTTTTTTTTCTTTCAAATTGAGTCTCAAACTATAGCTTAAATGATTGTTCATGTCAACATGGAAATAAAGTTGTTAGCATGGGACATATTTTGATTTTATTTTATCGTTTCATGTAAATGAAGTTGTACTTAAGGAACATATATATATATATATATATATATATATATATATATATATATATATATATATATATATATATATATATATATATATATATATATATATATATATATATATATTTGAATTTTTGTAGCCTTGTATATCACTCTTTAATTAAATCTTTGAAGTTGCGAATGAATTGTAGATACGTAAAATTTTTGTTGCCGTTGTTCTTTGTCTTTGAAGTTATGAATGAAACTTTGATATTGTATATTTTGATACCAAATTGGGGGTATGAAACACGGATAAGTAATTATATTTGGTAGGGTATATTATTTATTTATCATATTCCTGTTAGTACATACCATATCAGGGTATTTCTGGCCATGTATTCTTGATCCGGAGTTATAAATCTGGATCATTTTTAGGTGATCCGGGACTGTAAACTCGGATCAAGGAGCCAGGGTCTGGCTCCCTGTCTGGGCTAGCCAGTCCGGATCAATTTGGTTGATCCGGGGCTGCTAACCCAGATCAACCGCATTGATCCAGTCTGGCTAGCCCGAATAGGGAGCCAGAGACTCTGGCCCCCTGATCCGGGCTAGCCATCTCGGATCAATGCCACCCATCCGGGGTGGCTAGCCCAGATGGGTTGGCCTGGTCCGGACTGGTTAGCCCGGATCAGGGGCTAGAGTCTCTGGCCTCCTGATCTTCCTTGTAAAACCACAAAAGAAATTTTTTTTCTATTTCCTAGGGTTTCACAATGAAATAACCAATTTAAGTTAAATATATATTTTAATTTCCATGATTTTTTACTAAAAAGAGTTAATATTAAAGAGGAATGGGATTCTGAAATGGGTTAGGGAGCAGGGGAACAGACTGACATTAATACCCCTTCCTCCTCTTGAGTCTAGTCTACCATCTTCACTCGGACCAATCAAATTGAATTCAATCTCACGCTTCCATATCAGACTTGCCCCTCCTTTTCTGGGAAGGAGGAGGTGAAGGAGCAAGGGAACAATCTCCCTCTCCTCTGCTTTCGTGCGGGAAAACAAAGTGGGCACTGGGAGGATGAAGGAGGAGGTGAAGGAAGGGTAATTTTGGCCAAAAAAATTGATGGCAAAGTGATAAATAAAGTGAACTTTTTAAGTAGGCTCACTAAGAAATATATTGTGCCCATCTAGAAACTCCCATAATTTGAGGTTGGAGAATATATAATATGGATTGCAATGAAAACCTTCCATCCCATGACCAAATATATCAAGTATTTCGCACAGAAAAGGATTGATGGGAACTGATGTTTGTGGGGCCTAAAGATGTGAAAGGGAAGACAAAGAGGTTAATATTCAAAGTTGTGGTTTAAAAGCTTAATCTTTGGAAATATGAACCACGCAAATAAGTTATATACGAGTCACCATAAGTCAATCTAGGAATTTGTCAACCAGATGCTGGTGATGTTTACGGTGCAAGCGAGCCTATTCCTTCGACGGACCGATTCGAATTCCAAAATTTAGATCCAACTGAAATTAGACTTTTAAGAGATGCTTCCCACAATTGGCTCATCTCAATGTAAGATCATAGTCTAGGTTTGAAATGGTAAGCCATTAGCAAGCCATTATCTCCAGGAATGAACTGTTTCGCTCTTATGATCTGGACTCGACTTGTGGCTGTGGACTGGGCACAGAAGCACTGCAGTAGAGTACTCTGTAAGCAATGAAATATGACAATTCCGTGAGAAACTGTCTAATTAAGTCTAACCAAGTTATCATCATCCTTGGACCCTACATGCATTACCATTTAAAACATGACAGTTTAGGGATGGTGACCACGATATACTTGGACCCCCTACATCTACAATCACAAATTTCTCTTCAAAACAACTTACCAGTCCAATGCTGAAGGCCAACAGACATAAACCAAAAGGGATTTAGAATTTCCAATCTTGCAAGTAAATACGTTAAGCTACTCAACCTATCGGCTATGTCAATCAACAGAACTCCCATGCAGCAGCAACTAAACCACATAACAACATGAAGTGTTCAATTCATTGTCATCAACATGCCATGCGATATAAAGTGTCCTGATCAATCGCAGAGTTTGCTTGTATGATGTTTTCAAAAAAAAAAAAAAAAAAAAAAAAATTCTTTGTTCTATTTGCATTTGATAATACATAGATTGTGTCCATTTTTATTTTGAAAAAGATAAATTTATCCTTAAATTGGGTAATACTCGTGGATATCTCTTACGCCTACACTTGCACTTAATCAAATCGAGTTCACACGTACGGCCTATGAGTTCATTTAGGGAACCGGTTGCCCAAAAATGGTGCACGCTAACGGCGGGAGCAACATAGCTTGTCATAGATTGAATGCAAACTTAATTAGGCAGCCAAATTCCTAGCTTTGATCTTGTGCACAAAAGTTAAAGGGCATGGTGTCATACGGATAAAACCTAAAAAAGCAATCTTTTTGATCGATTAGTGACCTAGATGTCTTAGTATCCACTGAAGAACAAGATGCAAATGTGTGAAAGGTGAGAGCAAATCAGGGAGTGTAGCTGAC
The DNA here is from genome assembly GCA_036321105.1 of Dracaena cambodiana. Classification (NCBI taxonomy): domain Eukaryota; kingdom Viridiplantae; phylum Streptophyta; class Magnoliopsida; order Asparagales; family Asparagaceae; genus Dracaena; species Dracaena cambodiana. Next base: position 56,662,864 of record JAYEPQ010000005.1, on the reverse strand, counting down.
TCAGTCATTTCATCAAACACAGTGCATGCACTCCACTAACTATCGTTGTCCAGGATTCTAGGGGCCGGGCATTTCTTAACCAGACACTAAGATCACACATCATGTGAAAAATTTTACAGTTCACAGATTCATTTTTTGAGTAAAAAAGAATAAAAATTTAATTCAAGATAACAAATGGAGACATCAAATATAAAGAAAATTTGTACAAAATTCAGAAGAAAAAGGGCGATCGCGTACCGGTCAGGATCGAGATCAATCGGAAACAGAGGCTCGTAGTGAAGCCTCACGATTTGTTTTAGAGAGTTGCTAGATGCGCCGCATCTTTCCTTAATACTAAGCATAGAATAGAAGAGATTGAAATTAAGATTTCTATTTTTTAAAAAAAACAAAAAATTTGACAATAAAGTATTGACGTATCCTAATTTTCCTGAAATTCCAACTTTTAAAAATTAAATTTATTTAAAAAAGCTTTATTTGGATATTTTAAAAGTATTAAACTTTATCTTTTGAAACTAAATTTTAGGAGTAACTGTTTTAACAACTACCCATTATATCCACTTTCTGCATCAACGCTCTAAAAAAAAAAACTAATTCAACGTTTTTGTTTCCCATTTCCTCCCCAATAAACCAAAAAATAAATAAATAAATAAATAATCTTCATCAACATCAGTATTATGAAGGCATTCGGATTGATCAATTACAAAACGAATGATCTATATGATTTAAGGTATTTATTAAAAATAATTTCTCCTCTCATTCTTTTTATCAAGTAATAATTTTTCATGATCACAATCATTCTGAAATAAATCATCGATTAGGAACTTTTTTTGTTAATATAGGATTCCACTTGGAATTGACAAGCGGTTTATTTTTGCCTCATATGTAATTTTGAAATTGATCTCAAATGTTATATAAGGCATATTTTGATGACATAAGATATGAAATTAATATCTAATGTCAAATATATGTATGTGTGTGTGTGTTTTCCCACTTCCAAGAAATTTTAGGTATTTTATTCGAATTTCATATCAATTTGGATCAAGTGAAAAACCCACACAAATGCTTGATAATATTTGGAATTATAATTCCAATAGTAATATTACAAGTAGCAATAGGAATATGCTTTTTTTTTCTGATAACAAGGATTGATAGTATTTTTTGTACGAATATGCTTATATTGCAAGGGGACCCAAGCATACACATACTATCAAGCATGACAACGGTTTTTTGTATCAAGCATGACAATGTTTTAAACGGAAAATTTAAAACATACACACATATGTGTGTATGTATCTGCACACATACAATCCCAAGCATTGCGCGGATTTCAAAATCATTGTTGATCACAAATACGGTTTTGTTTCTTTGATGTCCCTAGGTTAGGCTATTTTTTAAAATTCTAAAAGATGTACACATTCCAATAATTCTAGGCGAAAATAAACCGATTAATATATATAAAAAAAAAAAGAGGCAACATGGTTGAATTGCATACGGGCCTTCGTCTTTTTTTGTATTTTTAAACATTGTACATAACCAAATATTTTTTATAATTTGTAACGGATAAAAAATATCACTCTAATTTTTTTAACTTTTTTTAAATAAGTCTTCATTGCATTTCGACAAGACATGCGGACCTTCATTTTTTTTAATTTGAAACGGATAAAAAAAATTTAATTAGTCATCGTTGCATTTTTTATTAGATGACTGTTACTTGCAGATGATTAAAATCTGTAACGGTATTGTTATTGTGTTGTGACTGTTTTATCCAAAATTATATCACCAAAATTTTAATATTATTTTGTTTTAATAGTCCAGAATAATATATTTCTGTTTATAGATTAAAAATAAAAATACTTTGAATTTGTTACATGAATGGGATTTAATTCTTAGGATCATTCTCCATTAATTTAAGAAACCCATCGACAAATGTAGAGAATAAACAGTCTTTCATCAGTGTCGACATCGAAGCCGTCGCTGTCACGGACCTGCGACACATTGGTGGCCCTCAACGGTCATCGGGCCGCGATCAATGACCCATATATCATCGTCTTCATCGTCGTCAGTACTATTAGGATCCTTCAACGGGTAAGTGCGCGATACGTTGTCCAGTATGTCATCAACGTCGACGTTGAAAGCAATATCATCGTCGTCAAATATTAGGACATCATCTTCTTGGTATACACCGTCAAATCTAATCAGCTTCGGCGACGACATCAACTCATCGGTGGCAGACATCGGAAACTTGGACTTTAACAATGACGAAGAATCCTCCACCGTGACAGACATCGGCGGACTGAGACTTGGACTTTGATTGAATTCTTAATCATCGAATCTAATAAAACTACATAATACGATAAAATAAGGTGAATTAACTGCTATAAAATTAATTTATTTTACTGTTAAAAACTTAATTCTTTCCCTAATAAATATTATTCAAGCTTCATTTATGCATTAGCGTGGCAGAAACAAAAGTAAACAGGGGAATGACTATAGCAGACAAAAGATATAGAGAAAAAGAGAGAGTTGATGAATTTGTATTGCCCAGAAAAGATTTGGATTTTTAATGAATAAGTAAAATTACTAAAATGATTAATTAATGAACTTTTTGTGATATGAATGCAAAATAAATCTCGAAACGATGAAACTTAAAATATTATATCAAAATTGTACCTAATATTTGAATATTAAACAGGACATGCAATATCGACGCTAGAACACAGTTTATTGAAGATCAATCCAAATATTAGAGAATCTGAAAATTTATGTAGATAGTATGAATGATATGTTTATATTGTCATTTAAATAGTTTTAAAGCATATATGTTTTAATCTAATAAAAATATTTTTAATGACTTAAAACTTTAGGATGAGAGACAATATGCAAGCTCAGCGGATTATCCAAAGAGTTATTACATGTGAGGATAAGTCAGATATTCTACTTACGGCTACCAAGATCAACTTGAAAGAGCTTAATATGCAAACTGAAAATACAAAGGGGATGGTAATTTATGCTAAGATTATAAAATTTCCTAAATGTATTAAACATATTTTATTTATGATTCTAAATTATCTTACTCTAATTTATAGAATATGTATTATCGTGTGATGGCTGCAATTAGTGAACTACGAATCAATAGATACTAAAAAAAAAATATTAAAATAATAAAAAAATAATAATATAATTAAAAATTAAAAAAAATAAATTAAATTACTGCGGGCCCTGCGGGAATCTCCCGCGGGTGCAACCCGCGGGAGAATCCCACGAGTTGACACCAGCGGGAGCGATTCCGCAGGTGCCAACCCGCAGGTTTGTTTCCGTTGTTTTCCGATTATTTATTTCCTATTTTGTTTCGCTGATATTCCGTGATCCGATTTTTCAGGGATAATTGGAGCCGGATTTCAAGGTTCTTCGGTCTATAAAATACAGAAATTGAGTCCGGAGAAAAGACTTTTGGACTTTTGGACTTTTGGATTCTTGGACTTTGGGAAGATTTCGGGCGAGCTCGGGAAATTGAGAAGCGGAGCAGAGCCATCTTCTTCCAGTCGGACGGTCAACGGAGTGCACCAGCGAGGCTCCATCGCCACCCGAACCCACATAAAAAAGGGAATAAATTAATATTCCCGTTCTTGTAATTCCTCAGATATTTTGTAATCTTAATTTCGTTGTAATCAAACAATTTTTGCAATGAAAGGAGAAATCCAAATTTTGAGCAAACAAGAACTGACGACCACAGTGGGAGCCCCTCTGTTCACAACAGAGAATATGGTGGCGCAGTCTGATTTGGTAGCGATCGGATCTGTCGTTGAAACGCTGGTCGTAGAAGTCGACCAGCAAAAATATGAGGAATTTCTTTCTTCCTCTGATTCAGAGCCTAGGCGTCATCGCCGGGCAACGATGAAAAAAAGTGAGGCGTCATCGCTCACCGGAAATCAAAAGACGTCATCGCCTATGAAAACTTACGAGGGGTCATCGCCCGTTGAAACTGACAAGACGTCATCGTCTGTCAAGAACAAGGCATTATCGCCCGTTCCAAAGTCAAGCCAAAAGTCAAACCAGTCCCTGACCAGGTCCCAAAAGAGAAATTTGAGGCGTAAAACTCAACGAGCGCGCCTCAATCATACAGAAAAATTAGCAAAAAACTCCGGGACAGAAAACTCCGGGACGGTAGAAAATCTCGGAAGCAACCCCACGCAAACCTGCGGCTTGCAACCGCGGGTGGTTGTTTGCTCAAAAATTGCATCTTCCCTTCCATTGTTAAAATTATTTGATTACAACGAAGATTTGAGATTACAAAAATTCTGATGGATTACAAGAACGGGAATATTAATTTATTCCCTTCTTTTGTGTGAGTTCGGGTGGCGATGGAGCCTCGTTAATGGTTCCGTTGACCGTCCGACTGGAAGAAAATGGCTCTGCTCCGCTTCTCAATTTTTCGAGCTCGTCCGAAATCTTTCCAAAGTCCAAGAATCCGAAAGTCCTTTCTCCGGACTCAATCCCTGTCTTTTATAGATCAAATCCGCTCGAAATCCGGCTCAAATTATCCCTGAAAAATTGGATCACGAGATATCAGCGAAATAAAATAGGAAACAAAATAATGGAAAACAACCCGCGGGTTGGCACCTGCGGGATCGCTCCCGCGGGTGCAACCCGTGGGAGTTCTCCTGCGGGTTGCACCCCGCGGGATTCTCCCGCGGGGTGCAACCCGCGGGGTGCAACCCGCGGGAGCACCCGCGAGAGTCTCCCGCGGGTTGCACCCCGCGGGACTCTCCGCTCCCGCGGGTTGCACCCCGCGGGAGTCTCCCGCGGGTTGCACCCCGCGGGACTCTCCCACGGGCTGCACCCCGCGCCCGCGGGAGTCTCCCGCGGGTGTGCCTGCTGAGTATTTTTTTTTTTAAATTCTGTTTTATTATTTTTATTTTTCTGGTATCTACATAACCCCCTCCAAAGTTTTCGAAGTTCTGTATTGAACCGTACTGAATTTCGAAATACTTTGGATTCTTTAATTTTGGCTATAGACATTTTAAAGGATTTGGTCGATAGAGATAACTGTTAACTTATTCATTTATTCAATAAGAAGCAGAGGTGTGATTTTAACGTACACATTAGATGACAAGCAGATGTATGATATTAACATGCTTATTTTAAGTCAAGCAGAGGTATAATATTAACGTGCTCATTAGAATCATAACCGTTCAGTGACATCTAGTATGACGGATCAGAGAAAAGACAGAGGTAATATTAAACGTGTCTTGGAGCTTAACCTATTCAGAGGATCTGGTCGTGATAGGGACAAGCTGACTAAACAGAGGTGACAGTTAACGTACTTAGTCTTGAAATCGGACTATCAGAGGTAATTGTTTACTTGATAGGGAGATGATTTTCGTCAGAGGTGACTTTTAACTTAACGACATCAAAATAAAGTTCATCAGAGGTTGTAATGTTGGACTTGATGAAGTGTGAGTTTTCTTTTCTATCAGAGGTGAAATTTTAACGTGACAGGAGATTTAATCAGATTTTATCTCATTTGATTTTGAATTTTAATGTTAGAGGTATGATTTTAACTTAACAAATATTTTCGAGCGTCACTTGCTCTGTTGGAGAAAAATGACAAGAAAAGTTTTGTTGTCAGAGGTAAAATCTTAACGTGACAAGAGATTTATCTGATTAGGATTTTTAGCAAACCCCCAGCTATCAACGGATTTGATTAGCTTTTTCCAACTACCGTTTGAGTTGGGCTAGTCATGCTATTCCCCTCAGCATGGTGAGTTATCGAGAATTTTGTTTGGTCTTAAATGCCAAACTTTTCCTCTTCCCTTTGCCTTAGCGGCGCATGGCAGTGACGTATCTTTATATTTGGATAAGAATACTGTTGTGACAGACTTGTCGTGGGATTTTTAGCAAACACCCAGCTATCAACGGGTTTGATTTGCCTTTACCAACTACCGTTTGAGTTGGGCTAGCCATGCTATTATCCTCAGCATAGTGAGTTGTCGAGGGTTTCATTTGGGTTTAAATACCAAACTTTTCCTCTTCCCTTTACCTTAGCGGCGTAGGGCAGCGATGTATCCTTATATTCGAATAAGGATACTGTTGTGACATGTTCGTCATGGGATTTTTAGCAAATCCCCACCTATTAACGGATTTAATTGGTTTTTACCAACTACCGTTTGAGTTGGGCTAGCCATGCTATTCCTCTCAGCATGGTGAGTTATCGAGAATTTTGTTTGGGCTTAAATACCAAACTTTTTCTCTTCCATTTGTCTTAGCGGCGTTGGGCAATTTATACTTTTACCCCCAGCATGTTGGGATTGGCGAGAAATTTATTCTCTTCCCGTTGTCTTAATGGCATTGGGTAATTCATGCTTTTTACCCCTAACATGGTGGGGTTGGCGAGAAATTAATTCTCTTCCCAATACCTTGTCGGTGTTGGGTAGTTCATACTTTCTATCCCCAGTATGATGGAGTTGGCGAAAAACTTATTCTCTTCCCGTTGCCTTAATGGCGTTGGGTAATTCATACTTTTTACCCCCAGCATGGTGGGGTTGGCGAGAAATTAATTCTCTTTCCGTTACCTTATCGGTGTTGGGTAGTTCATACTTTCTATCCCCAGTATGATGGAGTTGGCGAAAAACTTATTCTCTTCCCGTTGCCCTGACGGCGTTGGGTGATTCATGCTTTTTTACCCCCAGCATGGTGGGGTTGGCGAGAAACTTATTCTCTTCCCGTTGCCCTGACGGTGTTGGGTGATTCATACTTTTTTTACCCCCAGCATGGTGGGGTTAGCGAGAAATTTATTCTCTTCCCGTAGCCTTGTTGGCGTTTGGTGATTCATTTTTTTTTTATTTTTTTGATTTTTTTTTGATTTGTTTTTATTTTTTTGATTTTTTTTTTGCAGGTTATGGGGTTTAAATTAACCGCCCTGAGCTCATCTTTGGAATTGTTGTGAGCCCAAGTGGTACCTTTAGACCACCCACCTTAAATATATCCGAGTTAACTCTAACTCCTTTTTTGTTCAGCTTTGAGCTGAACTGCTCCAGCGTCAATCAACGCTTGAATTTTATCTTTTAAGATAAAACAATTCTTTGTAGGGTGACCTACAATCCGATGGTACAGACAGTAATTCGGATCGTTAGTCTTCTCTATCTCTTCCGGCCTCTTGCTCTCCGGCAACTTCAGCATTTTGCGTTTGCTGAGCAGATTGAACATAGTAGCAGTATGTTCATTCTTGAACGAATACTGCTTTTGAAGCCTGGGCGATTTTGCTTGAAGCCTGAGTGACTTTGTTGTGTTGCTTTCTACCGCCATTGCCATTATGTCTTTCCCTTTAGAACGGGAAATAAGGAATGGAGATTCATTTGTACTGCCTCCGGTTACAGACTGCTGCATTTCGAGGCGTCGAAGTATTTCTTCGACTTGTTCACCTTGCTTAAGCAGATCTTTCCATGATTTGGATTCGACCGTGCCCATCTTGTCTATGATATCGGTCAACAAGTTATGTCTGCAGGTTTCCACAAGCGTGTCCTGCGTCATGCCATGTGGGCATCGAACAGAAAGCTCTCGGAACCGCTCGACATAAATTTTGACCGTTTCACCTTCTTCTTGCTTCGCTGCTAGCAAAGATAGTATAGAGACTTCTGTATCATCTTCAAAGAATCGGGCTATGAACTCACGTTCTACATCAGCCCATGATTTAATTGTTCCCTGGGGTAGCTGCATGAACCAGGTAAATGCGGGCCCCCGTAAAATGCTCGCAAATATCTTAGTCATAGTCGAATCATTCCCCATGAGATGTCCTGTCTGCGACAGGAAGTAGAAGATGTGCTGTTGCAGCGAACCTTTACCGTCGAATGACTGAAAATTCAACGGTTTATATTTTGCAGGGTAAGGTACGGTCTCCCATTCTATAGGATAGGGACGGACTACCCCCACCTCTTGCAATTTCTTTGGATGAAGAAGAGCTTGTAGTTGATTCTCCATCTTCTCTATTTTCTCTGCGTGAGGGTTGATGATAACCTTCACTTTCTCTTCCTCTCTTGAATGAGGAGGAATTTCTTCATTCTCGTCCTCTCTGTCCTCATTTATTTGGACAGGCTGTTTTCTTTCTTGTCGATCAGAAATGGACGACGAGGATTGGTTCTTCCTAGTTTGAGCCAACAACTCAATTAAAAGTTGTTTCATTTCTTCTATGGTCTCCTCTTGCTGTTCGAGACGTTTTTCTTGTCTCTCAAGCCTTTCAGAGACTTCTTCTAGAAGCGCGCCCTCTGCTTCAATAGAAACTCTTTTTGACCCTGGAGTGATTTCCTTATCCGAAGGGTTGTTTCCGACCACATTTTTGCCTTTATTAACCATATGTGATGAGGCAGTAGGTAGATCGGTTCCAGAGTACACCTTTTTCACCGTCCATATTCTTTTGGGCTCGGTGATCCGCTCAAAAACGGACCGTTTTGAGTTGCATTGGCAGTTTGATAGAACAGTTGAAATCAGCTGTTCGCATTGGCAGTGAGGAACATTTTGTGAGGAGTTATTCTTCCAATTGAGATACTCTCTCAAATCTTGAGGTATTTTCTTCTCTCTATTTGCATCTTGACGCCTCTTGCATAGTAAATTTGGTTCATAATACTGGAGAGTCTGCAATATCTCAGGACTGAGCTCTTTTCAGCATCAGATTGTTCCCCAACCCTCCTGCGGATTCTTCTGGAGTGCACGTTGTCCTGAGTAGTTGTGTGGGCCCCAGATGCCTCTGATAGAGAGATTAAAATTTTTGGTGCATGTTGCGTGCTCACCATAGGCGTGCTCAAAGAGACATGAGGGTTGTGTTCATTGAACGTAACCCGTCGGTGGTATCTGCGGGACGAAACCCGCACTTGTAACTGCAGATTGGCACCCGCGGTTGGAAACCGCGGGTTTGCCCCCGTGGGGTTATTTCCGAGGTTTTTTACCGTTCCGGAGAAGTTTTCTGCAATTTTTCCTATATGATTGAGGCGTGTTCGTTGAGTTTTATGCCTTAAATTTCTCTTTTGGGAGCGGGTCAGGGACTGGTTTGACTTCTGGCTTGACTTTGGAGTGGGCGATAACGCCGTATACTTGATAGACGATGACGTCTTGTCAGTTTCAACGGGCGATAACGCCTCATAAGTTTTCATAGGCGATGACGCCTTTTGATTTCCGGTGGGCGATGACGCCTCACCTTTTTTCATCGTCGCCCGGCGATGACGCCTAGGTTCGGAATCAGAGGAAGAAAGAAATTCCTCATATTTTTGCTGGTCAATTTCTATGACCAGCGTCTCAACCATTGAGCCATCGGCACCCGATCAGACTGCGCCACCAGATTCTCTGTGGTAAACAGAGGGGCTCCCACTGTGGTTGTCAGTTCTTATTTGCTCAAAAATTGCATCTTCCCTTCCATTGTTAAAATTATTTGATTACAACGAAGATTTGAGATTACAAAAATTCTGAGAGATTACAAGAACGGGAATATTAATTTATTCCCTTTTTTGTATGGGTTTGGGTGGCGATGGAGCCTCGTTAATGCCTCCGTTGACCGTCCGACTGGAAGAAGATGGCTCTGCTCCGCTTCTCAATTTCCCGAGCTCGCCCGAAATCTTCCCAAAGTCCAAGAATCCAAAAGTTCTTTCTCCAGACTCAATCCCTGTCTTTTATAGATCGAATCCGCTCGAAATTCGGTTCAAATTATCCCTGAAAAATTGGATCACGAGATATCAGCGAAATAAAATAGGAAACAAAATAACGGAAAACAACCCGCGGGTTGGCACCTGCGGGGGAGCTCTCCCGCGGGTGTGCCTGCTGAGCAATTTCTTTTTTTTTTTTAATTCTGCTTTATTATTTTTATTTTTCTGGTATCTACAGTGGCATCCGCGAGTGGCATCCCGCGGTTGCCAACCGTGGGTGCCAACCCGTGGGTGCCAACCGCGAGTGGCATCCCGCGGCTTGCATCCGCGGGTGCCAACCCGCGGGTTGCACCCCGCAGGAGCGAACCCACGGGTATAAACCCACAGTTGCAACCGCGGGTTGCATCCCGTAGATATAATCGACGGGTTACGTTCAATGAACACAACTCCCATGCTCTTCGAGCATGCCTATGGTGAGCACGCAACATACACCAAGAATTTTAATCTCTCTATCAGAGGCGTGCGGGGCCCACACAACTACTCAGACTAGTGTGCACTCCAGAAGAATCCGTAGAAGGGTTGGAGAATAATCTGATGCTGGAAAAGAGCTCAGTCCTGAAATATTGCAAACTCTCCAGTATTATGAACCAAATTTGCAACGCAAGAGGCGTCAAGATGCAAGTAGAGAGGAGAAAGTACCTCAAGACTTGAGAGAGTACCTCAATTGGAAAAAGAGCTCCTCACAAAATATTCCTCACTGCCAATGCGAACAGCTAATCTCAACCGTTCTATCGAACTGCCAATGCAATTCGAAACGCTCCATTTTTGAGCGGATCACTGAGCCCAAAAGAATACGGACGGTGAAAAAAGTGTGCTTTGGAACTGATCTGCCTGCCGCCTCATCACATATGGTTAATAAAGGCAAAAAGGTAGTCGGAAACAACCCTTCGGATAAGAAAATCACTCCAGGGTCAAAAGGATTTCCTATCGAATCAGAAGGCGTGCGCCTAGAAGAAGTTTCTGAAAGGCTTGAGAGACAAGAAAAACGTCTCGAACAGCAAGAGAAGACTATAGAAGAAATGAAACAACTTTTGATTGAGTTGTTAGCTCAAACTAGAAAGAGCCAATACTCGTCGTCTATTTCTGATCGATAGGAAAGAAAACGGCATGTCCAGATAAATGAGGACAGCGAGGACGAGAATGAAGAAATCCCTTCTCATTCAAGAGAAGAAGAGATGGTGAAGGTTATCATCAACCCTCACGCAGAGAAAATAGAGAAGATGGAGAACCAACTACAAACTCTTCTTCATCGCAAAAAGCTGCAAGAGGTGGAGGTAGTCCGTCCCTATCCCATAGAATGGGAGACCGTGCCTTATCCTGCAAAATATAAACCGTTGAACCTTCAGTCATTCGACGGTAGAGATTCGCCACAATAGCACATCTTCTACTTCCTGTCGCAGACATGACACCTCATGGGGAACGATACCCTGACTAAGATATTTGCGAGCACTTTAACAGGACCCGCATTTACCTGGTTTATGCAGTTACCCCAGGGAACAATCAAATCATGGGTCGATGTAGAACGTGAGTTCTTAGCCCGATTCTTTGAAGATGATACAGAAGTATCCATACTATCTTTGCTAGCAGCGAAGCAAGAAGAAGGCGAAACGGTCAAAACTTATGTCGAGCGGTTCCGAGAACTTTCTGTTCTATGCCCACATGGCATGACGCAGGACACACTTGTGGAAAGCTACAGACACAACTTGTTGACCGATATCCTAGATAAGATGGGCTCGGTCGAATCCAAATCATGCAAAGATCTGCTTAAACAGGGTGAACAGGCCGAAGAAATACTTCGACGCCTCGAAAAACAGCAGTCTGTAACCGGAGGCAGTACAAATGAACCTCCATTCCAGTCTTCCCGTTCCAAAGGGAAAGATATAACGGCAATGGCGGTAGAAAGCACACCGAAGAAGAAAGCATGGCCACGCAACACAGTAAAGTCGCCCAGACTTCAAAAACAGTATTCGTTCAAGGATGAACATACTGCTACTATATTCAATCTGCTCAGCAAACGCAAGATGCTCAAATTGCCGGAAAGCAAGAGGCCGGAAGAGATAGGGAAGACTAACGATCCCAATTACTGTCTGTATCACCGGATTGTAGGTCACCCTACAAAGAATTGTTTTATCTTAAAAGATAAAATTCAAGCGTTGATTGACGCTGGAGCAGTTCAGCTCAAAGCTGAACAAAAAAAAAGTTAGAGCTAACTCCGACACATTTAATGTGCGTGGTCTAAAGGTACCACTTGGGCTCACAACAATTTCAAAAGCGAGCTCAGGGCGGTTAATTTAAACCCCATAACCTGCAAAAAAAAATCATCAAAAAAAAATTTAAAAAATATATATATATATATATATATATATATATATATATCAAAAAATTAAAAAAAATGAACTACCCAACGCCGTCAGTGCAACGGGAAGAGAATAAATTTCTCGCCAACCCCATTATACTGGGAGTAAAAAGTATGAATTACCCAACGCCGTCAAGGTAAAGGGAAGAGAATAAATTTCTCGCCAACCCATCATGTTGGGGTAAAAGCATGAATTACCCAACGCCATCAAGGCAACGGGAAGAGAATAAATTTCTCGTCAACCCCAACATACTGGGGGTAAAAAGTATGAATTATCGCCGTCAAGGCAATGGGAAGAGAATAAATTTCTCGTCAACCCCAACATACTGGGGATAAAAAGTATGAACTACCCAACGCCGTCAAGGCAAAGGGAAGAGAATAAATTTCTCGCCAACCCCATCATACTAGGGGTGAAAAGTATGAATTACCCAACGCCGAGAAGGCTACGGAGAGAGAATAAATTTCTCGCCAACCCCTTCATACTGGGGGTAAAAAGCATGAATCACCCAACGCCGTCAAGGCAAAGTGAAGAGAATAAATTTCTCGTCAACCCCTTCATGCTGGGGGTAAAAAGTATGAATCACCCAACGCCGTCAAGGCAAAGCGAAGAGAATAAATTTATCGTCAACCCCACCATACTGGGGGTAAAAAGCATGAATCACCTATGCCGTCAAGGCAACGGGAAGAGAATTAATTTCTCGCCAACCCCATCATACTGGGGGTAAAAAAAAAACTATGATTACCCAACGCCGACAAGGCTACGGGAAGAGAATAAATTTCTCGCCAACCCCACCATGCTGGGGGTAAGAAGTATGAATTGCCCAACGCCGACAAGGTTACGGGAAGAGAATAAATTTCTCGCCAAACCCATCATACTGGGGGTAAAAGTATGAACTACTCAATGCCGTCAAGGCAACGGGAAGAGAACCAGTTTCTCGCCAACCCCTTCATGCTGGGGGTAAAAGTATAAAATGCCCAATGCCGCTAAGGCAAAGGGAAGAGGAAAAGTTTGGTATTTAAATCCAAATGAAACCCTCGACAACTCACCATGCTGAGGATAATAGCATGGCTAGCCCAACTCAAACGGTAGTTGGTAAAGGCAAATCAAACCCGTTGATAGCTGGGGGTTTGCTAAAAATCCCATGACGAACATGTCACAACAGTATCCTTATTCGAATATAAGGATACATCGCTGCCCTGCGCTGCTAAGGCAAAGGGAAGAGGAAAAGTTTGGTATTTAAGTCCAAACGAAATCTTCGACAACTCACCATGCTGAGGGGAATAGTATGGCTAGCCCAATTCAAACGGTAGTTGGTAAAGGCAAATCAAATCCGTTAATACCTGGGGGTTTGCTAAAAATCCTAATCAGACAAATCTCTTGTCACGTTAAGATTTCACCTCTGACAATAAAATTTCTCTCGTCATTTTTCTCCAATAGAGCAAGTGACGGTCCAAAATATTTGTCAAGTTAAAATCATACCTCTGACATTAAAATTCAAAATCAAATGAGATAAAATCCGATTAAATCTCTTGTCACGTTAAGATTTCACCTATGACAGAAGAGAAAATTCACACTTCATCAAGTCCAACATTAAAACCTCTGATGAACTTGTTTTTTATATCGTTAAGTTAAAAATTATCTCTGACGAAAATCATCTTTCTATCAAGTTAACAGTTACCTCTGATAGTCCGATTCCAAAACTAAATATGTTAACCGTCACCTCTATTTAGTCAGATTGTCCCTATCACGACCAGATCCTCTGATAGGTTGAGCTCCAAGACACGTTTAATATCACCTTTGTCTTTCCCTAATCCGTCATACTAGATGTCACTGAACGGTTAGGATTCTAATGAGCACGTTAATATGATACCTCTGCTTTACCTAAAATAAGTATGTTAATATCATACCTCTGCTTGTTATCCAACGAGTACATTAACATCATACTTCTACTTGTTCTCCAATGAGCACAGTAAAATCATACCTCGCTCATATTTTATGAGATTATCTCTATCTACCCAATCCTTGACACGCCTCATAGCAAAAAAAAAATAATAATATATAAAAAATAAATTAAAAAAAAATAATAATAATAAAATAAAAATAATAAAAATATAATAATAATAATTAATATATATATATAATAAAATAAAATAAAAATCCAAAGTGTTTCGAAATTCTGTACGACTCAATACAGAACTTCGAAAACTTTGGAGGGGGTTATGTAGATACTACAAAAATACTAAAATAATTAAAAAATAATATAATTAAAAATTAAAAAAAAATAAATTACTGCGGGCCCCGCGGGAATCTCTCGCGGGTGCAACCCGCGGGAGAACCTCGCGGTTGCACCCGCGGGAGCGATTCCGCAGGTACCAACCCGCGGGTTTGTTTCCGTTGTTTTCCGATTATTTATTTCCTATTTTGTTTCGCTGATATTCCGTGATCCGATTTTTCAGGGATAATTGAAGCCGGATTTCGAGATTTTTCGGTCTATAAAATACAGAAATTGAGTCCGGAGAAAGGACTTTTGGACTTTTGGATTCTTGGACTTTGGGAAGATTTCGGGCGAGCTCGGGAAATTGAGAAGCGGAGCAGAGTCATCTTCTTCCAGTCGGACGGTCAACGGAGTGCACCAGCGAGGCTCCATCGCCACCCGAACCTATATAAAAAAGGGAATAAATCAATATTCCCGTTCTTGTAATTCCTCAGATATTTTGTAATCTCAATTTCGTTGTAATCAAATAATTTTTGCAATGAAAGGAGAAATCCAAATTTTGAGGAAACAAGATCGTTGTGGTACACTGCTTGCACAAGCTGCAACAAATTGGTCCAATGGAGAGACGACATTCCATATTGTGAAATTTTTAGTGTTGATTATCCAAATACTTTTCTGAGGTATGCTTCACGCTTACCTACTTTTGAATTTAAATACGTGATATGTATTGTACTCATTTGAACAATTTTTTCTTTCAAGATACATAATACGAGTAAATGTAAAAGATTATAGCGGAGAGACTATGTTTACAATTTTTTATAGGAATGCAGAGTTTCTTATGCGAATGATAGCGGATAGACTTTAATTGTTAAGGATGCAAGTAAGTTATATCTATTTTTTTACTTTTAGAAATTACATACATATTGTTGGTTATAATCATTGCGTGTGTTTATTTAGGATGGTGGAAGTAAAATATTGGATAAAGTTATATGGAATATTTTATGACAGCCGTTTATATTTCTTATATTAAGTGAATTAAAGAGAAGTGAGATAGACCATTAAAATAGATTTGTGATCTATTCAATACATCGTGTGGTCTACGCTGAAGCAAGTTACGAAATGCTGGGAGACATTGAAAAGCTTGAGATTTTTTACAAGAGGTAAGAATAATAGATTAGCACAACTAATTAAGTATTATATCCGTTATACATATGAAACATAACATACAAAAATGTATATTTTTCAGGAAAAGGAAGACGAGATGTTGAATGAGCCTAACATGGATTCAAAGTGGTGTTTTTTATTTGAAAATCAATTTGTATACATAGAACTGCTTATTTCTTATTTGTAGATTTTATAAAAAACTCTTTGTAAATAAAATCTTAATTAATGTTGTGAATTTATTATATACATTTTTTTTTCCAGTTGATTATGTTTAAAATTATGCAATTCCATTTGTTACGAACTTTACTTATCTTATGATATTATAATATATTAACACATTATCATCATTTTTATATTAATATAAATTACTGTAACTTCGTTACGAAGGATCCCAAGTATTGCGCGGGTTTCCCACTTGTTGAGAACTAGTAGGGAATTAGTCTAAGAAATATTGAGAGAGAAGTATGAAATAGGATTTAGGAAAATGTAAATTGGTCAATAAATTATAAATGATAGAATTATATTGAAATTGAAAATTTCAAATTTACATAATTAGTTGATGTATTAAGAATTTCTCTTTCAAGATTTTTGGGAGTTTCTAAAGGAGCACACTATTTTTTATAGGAAGCCCATTATGTAGGGTATTTTTGGTTCAGATTTTCAATCCGAACAGTTGTTAAGTGGGCTCATTAGGAAAAATGGTGTGCTCCTTTGGAAATTCTTTTTTTTTTTTTAAGATGCCAATTGGTTGGTCTGAATCTGACGGGTCGGATTAGATTTCGTTCAGACCTAATCCGGTTGATCCGACCTCCTGATTTTTCTCAATTACAGTTTCTAGCTATATTTTATAGCTCAAATTTTATGAATTCTTCAATTTTTTTTTTGTTTGGTAGGGAAAGAAAATTTCATGGAACCCTTCTCCCTTTGTTTTTTTTCTTTAATCAGTAAAATTTATTCTAAATATCTTCACATAAGAATCTATCTTCATCTTTGTTGCCGCCACAGCCATGCGTTATTTTTTCTGTGCTTCATTACACCTTAATGAGTTTGATACACTCTAATTTTTATTAAAATAGTAAAAAATTAAATAAAATTTCTAATAATACTTTTCTTAAACAAATATGGACAGACTCCATCCATTCATCGTAGCTAAGAAAAACATTTTGTCGTATTGATTTTAGTCTCTGACGAAGAGAAATACTTAAATTCTTAGATCCAAAGTCATATTAATTTTAGGGGTATTTACTGGTTTGTCCCTCAAATCTTTATATATTATGATTTAGTCTCCCAAATCTCCTAAGTTACTACAATTTAGTCCCCCTCCCTAACTTTTGACCTGATATTACCATTTTATCTCTCCTTATTTATTCTTTATTTTCCTCTTCTCCTTCTCTCTTCCTCCTCTCTTCCTCCTTTTTTTTATTATTCCTCCTCTCTTCTCCTTTTTCTTCCTTCTCTCTTTCTCATTTTTTCTTCATTGGGAAAAGAGAGGAGGAAGAGAGAAGGAGAAGAGAGGAGGAATAATGAAGAAAAGGAAGAAGATAGGAGGTAGAGAAAGAATAAATAAGGAGGGGTAAAATGGTAATATCAGGTCAAAAATTAGAGGGAGAGACTAAATTGTAGTAATTTGAGAGGCTAAATCCTAAATATGAAGATTTGGGGACTAAATCATAATATATAAAGATTTGAGGGACAAACCAGTAAGTACCTCTTAATTTTATTTCCTTCACAAATAACGAAGAAATGGGAGTTATCCTCAGCATTAATTCAAATTCAAATATCATCATAAATCACGAATTGATACCACAAATAATGTCACCCATGGGTACAACAAAACAAAAATTAACTAACATTAATTACGATCCAATACTCACCGATCAAACCACAAATAATGTCACCCATGCATACAACAAAACAAAAATTAACTAACATTAATTACGATTCAATACTCACCGATCAAACTCAAATAATGTCACCCATGCATACAACAAAACAAAAATTAACTAACATTAATTACGATCCAATACTCACCGATCAAACCCAAATTAACTGCCATTAATCCACACATAAACACTGCTCAACACCGAAACGCCTTTAACCAACTAAATCAACGCGCCTCGATGACCACACCTACGCTCATCAGGCAACGGATACAAAGGCCCGCAAATCACCGACACCCGTCAATGGGCCCCACATGTCAGTGGAACAGTATTAAAGCGGGTATATTTTTTATGGAAATACAGCAGACCGCCCGCTCCTCAAACTTCGCTCCCGCACACCCCCGCTCACCCCGTGCGTGCGGGACAACTAACAAATCTCCGGCTTTCAAACGCTACTCTCTTTCTCTCTCTCTCCACCATTTCTCTCTTTTGCCCGCTCCTTTAATAAAGAGTGCGCCCCGCAAACGTGGCGTGCCGATATCAAGGGGGGGCCCGCCGCCCGAAAATAGCCGACGCCAACAGCAACTACGTACGCACCAACAACTGCGTGTCCTTCCTCGCACGTCACCGCCCCCCCCCCCCCCCCGGTCCCACGTGCACCCCACCCCACCCCACCCCCACCTAAACGCAATATTAATTAAGATTTAATGAAACGAAATAAGATTAACTTGTCGCCGCTATTGGTAAAGCGAAATCTCCTGCGTAGATTCCGACGGGCGAAGACCGGGGCCCACAACTCCTCTCTTTCTCACAACTCAAGCGGCCGCTGCGCATCTGCCGCTTTCCCCCGCGCTGTGGGCCCCAACACCACCATTTGAATATTAATTTCTCAAAAGAGAGCCGTCCCCTTTTGGAACGGGACGTTGTAGACGTACACGTGTCCTCCTGTCTCGGATCTCAGATCTGAAGGCAGACGTCCGTCAACACGCTTGCCCCATTTCTGCGGTCTCTCTCTCTCTCTTGAATTGAAGAGAGAGAAGGTGGGAGGGGAAAGTGACAGGGGCGGTGCCGTGCCCCCACGAAGCAACAGCCGCGGCAGCATCACCTCGTGATCCGGTTGCTTCGTACCCATCCACCGCCTATCTCCAGTCATTTTATCAACTATTTTCTTTTTTAAACAATTATTCTTTTAGAAACGGATAAATTAGAATTTTTTTTTTTTTTAAAAAAAACGAAGTTGGACGCTGCCGGCTTCGGCCGGAACAAGCAAGGGACTTTGGCCGGCCAAAACTTAGATACAAAAATAGCAAAAAATAATTATGAGAAATCAAAATATTTCATTGATTGATAAACGGAGGAGATTGCAAACACTGACAGATGAATCTCAGTGAAAAAAGCGGGATGATGTTAATATTTACAAAATGATCTCCCAACAGCTCTCTTCCTCTAGATACGGTCTCTCTCTATTTTTTTTTTTCCCTTAGTTTTCATCAATTTTTTTTTTTCATTTTTTTTTCTAAAAATTGGAAAAAAAAAATGGAAGTTGCAACGAAACGTAGAACTTTTATGAAATTAGGTAGATCTCGCCGAACTACGCGTCCTCCGGTGGAGGCTGGTTGAGATCGAGATCAAAATCAAGAACCCGCTTCTTCGGCGGCGGCGGTGCCACGTCGACGACGGACGACGAGTCTGAGTCGCTCTGGAACCCGCTCGGAATCGGAGCACGGAAATTCGTCAACACTAACGGCGACTCCAGCGTCATCCGGTGGTGCCCGTGGCAGCCGGCAGCGGCCTTCGCCTTCTCGGATCTGACGATAGCATCGAAAAAGAACATCTGAGGAGGCGGCGGCGGCGCCACCGTCGGGTACTGCTGGAACGGGAACCTCGCCGCCCCGTGACGGAACAGATCTACCGGCGGCGGAAGCGGCGTCGCCATCGGAGGCACCGCCGCGTCCCGGCTGGACGACTCAACGGTGCTGCTCTGGCTGCTGGGACTTCCACCGCCGCTGCCGGCGGCGGCGGCGCTCGTTGGAGGAGGAGCGTAGGCGTCAGGGTACGGGAAGTTGGTCTTAGCCTTGGATCCGCGGAATTCTCGGGCGGCGGCGTCGTAGGCCCTCGCCGCCTCCTCGGCGGTGTCGAAGGTGCCGAGCCAGACCCTGCTTTTCTTGCCGGGGTCCCGGATCTCGGCGGCGTATCTCCCCCACGGTCGCTTCCGCACGCCTCTAAAATGCGCCTCCTTCACTCCGGTGGCCGCCTTCGGAGCGGCGGCACTGCCGTTGGCCTTGTCTCGCGGTGCCATGAGAATATTTTATATATATATTTTTTCTTCTGTTTTGGATTTGGTTGAGTTAGAGAGGGGGTGGGGGTAAAAGTGATGAGAAATGGGAAGGGGGTCTCGCGATTATATAGAGCGGATGAACGGTGAAAGGGGGCAAAAAGAGAGGAGTGGTGGAGCGGAGAAATTGAAAAATGAAAATATTCGGCGCAGTCAACGAGCTCTTTGACTGTCCCTCGCCCGCCGCCCTCGTCCTTAAGCGTGGCGGCCTTTCATATGCCGCCTCTTAACCCCACCCACTTACTCTGCACCCACTTTTCACCCATCTATTTCAAGCTTCGTGCTTGATAGGTTGGGTTGAGACTCGTTCCAACGGATTAAGCACCACTAAGAGTATCATTTTCCTAATCGAATAATTTAATTGCGAGGGGGGAGATGACGTGACACATGGGCAGAGGCGACACGATGACCGCGGCGGACCAGGGGCGGCTGTTTGCTTGGGGTTTAAACTGACGGCGTCAAAGCAAGAGGGTGGGGGCGGCTGATGAGGGAGAGCGGAGAGAGTGACGGCGGTAACGGAGGTGAGAGACGGGAAGGGGGCCCACCATTTGTCGGCATCATCCGCATCTTCGCCGTGTAACTTGGATCCGGGGGGGATGACGTGGGGCCTGCAGGGGAAGTGGTCCCGGGCTTGGACGGACAGTTCGCAGCAGGGGGGCGAGGAGGCCAGTGGGTGAAGGACACGTGTCGGGGGGAGTTTCGGTGAGGGGGGCGTGAATCCTGTGCCGAGGACGCGCCTGGGGGCCGAGTGTATGTTCCCCGCGTGGAGAGATGCAATTATTGTTTCTTTATTTAGTCGGTATTACTTTTGCATATTCAACCCTCTAATTCAGCATTTTTGAGATATGTGCACTCACCGAGTACCCTTGGTAGGTTATATATATACAATATTTCATGCTTATACCAATACATATATACAGTATTGGGTCTATGTATTTCTTTTTTAGGAGAACCCTTGCTTATAGTCTAGTAATGCTCGATTTCTTATCATTTAATTAATCCATATATATTTTTAAAGCTTATCTATTTATTATGATATCGCATGAGAAGCAAAACAAAGAATAGTTGACTTTATAAATTAGCTACTGACATCCAACAGTTAACGTACACTTTTATCTTCACCACTCGACAATCTCAAATTGGATTTATGCGAAAGTGTTCCAGAAAAAAACGTCAGCTTTATGATGTTCTTCTCCCCAGTATTGTCATGTACTCTTGCTTAGAATGTCCAAAATGAAATGAAAATAGAAGGTCGAGAGCACCATTTGTAAATAAAATCTCTTGTCCAATTAAAATAATACGACACCGTATACATTTGGAAAAATTTTGTTACTCTTCGAGGAAGACAAGATTTGGACGCATACTGTCTAGAATTGAAACCAATATTCTAGCCATATACTGCCGATGCTAATTCTACTATTTCATTAAGTTAGTTTGTTGGTGGAATAAAAAATTGAACAGATAATTGGATAATAATAAAGAGTTAGGAAGAATCTCAATAATGTAGAGTTAATTGGTAAAATAAGATAACTAAAGTGAAAAAAATGAGTTATTTTGCAACCCTACTACTAGCTTAAATAAGTAGATATTATGTGATTATCTTTTATATAGTTACATAAACTTTCTGGTAGTGTATATATTCCAAAAATATATATATATTTCGTGTGTTTTAATTTACTTGTGTTTTGATGAAGAAGACTCAACAAACATGCCATCATTACATTTTACTTATTTTGGAAAGATGATAATAAAGAAAGCGTAATAGATTTTTATTTAACTATTTATTTAGTTGATGAATCTCTCTAATTTGACTTTTTAAATCTTCTCCCTTTTCTTTTCACCCTTAAATTAGAAAATTGAACAAGTATTTTTTTCTTAGATTTAGATGTCTCAACCATATGTACAATGTTTAAGATCTCATGTAGATAATTTTAAAAAAATAATCAACCATTTATGTCTGAAATATTACTAATCCTAACAATTTTTTTACAATAAAAAGATACAATATCAAAATCAACATCATTTGCAAATACAAGTATCTTAAAAATTTGCAAATATTTTCATTAAAATATACTAATACACTTTGAAAATTTAAGTTGTATATTTTTTTTTTCCTCATGAGCTCATATCCATTCCACCTCAATACGACTATACTACATAAGAAACATATACGTATTTAAAAATCCTTATTTCATTTTCAAGAGAAATACGAAACTTAATTTCATAAACATGCATAAGTAATAACTCAATTTAGAGGGTGCTATTTAGAAAAAGCGGCCCAATAAATAATGTAAGAGGTGGGAAGGTGGGGCGACGGGCCCAAAGTTAAATCCAACCGCGGAATATTAAAAATAGTGTGGATCTGCTGACCTTTTCAAAACCAATAAATAAATATATAAAGTGCCCAAAAATTAAATAGCGACGGCTGCTGATGCAACAAATGAGAAGAGCCCAAATTGACGGCAACCGGTTCGGGCCGGTCATCTCGTGACAACGACGGGTACAAGGTCTCTCTCTCCATAACAAAATCCGACCCATAATCGGTTAGGTGTCTTTACGTGCCGCCTATTTATTACGTGCTACGTGTCTCGATTCCAAGGTAATCCAATTGGGAGCAGACACGCTTTGGTTACCGGCTCGACCGGTCACCCACTCGCCCCCGGTATTGGTTGATGGGGATGGAGGGGAGAGTGCGGTGACGTGACGGACTGGGGTCCGAAACGGTACGATACTCTATGATTTAATTTTATTTGTTTATTAATTTTTTTATATTTGATTTTGATTTTGATTTTGATTTTGATTTTCATAAGTTTGGTGTCGGTATTTGCCTTTGGCCGCCAGCTTGCCATTTGGCAACACGTAGCGGGCGGTGTGCGTGAAGGATAGCAAAAGGAGTCAGGTCTGACTGTACGGGTTTTGACTAATGCAACAAATCTTGTTGACTCTCTCTCTCTCATTTTGAGGCTATGAATCTGTAGCACCATTGAAATTTCAGCATTTTCATTAGTTTTCTCTATTGACATCGCAATTCTTCCTGATGTGTAAGAGATTTCGAATTTAATTTTAGATTTAAATTCAATTTAAATAATATTTAGATTTAAGTTCAATTTGTATAATATTAAAAAAGCATATATATATATATATGTATGGATTTAATTAGAAAAAAAACTATATAAGTACAATCAGAGATAACTGATAGAACTTGATAAGATATTAATACAATATTTTCCTCCTATCTTAAATAGTTTTGATTTTTATTGAGCACAAACTTTAGTTGTAGTTAGTAATTTTGAAGAAGGAATGACAATTAAAATTTTTTAGTTGTATAGTTGTGAAGAGAATATATAGATGTCACAGCTAAATATTAACCACTTCTGCAACATACTTTTACTTGTTCAGAGTAAATAATAGATCATATATTATAAAGTTTCTTGTAACAAAATTTCATATTCTAATAAATTTATCAGATGGCTTTTCTTATTAATAAAGTCAAGCAAAATCGAGAATATCTATAATAAAATTCGTAGAGAAGATAACATTAAGAATCTAATTGAACAATATTTTTTGTTTTTGACCCAATTGAACAGTAAAATTATCTACAGAACTAAAAGGTTTTGAATTTTGACGATAGTAGACTAGATCATAACAAGTCAAAGTAAACATGAGGATTGGGTTATCTACTAAACAAACTTTGGTAAAAGGCAGTTATTTGCCGAATTTGGTAAAATAGAATGTTATCTACCAAAATCTAGTAGGATACATGGCGTCTCAACAGCTAGAAGGTCCTCTGTTTTCAGCAGTTTCTTTTCTAAATAAATAATTTCAGAGAGTTAGCTTCAATCAGAAGATCCGTTTTAAGAGGTGTTTACTGGGCCGGACGGTCTGTTGGGCACGCCCGTCACGTGCCCAACGGCACGGGTGAGCCGTCCCGGCACCGAGGCCAGCCGTGCCGTCGGCACGGTTCGGCCCGGCCAAGCCTGGCACGTGCCAGGCACGGTCCGGCACGCATTAATATATATATTTTTTTAATATAGCCGTTGGGGGAAATTGGGGGGGTTTTGCAATTTTTTTTGCAAATAGCCCGCCAACGGCTATTTTTATAGTCGTTGGGGGGTTTCTTACAATTTTAAATTACAGATTTTTCCCCCAATGGTCAAAATAGCCGTTGGGGGGGTTTTTGTAAAATTTTTTTGCAAATTAAAAACTTTCTTTCTCTATAAATACCTCATTATCTCTTCTATTACCATTCATCATTCTTATACACCAAATTCATTCTCAAAAATCTTCTAAAATTTTTAATTCTCAAGAAGTCTCAAGCAAAGTAAGTAGAAAGTTTCAATCAAGTGATCAAGAAATCTCAAGCAAGCAAGTCTTCCAAACAAAATCCAAGTAAGTTTTCTCATTGAAGCAAGGTTTTCTTCGCTATTTCGGTTTCCAGCTTCATCTCTCTAGCTAGATATTTCATTCTCTCTCTCAAATAGTTCACCGGTTAACAGGTATTTATAATTTAAAGTTTTTTTGAGAATTTTAATTTGTTTTTTTCGGGATTTTATTAAAATTTATCCACACTCGTCTGACGCTTCTTGCTCTCAAGCCACGGGTTCTTTTACTCTCTTTTTAACTGATGAAGAATATCAAAATCTATGTCAACTCTTAGAACAACATCCTCAAGTACCATTTTCTGTATCTGAGGAAGAACCAACTGATACAACCATACCCGAAACACAAACTACCACATCTACTAGGGCTGTTAGATCGGACATATGAAAACATTTTGAAAAAATAATAGAAAACAATGTTAGGAAAGCTAAGTGTAAATACTGTCATGAAATTTATTCGTTTCCTTTAGGTATCGGAACGGGTCATCTTAAAAGATACCTAGAAAAAACTCACCCACCAAATGTACCACATCAAACACAAATAAGCACATTTGGTGGATCATTAGGTATACGTAAATATGATCCAATTAAAATAAGAGAATATTTAGCAAGATTTATAATACATGACGAACAATCATTTACTTTTTCAGAAAATCGCAAATTTGAAAGATTTTGTAAAACAGCATTTACTGATGAATATAAAAAAGTCCCACATTCAACATCTACATCCGACATGTTCAAACTATATAAAGAGCAGAGGGACACTTTACTAGTTATTTTTACTTTTTTAATTTTTAGAGTTGCTACAACTGCAGATTGTTGGGAAGTTAAAAATATGACTAATTATTTATGCGTAACGACACACTATATAGATCAAGAATGGTGCATACAGAAAAAAATAATAGGGTTTAGGGTATTTTAATTTCCTCACAATGCACATAATTTATCACAATCCATTATAAGTGTTTTTTCAGATTTTGGAATAGAAAAAAAAATATTTACCATTTCTTTGGATAATGCTTCTGAAAATACGGCAGCAATTAGAATTTTTAAAAATTATACAAAACCAATTCTAGATGGAAAATTATTCCACATTAGGTGTATTTGCCGCATACTAAACTTATGCGTTCAAGATGGATTAAAAATAGTAAATGATTCACTAATGAAACTTAGGTATACATTACTTTTTATTAAAGATAGTGGGACAAGAAGACAAACATTTACACAAATATGTAAAAATATGAAAATATCATTTAGAATTGTACCTATAGATGTTAGAACAAGATGGAATTCTACATATAAAATGTTAAACATAGCTATTCAGTATAAAAATATAATAAATACTTTTAATGAAACGGAGTCACCAATGTATAGTTTAGATAATAATGAATGGTACCAGTTGCATTGCATTTCTAAGTTTTTAGGCAAATTTGAAAATGCAACTAGAGCACTGTTAGGAACTTATTACCCAACTACATACATTGCATTATATTATCTAACCGAAATTAGTTCGGTTTTTAATGAATATAGAAATCACCCTATACTTGAAAGTATTGTTGAACCTATGGAAATTAAATTTAATAAATATTTTAAAGATTTTCCATACTTATTATATTTTGCAACTGTTGTGGATCCCCGTTGCAAGTTAGATGGACTTGAAATATTCATAGATTTATTTTATACAAATATGTCTTATGAAAATAATGTGAGAGATTTAGTTAATGATATTAAAATATATTTAGATATTATGTATAAAACATATGAAGATATGTATGGTGTGCCAACACAAACTACAAAAGAACCATCTACTAGGGAAAATTCGTAATCCAATAATATCATCTGTATTTCACAGAAAAAGGCAAGACAAACTAGTACATATTTTAATGAATTACATTATTATTTAGAGAGAGCTAATTATGAAAATAACACATTCCCTGAAAATTATGAATCTTTTGATATTTTGGCATGGTAGAAATCACAGGGAAAAACATATCCCGTGCTTTCCAATATGGTCCGTGATCTACTAACTCCTCCAGTGTCTACTGTAGCATCGGAGTCTGTTTTTAGCGCAGGTTGTAGAGTGCTTACGGACTTGAGAACCTCAATGGTGTCGGACACATTAGAGATGTGTGTCTGCTTGAAGGATTGGTACGACACAGAAGATAGGGAACAAGACTTGACTAATGAAGTTGAACTAGAGACTTTAGGCTTACCAGAAGAAAATGAAGTAAGATTAAAAGTATTTAAATTTGTAAAGATTTTCATGTATTTTTATTTTTTTTTTGTAATTTTTAACTCATAAATCTCTTAGAAAATATATTAAGAACTAGTTGAGGGTGACGGTTAGGGTCATCTCTCCTCTCTTCGGGCTTTGTATAATTTCTAAAGAGATTTATAGAGCAATTATATGAATGTAATGAGATTAAATAAAATAGAATATTTATTTTTATTGTTATTACTTCTTGTTAAATCTAATTAAATTAAATCTAATTAAATAAAGCTATGTTTCCTCTTTAATTTTTTTTTTTTTAAAAAACATGGACCGGCCCGGCCCGGACCTACCGTGCCGAGCCCGAGCCTACCGTGCCCTGCCGACGGCATGGCACATCCGGTACGTCCATGCCGGGCACGGCCCGATAGTCAAGTCTATCCGTTTCTAGAATTTCGTAGAAAATATGTGAACAATCAAATTAAGTTAGACATTTGAACGAGTCACGAGACGCTCCATAGACTGGGCAAAAGCATGCTCAAATTCTTGTAACAGTACAGTATAAGCAAACATCTCTGCATCAGCAGCAGCAGGCTGACAATTGATGAAAACAACAGAGAAACAAAATCAAATTCAAATCAAGTAACTTAACTCGATGGACCACTCTTAATTGGATTCTTCGACCCTAAGCCTC
The DNA here is from genome assembly GCA_036321105.1 of Dracaena cambodiana. Classification (NCBI taxonomy): domain Eukaryota; kingdom Viridiplantae; phylum Streptophyta; class Magnoliopsida; order Asparagales; family Asparagaceae; genus Dracaena; species Dracaena cambodiana. Next base: position 56,635,942 of record JAYEPQ010000005.1, on the reverse strand, counting down.
CTCGGTATAGTGACCCATTCATTCTCTCTAGGATTGGACCGAGTCATGCTCATTTTTATACATCAATGATGTCACAGACAGATTCTCTCTTCTTCCAAAATTATATTATTTTCGTTTTGCTAAGAATAAACCGTGACTTAATGCAAGCAGGACATAAAAGTAAGCTGCAATGTGAATCATAATGAGACAAAGTGAGAAGCTATAATAGAAAATCAATGACATCTAGATAGTGTTGAAACAATCAAATTCACCAGCAGAACATGTGTTACGTTATAGTTTTTGGGGTTAAGCTATTTTGCATAAATTAGTAAACAGATAAAAAGTCAAATATTAGAATGTTGGTAACCCTTGAGAAACCGAGTCAGGCTTTATAGATAGTCAGATAAATTTAATCCCATAAGCTATACAATTCATACACATGAAATAAAATTCTATCCAGGTGTGCAATTACCATGAACATTGCAAGATATATTCACTGAAACAAGAAATAGTTGGTTCTATTTAACTCAAAAGCGATAGTAATACGTAAAACTGTTAACAAAGTTTCTCTGTCAACATCCCTTTTTGCCGGAATCTGAAACAATAGATTTAGCATGCAACCCAGCCATATGGCGGGAACAAGAGAAATCCAGTATATGCACTAGTTAGATGGTTACATAAACTAAGGGCTAAAAATTTCCTGCCCTGCAAGTAACATCAAAGACATCCAAAACTTGTGGACTGTAAAGTTTCTTAACTAAATCACAAGCAAGAAATCAACCCAGTGGCTTAGGCTGAAACTTACGTTGTGCATCAAAGTAGAGATCTTACTTGGAATTGGCTTACCCATCTAGCACTATGATTTGTTGATGGCTTTCCAGCAGCTCGTAACTCATACCTGGGCATAATCTTTTGATCATCTCGATATTACCTGTAAAAAGATTAACAACAAACATATCCTTTAGATATCAAGCAAAAACATCTGTTGCTAAAATCTAGGACAGAAGGACTGGCTGACGGTGAAAACTAAAACCTCCTCAAACTGTAGACCTTCAACCAGTGATTGGGTACCAAGCTACAAATCCAATTTCTTTAAGGCTGTGTTTGATTTGAAAGAAAATGGAAGAAAGAGAAAGGGAAAGAGAAAAGAAAGAAAATGCGGTGGAAACATTTTCTTTCTTATTTTCTTTTCTTTTCCTTCATTTTCCCTCAAACCAAAACAGAGCCTAAGTGTTATTTTTGTTGATGCCTAAACCTCGAGGGAAGGGATGGGTGTTAACTGCTAGCCTTGTTGCCAGCTGATACCAGATGCTGGACAGAAAGGTCAGTTACCTTAAACACAGAGATCTTCGTTTCCTGAACACTACTAAAATACACATAAGTACTTCCGCAATAGAGAGTTATGTTGGGTTTATACCTGAACTGCATGCTTGTCAAAGTTAGAACTATATGTAGTTTCATTGAATTTTAATCATACCTCGAAAGCCAGAATGCTATCGCCAGCTCTTTGGATTAATGGTTCAGGAACCCCACACATATGGTACTGACAGGAAAAGGCTAAAAAAGATTGCAATTAACAGCTGAGGAACCAGCCGAACTATAGAAACTAAACTATGCAAAAGCTCTCAAGATCTGTGACAAAATCAGAAAATCTTTTCGATGTGGGCGTAATGTAAAAAATATAAATTTATGATGTGTAAATTCACGAGTCTATTAACTATGCTAAAATATATCTAAAATATACTTGCATGGTTACATGTGTGCGTCCAACGAAAAAAATTAAACAAAAGAGGTGTGCCACCAATTTGAAAACATAGATACATAGTTGATAGAATGGTTCTTTTGATTATGGTACCTTATGCTTATAAACTTAAATCGTAAACCCTTTCTACTTCATTTACTCTGGATTCAAACTAATTCGTTGAACCTACTAACCTAAAATGGTTCATAGAACTAACCAATAATGTCTGCAGCATTGGACCCTATCGATCCTGAATGAACCATTTTATCTAGTATGGGAGCCAAATTCAATTGGTTTATTAGCCGGATGCGTAAATTCTTTTTAACACTAGTTGACATTTCGCCTTCAACGTCTCGGCAAGACCTACGACATCTACGGACATAGACTTCAAACACTTCAAAAATCCAGCATGGACGATCCAGTGTGGGCCTCCGCGCACACTGGGGATAATGTGATTCTGCACCTATTGCAGGAGTGGTAGCCGGACCGTGCCGGCACGGACCATGCCAAGGCTTGCTGGGCACAGCCCATTGACACCAAAGGAATCGTGTCCGGCATGGCTCTCCCGCGTGGGAGCTCGGGACCAGCCCCTAGGCAGGGCTCATCGGGCACAGGCCAGTCCTGTGATGTGCCGGACTAGCCTGGAAAAAAAAATAAAAGAGAAAACTTGTTGGGTCAAAATTTTTTAGAAAGCATTTAAAAATTTTAATTTGAGAATTAAAAAAGGCAGAAATTTTTTTTTTTAAAAAAATAAAATAATATCCATGAATTTAAAGTGAAAAAAATTAAATTTTATTTCACTCAATCTTTACATGTAATACAATTTGACTCCATGAAAACTCATTGGATATCATACAAATTCCGAAGAGCGGGGAGAGAACCCTACCCGTCACTCTCAACATGAAAACTCATTGAATATCATACAAATCCTGAAAAGCGGGGAGAGAACCCTAGCCATCACACCCAACTTATTCTCTGCATTACTTTCTAAAATCTTACGAGTTTTGAGTGAGATTCAAAGTTAAAAATTAAAAAATACACGTATATTACATCCATATACGTGGAAGTCTTCTGTCCTCGGTCTTCAATCATCATCCAGTGAGTTTTCAATTTCAGGATCATTTGCTCGTTCCCGTCTTCTGGATCTAACCAATCCTTCAAGCATACACATATCTCCAATATGTTATTCGTCATAGAACTTCTTCACTCTATTAGCACTCTTAACACCTGCACTAAAAACAGACTCCGATACTACTGTTGACACCGGAGGTGTTAAAATATCACGAGCTGTGTTAGAAAACACAGGATAAGTTTTTTCCTGTGATTTACACCAGTCCAAAATATCAAAGTCTTCATACTTCTCGTGCTCATTTGTGATTGCACCAGCACGATCAATATAGTAGTACAACAACAACAACAACAACTAAGCCTTTCATTCCAAGTATTTGGGGTAGGTTACATGAACCAAAAAAGAATCACGCCGGATCGATCACTTTGATAGTCCTTCTCCATTCGTTTATATCAAGTAATATCTCCTCATTTAAACCTCTAGAATCCATATCTTTTCGTATCACCTCCATCCATATTTTCTTCGGTTTTCCCTTCGTTCTTTTAACTTGTCATACATTGATAAATTTTTCTCGTCAAACTGGTGCATTTGTAGGCCTACGTTGCACATGACCAAACCATTGTAATCGATTTTCTCGCATCTTCTCATCGATGGGGCATCTGTAGGCCTACGTTGCACATGACCAAACCATTGTAATCGATTTTCTCGCATCTTCTCATCGATGAGAGTTACACCTAGTTTAGCACGAATATCTTCATTTCTCACTTTATCTCTCCTAGTGTTGCCGCATATCCAGCGGAGCATGCGCATCTCTGCTACACTTATCTTCTGTAAATGACGTTTCTTTATAACCCAACATTCCATACCATATAACAAATCTGGCTTAATAGCAATACTATAAAAATTTTCCTTCAGTCTTAACGGAATGTTACGGTCGCATAAAACTCCCGTTGCCCTCCTCCATTTCAACCAGCCAGCTTGTATCTTATGGTTAACATCATTATCGATCTCTCTATCATTCTGAATAATATAACCCAAATACCTAAACTGACTGCTCATTTATATATCTTGCCCATCCAGTTTTACAGCATTATAGTCTATGATCTATCGTTTACTAAATTTACACTCCATATACTCTGTTTTAGACTTACTCAATTTAAAACCTCTAGATTCTAATTTATGTCTCCATAACTCTAACTTGACATTTACTCCCGCTCTTGTCTCATCAACTAAGACAATATCATCAGCAAATAGCATACACATAGGTATTTCATCATGAATAGCTCTAGTAAGCTCATCCATCACTATAGCAAATAAGAACGGACTAAATGCAGATCCTTGATACAATCCAATTGTGATAGAAAAATCACTTGTTAAACCACCACATGTTCTGACATTGGTCACTACTCCATCATACATGTCTTTAATTAGTGAAGTTCATTAAATGCAGTATGAGAGGTTTTGATTTTCTTAAAAACTGATAATAAACCATAAAATAGTTTTTTTTACACTAGTTCCCCTAAATGATACTGGTTGGAATTCTAAAGGAGGGGGTTTGTTTCCGTATAAATCCTCATATGTCACGTACATGATATATGATATATCGTAAAATCAAAAATTAATCCTGGAATATCACTATCATAAGCCATAAATTTATGAAACTTTTGAATTAAAAATTCTAGTCCTGCTAATTTACAGCGAGGATCCATAACAACCCCAAAATAAAATAAATAAGGAAAATTTTAAAAATATATGTTAAATTTAGTTTCCATAGATGCTACAATATCTTCAAGAATGAGATTTTCTCTCGACTCTGAAAAAACCCCACTTATTTCGGTTAAAAAGTTAAGTGTAAGATAGGATGTTGGATAATAGGGTCTAGAAAGTGCTTTAGTTGCACTTTCAAAATTACCTAAAAGCGCCAAATGCAGTCTAGTTGATCCCATTCAGCATTACTCATACTACACGCACCTAATTCCACATCAAAAAATAATTGTAATGCAGTTTTATATGGAATATACTCATTCAACATATGATATGTAGAGTTCCAATGAGTTCTAATATCTTGAGGTAATAGTCTAGGTTTTAGGTGAAAACCTTAACAAATTGACTTGAAAGTTTATTTTCTAGACCCGCTACATTTTATAAACGCAAGTGTATTCCTAAGTTGATAATGTAACATACACAATGCACATGAAATAAGTTTCTATATAGAATTGGTCTAGTATAATTTTTTTGATATTCAATTGCAGTCGTATTTTCATATGCATTATCAAAAGAAATGAGATTTTCTTTTTTCAATTCCAAAATTCAAAAAAACATTTATAAGGGACTAACTAAGATTTTGTGTAGTATAAAGAAATTCGAATATCCTAAAACCTATAATTCTTTTTCGAATTTTTGAAAACACCAATCATCATTTATGAAATGGGTAGTAACACATATATAATGATTGTTGTTAAAACCTTCCCAATAATCGTAAGTAATATCATATCTGTAAGGTAAAGAAGAAAGAATAGCAATTAACATATGTTTTTGTTCTTGATATAATATCAGATTTAAATGTGCTCCTAGGAATTTCTTTTAAATTCGGGATTATGTGTTTTTCTAATATATTTTTTAAATACCGAGTCTTCGGCCATACTAAAAGGCAGTGTTCAAAAAAAGTTCTATGCGAGAGCATATGCACTCGCATAAATGCATGCAGGCTCAAAACGCATAGAAAAGGGGGAATTCGCCCTGTCCATGCAGACAGGGCGATTATGCGCCCATTATGCGGCCTATGTGGATTATACGGCCGCATAATCTGCATTGGCGCATAATAGGCATGCAAGTTAACGGATTTCAAAGCGTTTTGAAAACCCAACCCGCACCCGACCCGCATCCAAATCCCTTTAATTCCTCTTTCCTCTTCTCTTCGCATCGATCCGAGCATGAGAAATTTCAGTCGCCCCAAAAAAACCCTAGCAACGAAAATTACCCTCCGATCACTAATCTCCTCCCCTCCGATCGCCCTTCGCCATCGTCAATCGAGATTATAAGTCGATCGTTAGGCCCAATTTTCCCTGAAATTTCTTTCTTCGCCAACACTTTACTTTAATCGATCGGTCGATCGAGTGATCCACCGTAGGAATCAAGTGTCAAATCCTCCTCCGCCCTCTCCAATCGTACAACTGCATGTTCCAAGGGAAGTCCATAAGACCCTAAAGCAGCCCCCACTCCGGTGGTACGGTCCTCCCCTTCCAGCGAAGGGCAATCGGTAATTTTTTTTCCTTTCTTCTCTAGCTGCTTCAGTTGTAGCTATCTTTGTTTAATTTGATTATGCTAAATTATTTTGTCATTTTCCGATCAGTGAGATTTTTTTTTAATTTTGTACATAAATTTTTTAATTAGACAAAACACACTGCAATACTGCTTATGATTTTTTTTTTAAATTTTGAACACAATGCTTCAGGATTAGAGAAATTAGAGTGCTTATGGTTTCTTTTTTTAATTGGACAGCATATGCCCATTTGAACAGTAGAGGATTTACTGTTATACTGGAAATTTGACAGCCTAATTCATGTAAATAGATTGAAGGAATTGAATTTGTTTTGCTAATTATTTTAAGGTTGGAAGTTGGATCAGCAAAGCTTTTCCTGGCATATGCCAATTAGCCCAATTTTTTAAATTAGTACCGTATAATACTATAATTGGAATTGAATTTGTTATAATACCAATTTATCTTTATTTTTCAAGCTTACAGTTATTATTTATAATTTTTAGAGTTTTATAGAACTTAATATATCCATTTTTTATAATTATTAAATTAATATATATTAAAGTATTAATATTCTGCGTAATCCGCTTATGCGTTATGCGGTTCTCGACCGCATGCATAATGAAAACACATTTTAGAACAATGCTAAAAGGTTTTGCGGTCTAAACAATGTATGTAGCTAAATGATCTCTATCTGTTATAGGATTGTATTTAAATGTTCCTATATTACCACTATATATGCTAATTTGTGTTTGTTATGGTTGTTAGGTGGGTGTGCTTTATCAAGGTGTCTCTTAAGATGACCAGTACCACTACTCTTAGGAAATGAATATATTTTTTGGCAATATTTTCATCAATGTAGAAAATAACGCGTTAACGTGTTTCGTAACGGAGCGCGGACCCGGCGCTCTGTAACAAAAGAAAAAAACACAGATTTGCGTAACGGTGCGTTATTTTGAAATAACGTGCGTTGCATAACGTAACGTTATAACGCAAAATAACGCACGTTACTTCCTAGGACTATTATGGGTATAAATACTCATAACATAACCCTAAAATTCTCCCCCTTTCCTTTCGCGACTGAACCTTCGCTTCCCTCCCCCGAAAAAATCGCTCGTTCCTCCGCTTCCCTCCCCCGAAAAATCGCCGATCGCCCGATCATCTCCATCCTCGCCCGATTCCGACCCTCTCCATCCTCGTCGATTCTCTCCATCCTCGCCGATCGCCGATTTCGATCCTCTCCATCTCCATCCTCGCCGATCGCCCGATTCTCTCCTCTCCATCGCCGATTCCGATCCTCTCCATCTCCATCGCTAACTCCGGCGAGTAATTCCGGCGAACTTCAACAGGTAAAAATTTAAACCTAATTTTTTTTTTCTGTTTATTGTAATGCTTAATGTAATGATTACATTAAATCTTAATTTTTTTCCATTGACTAAAAATTTTTAACTGTTCATTTGGGATTTTGGGATTCAATTAAGTTATTGTTATTTTGGAATTTAATTAAGTTTCTGTTGGGATTTTGGGATTCAATTAAGGTACTGTTATTTTGGGATTTTAGAATTTAATTAAGTTTCTGTTGGGATTTAATTAAGTTTCAGTTCAATTAAGTTAATTTGAACTGTATGGGATTCTTCAATTAAGTTAAGTTAATTTTCTGTTGGGATTCTTCTTGGTGTTAATTTGATTACTTGGTGTTAATTTGAACTGTATGCTAAGTAATGAAATATGATATGCATACATTAATTGAAAAGAACAGGCTGAACAGCATGCTAAGATGAACTGTATGCTAATTAATTGAAAAGAACAGGCTGAACAGCATGGTGTTAATTCTTCTCTTTGTGTTGTCTTTTTCCATGGACTTTAGGTAAATATCATTTGATTAAAAAGTTAAATAGGTTAAGATCGTCGAAGTGGCTAGATTTCTCTGTGTTGTCTTTTCCTATGCACTATTGCAAAATTTAAAACAGTACATTCATGATACTGCTGAAATTGAAATAGAAGTCATAAAAATAATTAGATATATCTTTTTTTGTTATTGTTGAAACTGAAAGTTTTTTTTTAATATTCTTGATTTCTAAGAAATCGAAGAATCATGTCTAAACATATGGATCCGGCAAAAAAATGGGGGATTCATAAAGATGGTGAACCAAGCAATTATTTTTATTGCAAATTTTGCAATCACCACATCACTGCTGGAATTACAAGATTGAAGCATCATTTGGCTGGTACAAGAAATGTGTTAAAGTTTGTGAGTGAGTTCCGGCAAATGTAAAGAAAGCATATCAAGAGACACTACAAGTTACAGAGATAGAGAAAAAGAAGTTAGCATTGACCCATGAAATTGGGAGAATGGGTGAACCACAGGCTGAGGTGATTAGCCAAGAACTTGAAAGTGCCGCAGGAAGCAACTCCGAGCCTCAGACTTTAGGTGCAATAAACAAATTTACTAATATGGAAGCCCGTCAATCAAAACTTGAAACTTCTTTAAAGAAGGAGGCAAGAGAGGATTGCGTAAGATTGGCAGATGCATATTTGCTAATGGATTATCATTTAATATATTGAATAGTCCATATTGGAAGGAAATGATAGAAGCAGTTGGTAACTTCGGATTTGGTTTGAAACAACCATCATCTTATGAGATAAGAACACGAGTCCTTAAAGCCAAAGTTGAGGATATTGATAAAATAAAGGAGAAACACGTATTGGCTTGGCAGAAATATGGATATATAGTGATGTCAGATGAATGATCTGATAGGAAGAGCAGAAGTTTAATTAATTTTCTTGTAAATTCATCGGAGGGCACTTTCTTTTATAAGTCCATTGACGCATTAGATCAGTTAAAGACTGGACTTATTTGTGGGAGTGTATTGACAAGGTGGTTGAGGAGATTGGAGAAAAGAATGTTGTTCAAGTGATTACCGACAACCATGCCTCTTACGTGAATGCTGATACAAAGCTTATTGAATCAAGAAAATGTTTATATTTGACTCTTTGTGCAGCTAATTGTATTGATCTGATGCTTGAAGATATAGGCAAGATGAAAATTCATAAGGAGACACTTGATACGGCAAAAGGTATAATACAATTTATTTACAATCATTGTTGGGTTCTCAGTTTGATGCGGACATATACAAAGGGGAAAGAACTTCTAAGGCCTGTCATCACTCGATTTGCTACCTCATTCTTGACTTTGCAAAGGTTGTATAAATTAAGGCAACCTATAAGAAAAATGTTTGCATCTGATAAATTTACTGAGTGTTTGGACCAAAAAACCGAATGCAATTAAGGCCAAGAAAGCAGTGTTGTCTAGCCGAACCTTCTGGGGTCGTGTTCTGTTTTGCTTCAGCACCACTCTTCCACTTGTCTATGTATTACAAGAGGTGGATTCCAATGTTAGGCCTTCTATGCCTTTTCTTTATGAAATGCTTGATAGCTGCAAAGAGAAAATTACTGATGTTTGTGATAGCAATAAGAGAAAGTACATGCCTTATTGGAATATGATCGATAAGAGATGGACAGATATGTTACATAGGCCTCTCCATGCGGCAGCATATTTTCTTAATCCAAGATATTTCTATATCGATATGTTTTCCAATGTTCCAAAGGTGAGGAGAGGTCTTCGTGAATGCATGCAACGTATGATACCTGATCTTAATGAGTATGCACAAGCTGATGTCGAGTTGGATCACTATAAACAGAAACATGATAACTTGGAGAGTTTGGATCCCCACTAACTCAAATAGTCAAATGACTATGAATGTCCGTTCCAGGTATAATTTTATTTATTTCTATGATTCTATATTTATCCATATCATTAAATTTTTTAACTCCAAAATTATTTTAGCTGCTTGGTGGGAAAGATTTGAAGAAAATATTCCTACACTCCAAAAGTTTGCAATTCGAATTCTCTCTCTTACTACTAGTGTTTCTGAATGTGAACGCAATTGAAGCACTTTTGAGCAAGTATGAAAATTTAAAACTAAAAAATTTTTGGTTGATATTTTATTTCATTGACATTTTTTGAATTTACTTATACAAATTTACATTTCATAAATTTGTTGAAGGTTCATTCAAAGAAAAGATGTCGCTTGGAACAAAAACGTCTACACTCTCTTGTTTATGTCATGTATAATATTAAACTTAGAGAGAGGAATAAATGGAGAAAACGAATGAATTTGGATCCGATTCTTATAGATGAAGCGACTCCTGATGATAAATGGCTTGTAGAGAGTGAAAAACCGTGTCTTGCCGATAATCTTGGATTGTTTGATGACCGAAATGAGAATATTGTTGATACAGCAACAAGAGTTTTTCTAGATGTCACCGCAATTAATAACAATCAGAATGTTATGGTCTCTACAGATAAGGGTGACAAGCAAGATGAGAATGAAACTACAAGAAAAAAAACGGACGGTCAATACTTCATGTAAGTAATTAAAATTTGGGTCTTCAATTCTTGATTAAGTGTCTAGCCTATGGCTTTAAGTATCATATAACCTTGTTAATTCGTGAATTTATTTTGTAGTATCTTCCTCGGACAAACGAAAATCAATTGATGATGTGATGGATGAGACGAGGGATGATATCGATCCTGAAGATGCTAATTATATTTTGGACGAGGATGATCTAGTTGTAGTAGAGTAGATGATGGCATGAGAACTTAATTTGTTTATATTGGAGGAGAATGTTTTGTAAAATTTAAATACTTAATTTGTAATTTTGTATGTTATTAAGTTGTTAATATGTTAACTATTAAGACTTAAGAGCTTTAAGACTTTTATGTATATTGTGATGTGAACTATAAATTTTAAACATAGTTTAAAAGATTGTTGTCATACTTGCTACAAATTTTAAAATTTTTCTATATTTTTAAATTGATTTTATAGTATTTTATATGATTTTTTGGATTTATTCACTTACTTATGATCATTATTAAATATAGTTTTATATTTATTTTAATTAAATAAATTGAAAATTGCGTAATCTACGTTATGCGTTACGTTATTTGCTACTTAACCTAACAAAAAAAAAAACGTTACGTTAACGTTATCGTTATTTTAAACATTGATTTACATCTAGCCTTCTTAACACTATCTTCACTTATTTTTTTCAAAATGATTCCATATATAGGATTTGGATGTCCTAAATGACATTGGTTTATCTTGAGAAGCGAAGGAATTGTATTAGGCTCACTAGGAACATTTGAAGAAGCTATGTGATCCATGGATTGTGAGGCGTGCTCATAGAATTGTAGTTGTAAAAATAGAATAACAAGTGCATCACCAAGTGATTGATATAAAAATTGACATTCTTCAGAAGTTAAAAAAAAGCATTAAAATTGTGACCAATGGATTGGCTAGAACTAGCAGCAAAGGAATTGGGATACCTTTTTTTATTTTTAAAATTACAATTTTTTTCAAAAAATTTAAACATGTGCCTCAACCTTGCAAACTGAATTAATGAAGCTTGAGTTGAGATGCGACGCGAGAGGAGAGATTTGATATAGTCTTGTATAATTTTTTTTAGAGAGAAATTTGAAAGATTGAGAATTTTAGCGAGATGAGAGTTGTGTTAAGTGAAACTGAAGTGGGGTTTGGGGGTATTCATAGGGATGCAGTAGAGGGCATTTGCAAAAGAAAATTGCAAAACAAACCCCAACGGTTCTTTATTGGGGATATTTATAGGGATGGAGGGGGGTTTTGCAAAAGAAAATTGCAAAACAAGCCCCCAAAGGCTCAGAGGGTGATTTGCAAAAAAATTGACCCCTTGCGATGGCTCTAAGAGCCATTGCATAAATGCGGGCCATGCCGGGCTGGCATGCGCCTGACATGGCACGTTGCGTGCCATGCTAGCCTGAGCCTTTAGGCCCGGGCACGGCACAGGCAACTCCACATGCTGCGCCTGGCTTGACAAGGCTCCTGGCGAGCAACCCTAACCTGCTACAGATGGTGGTCATTAGTTAGATAACTATTTTGAGTCAATAGCTATTTATAAGATGCATAGATCATTCTGCATGTTTTCCCAGGAAAAAAGGATGACAGCAAATTGAAAATCAACTTTCACCACCTTGATTCCATACAACAACAACAACTAAGCCTTTTATCCCAAGTATTTGGGGTAGGCTACATGAACCAAAAAAAGAATCGATCACTTTGATAGTCCTACATTCATTTCTATCAAGTAATATCTCCTCATTTAAACCTCTAGAATCCATATATTTTCGTATCACCTCCATCTATATTTTCTTCGGTCTTCCCTTCGTTTTTTTAACTTGTCCTACATTGATAAACTTCCCTCGTCGAACTGGTGCATTTGTAGGCCTACGTTGCACATAATCAAACCATCGTAAGCGATTTTCTCGCATCTTCTCATCGATGGGAGCTACACGTACCTTAACACGAATATCTTCATTTCTCACTTTATCTCTCCTAGTGTTGCTGCATATCCAGCGAAACATGCACATCTCTGCTACACTTATTTTCTGTGAATGATGTTTCTTTATAACCCAACATTCCGTGCCATATAATAAAGCTGGCCTAATAGCAGTCCTATAAAATTTTCCCTTCAATCTTAACGGAATGTTACGGTCGCATAAAACTTCCGTTGCCCTCCTCCATTTCAACCAGCCAGCTTGTATTTTATGGTTAACATCATTATCAATCTCTCCATCATTCTGAATAATAGAACCCAAATATCTAAACTGACTGTTCATTTGTCTCTCTTTCCCATCCAGTTTTACAGCATTATAGTCTATGATCCATCGTTTACTAAATTTACACTCCATATACTCTGTTTTAGACCTACTCAATTTAAAAACTCTAAATTTTAATGTATGCCTCCATAACTCTAGCTTGGCATTTACTCATGCTCTTGTCTCGTCAACTAAGACAATATCATCAGCAAATAGCATACACCAAGACAATATTATCTGTTTTAGACTACCTTGATTAGATGATATTGTCTCATCAACTAAGACAATATCATCTGTTTTAGACCACCTTGATTAGGTGATCACTGTTTTATATTGGCCTCATATTGTAAAACCTAAATAGACCAAAGATCTTGTGATCTCCATACTCTATGTCTGTATGTTTAGAAACAGATGATATACTGTTATAAATAAAAGCAACTATTTTTTCGCAACGATCCGAAAGGTCAAAGATAAAGGAAACTACAAGATTTTTTTTATGTATCTACATTCATGAAGATCAATGTAGATGTTGAATGATCATCTAACAAGTGGTGAAAAGGGACTTTTGCCACCAAGGAAAACACTTTCCTCCTATGGCAGTTGGGCATATCATACTTCCAAGTTCTACGCAGGCCTGCCTGCAGGCATGGAAGGATGGATAGATAGATTAACCAGCTGTATGTACGCATTAATGCCTAAAGGTAGTGAACAGAGGTGGTAACCTGGACTCCTTTAACCTGGGAGTGGCCAGGAACTTCCATAACCAACCTCACCTCAATACCATTGATAAAGGTCTCAATAGCGTTATATGAGAAGATTAATGTGGAGGTATTATTAGAGTAGTATCAATACAATTGATAAAGGTCTCAATAGCGTCCGTGCATGCATGTAACCCTAACCCTAATTGACAGGAAAACATTAATCTTTTCATGTATTGATACTACTCTAATAATATCTCCACATTAACCTTCTCATATATTGATTAATAGCTGAGAAACCAGTAGAAACTGTAAAGCATGCAAAAGGTGCTGGTCATTAAATAGGAGCACTGGAGCATAGTTAGCAAAACATGATATGGCAAAAAAAGACTGAACGGGAAGTATTCGTGCTCAGAAAAGAAACTAACCAAAAAAAAAAAAAGTATCTAGAAATAAGGCCAAAAAAAAAAGTGAAAAGATCAGAAAGATAATGAATCGCGTTTAAAACAAATTAGTTCAAAAAATATGGATGAAAAAAAATGCTATAAATATGTTAATTTCTATGTTGATATATGACTATATCTACACATATTCAATAAAAAATAAACAGTAAATATTTTTGCGTCTATTTAAAAAAATTTAGAATGTAGACGTACAAGTAGACTCACAAAGATCTGTTAGTAAATCAAAACAAAAATTTAAATTAATACAAAAAGTTAAAATTATTTTAAACATAATATTAAAATACTCACTAAAAAAGGAAAAAACACAAAACGTGTGCTTAAAACGAGTTTGAATTTTTTTTTTTTATTTATCAAAAGTACACATTTTTTTCCCATCTTCCTTTCTAAATGAAGTTTTAAAAGTAAAGGCATCAAAACATGTTTTCTTTTCTAAAAGGATGCCTTTTTATATGGTGTTTGTTATTGATAGGAGATGATTGTTTCGAGTCAATAGCTACTTTATGGCCACAAGGATCCAATATTGTAAAACACATTTTTATTATGCGCTCAATTGAACACATAAACACAAACAGCTTATATGCTGCATAAGCGGATATGCAAAACTTAATCGGAAAGAATTATCTATATTTCTTGTGTTGACAGCTCACCTCCAATTTTCTCATGTATACACGCGCGCGCGCGCGCGCACACACAAAAGATATGCCTAGAGTGTCTCCTCAGATTGTAATATAAGATGCCACCCCAAAATCTCATATGAGACATCAAAATGGATTGACTCAAACCACTCATCAATGTCTCCATTTCCAAAATAAGTGGCGTACAAAAGATCAAGTAACTTCATCACTTCTACATCGTCGATCAAAAGGTCTCATTTGCTCTTTTGTTGAAGAACCGTTGATTTTGCAACTTCCACATGCATGGTCAAAATTTATGAGAAGTATATGAATTTTTATACACTACTATTTTACGATATGGAGATAACAATAAAAAGTTTGGATTATCCATTTTAATGTCCCATCATTAGATTTTAGGGTGCCTCCTTAGTTTGTATTAAGGAGGCAACCTAAGATCATAACATCAAAGGAACAATTTGAACCATTTATCATGATGTCCATATTCTAAATAGGTGATGTCTAAATAATCATGCATTTTAAATACTTTATCACCAACCATTGTATAGTTAAAAAATGAACAGCTTTTCAACAATTGAACAAATGAGATCTCTTGATCAACAATGTTGAAGTGTCTACATTACCTAATCATTTATACACTAACTATTTAGGATATGGAAATCACGATGAATGGTTTAAAATTTCCATTTTGATGTTATTTATTAAGGTTTTAAAGTGCCTCCTTAAATTACAAATGAAGGAGACATTGTCACACTTCTCCGTCTTAAAATGGTGGTATACAAAATATTATGCATTTTGGTCATACATTGAATAGTTGAAAAATGAACAGGTTCTCAACAATTAGAACAAATGAAACCTCTTAATAAATGATGTACCAATGTCTAAATCACAATTTTCTATACACCGCCTATTTAAGACATTGTGATCACGAACGGTTTGGATCATCCATTTTTGACGTCATTTATTGAAATTTCAGGGTACCCTATGATTTCTATCTAAGGAGGCCTAAAATCTTCAAATACATCAAAATGGATAATCGAAATTGTTAGAAATGGTCTCCATCCTCTAAATAGGTGGTGTATAAAAAATCATGTAATTTTAGACACTTCTTAGGTCTCATTTATTCTTTTAATGAAAACCGTTCATCTTGCAACTATCCAAGGCATAATCAAAATGTATTGGAAGTGCATGATTTCTTATACACCATTGTTTCAAGGCACGGAGATCATGATGAATGGTTTTGGATTGTCCATAATGACACCCTATAGTCTAGTTTTAGCCCGTCTCTTTAGATAGTTATCTAGGGGAGGCATATTTTTCCACATTATATTTACATACACTGGGTATGATTTATCTAGTCGGCAATTCCTCAAGCGACTTCACGGTCGCCCAAGTAGCCCCAAGAAGCATCAAACATTTCTAATGAAATCTATGGAACTATTTTAAGATAGGAAGGACCATCTCCCAGTGTGATTTCATAAAAAACAATCATTAAGAAGATCGAAGAAAATGAATCACACATGGTGGCCATTATGATGGTTCCTTCCGATCCTAGAGAATATCCGAAAAAACCGACTACGGAACTATCGAGTAGAGATAAAAAGACAATGAGTAGATAAATAATATCGAGCGTATTCATCAAATCAAAAAAACATATAATAAAAAGCGCAGCCTGTCATTGAGAAAGGAACAAGACTATACATACTAGTAAAATACCCATGCGATCCACGGGTTAAATGAAAACAATAATATAAAAATATTCACAAGATATATGAAATACAAAATTATAGAAAACATAAATAAATATTATAATTAATTGATCTGATTCACCTCCCATGTGATTTAACAAATAAATTTTTAGAAATTAGGTTATGTATATTTGTTTAACTCCGCCAGTGCTATGCACTGCCTGTCCCAAGCCAGGATAAAAGAGAGTTGTGGTAGGCCAGCGACAACCAACGTAAAACATTGTCACATATTATGAAATGAGCAAAAATATGAATTTCGTTGGGGCGTTCCCTACTGAGCGACGCACTATATCGGAGCCCGGGTACAGTGAAAAATGTGTGAGGGTTGCTAGGTCATCGCGCAGAAGCGACGACTATGTCGGTGCCCGGATGTGGTGTCAAATATAAGAGAGTTCCCACATCTTAATGAGCGGGTGGGGATAAAGAAGTTAGCTCATAAACATAAATTTCGGTTGGCATCATGAAATATAGATTCCCTTACAGGTAAATTAGCAAAATTAGTTGATGCTATGATTAGAAGGAGGGTTAATATTTTGTGCGTGCAGGAGACTAAGTAGGTAGGTGAGAAAGCTAAAGTTATAGAGCCTTGGGATTATAAACTTTGGTATACGGATAGAGATAGAAATCGTAATGAGGTAGGTGTGATCATAGATAAGCAATTACTTGGGGATGTATTAGAGGTTAGGAGGAAGGGTGATAGAATTTTATTATTTAAACTTATTTTAGATGGAGAGATTTTTAATGTCATTAGCGCATATGCACCACAAGTAGGACTTGATGAATCCAGTAAACATCAATTTTGGGAGGATCTAGATGAGATAGTAAAAGCAATACATGTTAGAGAAAAACTATTTATTGGTGGTGATCTCAATGAGCATGTAGGAACTAGTCGTAATGGGTTTGATAGTATACATGGAGAATTTGGTTTTGGAGAAAGAAATGAAGCATAGTTACTTTTAAAAGTGGATCGAATGCAAGCCAAATAGATTTCTTTTTAACTAGGAGGGTAGATAGAGCTAGTTATATCGTTTGTAAGGTAGTGCCAGATGAGAGTGTAGTTATCCAACATAAACTCTTAGTTTTAGATATTCGAATTAGACAGAAACTTAGAAAAATTAAGTATAAATTAGATCCTAAGATTAAGTGGTGGCGATTAGAAGATAATCACAAAGTTTTTGTGGATAGAGTAGTACAAGAAACAGATTGGAGGGACCATGATGATCCTAATGTAACATGGAACAAAATGGCTAACTGCATTAAAAGGATAGCTAAAGATATATTCGGTGAATCGAGGGGCGGTGCTTCACCGTGTAAAGATACATCATGGTGGAATGAAGAGGTAAAAAATGCTATTAAGATCAAGCGAGACCTTTATAGAGATTTGAATAATAATAATAATGGAATAAGTTTTGAGAAGTATAAACTAGCAAAGAAGGAGGCTAAGAAAGCTGTTCGAGATGCAAAAATCGAATTATATAAACAAGTGTATGAGAAGTTAGATAATAAAGAGGCAGAAATGATATATATATATATATATATAATTGCTCGAATAAGAGAGAAAGTCTAAGACTCTAAAAACTTATGTACTGTAAAGTGTATTAAAGATGAGGATCAGACGGTTCTAGATCGAAACGAAGAGATTAAAGAAAGATGAAAAAATTATTTTGATAGATTATATAATGATAGTTTTACTCAAGATTTGAGAGATGTTACTATTCAATGTGAGGATATAAATCGTAGTTTTATGCACAGAATCAAAGAGCCTGAAGTAAAAGAGACTTTAAAGAGGATAAAATTAAGAAAAACTGTTGGTCCAGATGAGATTCCTATAGAGATATGGAGATATTTAGGAGGGATTGGTGTGAGGTGGCTAACAGATCTTTTTAACAAGATTTGGCAAACTAAGAAAATACCAAATGAATGGAGGAAGAGTACCTCAGTACCTCTGTATAAGAATAAGAGTGACATTCAGAATTGTTCTAACTATCAGAAAATAAAACTCATGTATCACACTATGAAGCTTTGCGAAAGGGTAATTGAACGTAGATTGCGACAAACTGTTAAAATATCGGAGAACTAGTTTGGATTTATGCCGGGACGATCGAGGATAGAAACTATTCATTTACTCTGTCAACTTATAGAGCGATTCCGAGAGAGAAATAGAGATTTGCATATGGTATTTATTGATTTAGAGAAAGCCTATGATAAAGTTCCACGAGATACTTTGGTGGACACTGATGAAGAAAAGAGTTTCCATCAAGTATATCGACATAATTAAGGACATGTATGATGGAGTAGTGGCCAATATCAGAACATGTGGTAGTTTAACAAGTGATTTTTCTATCACAATTGGATTACATCAAGGATCTGCATTGAGCCCATTCTTATTTGCTATAGTGATGGATGAGCTTACTAAAGCCATTCGGATGAGATACCTTAGTGTGTGCTATTTGCTGATAATATTGTCTTAGTTGATGAAACAAGAGAAGGGTAAATGGCAAGTTAGAATTATGGAGGCATACATTAGAATTTAGAGGTTTTAAATTGAGTAGATCTAAAACAGAATATATGGAGTGTAAATTTAGTAAACGACGGACCATAGACTATAATGCTGTAAAACTGGATAGGCAAGAGATACAAATGAGCAGTCAGTTTAGATATTTGGGTTCTATTATTCAGAATGATAGAGAGATTGATAATGATGTTAACCATACGATACAAGCTGGCTGGTTGAAATGAAGAAGGGCAACGGGAGTTTTATGCGACCGTAACATTCCGTTAAGATTGAAAAGAAAATTTTATAGGACTGCTATTAGGCCAATTTTATTATATGGCATGGAACGTTGGACTATAAAAAAACGTCATTCACAGAAAATAAGTGTAGCAGAGATGCGCATGCTCCGTTGGATATGCGGCAACACTAGGAGAGATAAAGTGAGAAATAAAGATATTCGTGCTAAGATAGGTGTAACTCCTATCAATGAGAAGATGCGAGAAAATCGCTTACGATGGTTTGTTCATGTGCAACGTAGGCCTACAAGTGCACCAGTTCGAAGAGGGGAGTTTATTAATGTAGGACAAGTTAAAGAACGAAGGGAAGACCGAAAAAACATGGATGGAGATGATACGCAAAGATATGGAGTCTAGAGGTTTAAATAAAGAGATATTACTTGATAGAAATGAATGGAGAAGGAATATCAAAGTGATCGATCCGGCGTGATTCTTTTTTTGGTTCATGTAGCCTACCCCAAATACTTGGGATAAAAGGCTTAGTTGTTGTTTGTTTGTTTGTAGGTTATGTATATTTGTTTGCTTGTTGTGGTTATATTGGTTTTAATTTTTTTAATAGCCATGTAAATAATATTAGTTCACTTCCGATGTAGTATTCAAAAATATAAATTTCATAGTTAAAATTAAAGAACGTACTTAGCTTGCTTCAACATACTTCGGTTGCATTTTCAAGTTTAAGCAAAATATTTTCTTCAACGCATTAAGTCTATTTTAATTCACTTTGGAATTTGATTATGGATCCTTCATTGAACAGCATTGATTAATTAAACCAAAATTTTTTCATGAAAGCTCCATCAATTAGAGTTCTATTGTCTCATAATAAATCCATGAAACTAGACCAAAGTAAACTTGCGAGACTTATTTTTACTAAATTTTGTGAACAATGAACCAAATTAAATATCATGAAGTGGCCAAAATATATCTTTTTACTAAATTCAAGTTCCAATTGGATCCTAAAATTAATTATTGACATTCCTACTTGAATTACAACTCAATTGACAATTCACATAAAACTCTTTCAATGGAAGCTCTACAATGATGAGGTGATACTGGAAAAGTATATATGTTTCCTTATAAAAGATGAATTCTAGGACAATGAGATAGAGTGATGGAGAAATTTTAGGATAAACGAAACCTAATTGTAGTGATTTATAAACTAAAGAACATAAACTTTTTACATAAGAAACTACAGGTAGTGATTTATAAACTTTAGAACAAAAATTTTTTGCTCCTTTTTAATTATAAATAGATGAGAAATTTCTAGTTTGATTGGGATTTTATTATTAATATGTTCAGCCAAAATTAGTTGAGAATTCCATTTCATATTTGATTATCATATCATATGTTTCCATTTAAAGGAATCTTTTGCTAAATCACGAAAAATTATAAAAATAAATGGAGACTCAAAACATGTAAAAATTTAGTGAAATTATGGCTCAAAATTTGATTTACATGAGGTTTATTTTGTAAAATTTAATTAGATAACTCAAATTCCATATTGTTGATTTGGTAAACTAATCATTAATCAGAAACAAAAAATATACACTACCTTTAGCTTCTATTATATTACTCTAATTTGATTTAAATATTCTTTTTTATTGATAAAGACCTCTTGAATAATAAGATCTTTTAACTTTGAAAGGAAAAAAAAACAATTGAATAGTTAGAGATATAAATAGAGAGGAGAGAATATTCACTATTAATTATAATCTCCATATTCAACATAGGTGATGTATATATATCATGTGATTAAAACACTTCTTCATCGTTCATCAAGAGGTCTTCATTGTTCTATTATTGAAATTTGTCCATTTTTGAACTACCCATCGATGGTCAAAATGAATTGAAAAAAATATGATTTTTGTACGCTACCATTTTAGGACGTGCAGGTCACACGTAACACTTTGGATCGTCCATAATTCCATATACACCTTTTATATTAAAATTTAGGGCAGCCTCTATAGACAACTCCTTGTGAAGACACCATAGGTACACTTTTCTTTACACACATACACACGAAAAATGCGTAGGGTGTCTCCTTAAATTGTAATCTAAGAAGGCAGCATAAAACCTTAACATAGAATATCAAATTGAATGATTCAAAACTTTTCATCGTATCTCCATGTCAAAAACAAGTGGTTATAAGTAATCACATTATCTAGATATTTCTACATCGTTGCTTAAGAATCTCAGTTGTTCTATCCTTGAAAAACATATTCATTTTGTAACTATCCAATGCATAGTCAAAAAGTATTTGAAATGCACAATTTTTTAGTACCACCTATTTAGGGCATGGAATCAAGATGAACGATTTGAATTGTTCATTTTGATGTCCTACATTAAAGTCTCTATCCCTAATTCTTGGTATGCGTGAACCTTAGGGGGAACAAATAAACACAATTGGATTCGATCGAAGAAAAATTTAAGGGAAGACGAGTTTTTACCGCTTTAAGAGGAAATTTTACTCAAATGCATTTGACACCCATATAAGTAGGGGTGGCAATTAGGCCGTGCCCGGCCTGGCTCGGGCACAGAATCGCCGTGCCATGCCTGCCACGTCCTGTTTTCGAGACGTGCCCTACCTTAGGCACGGCACGTGTGCCCGGGCATTGGCCCGGACTCGGCCGGTTGACACGCCCCGCCGGGCATGCCAGCATGTTTTTTTTAAATTTTTTAAATGATTATTTTGATTAATAAATTAGTTTATTAAGTTAGTTAACTTAATTCAATTAGATCTAACAAGTAAAAAAAGATAGTAAAAATAAAATTTTATATTTTTATTATATGAAATCTCATTACATTAACAAAATTAATATATAAATCTCTTTGGAAATCATTTAAAGCCCGAAGAGAGGAGATAGGACCATGTTCGTCACCCTCAACTTATTCTTAGTATTTTTTCCAAGAGATTTACAAGTTTTAAAAAAATTACATGAAAAAAATTACAAATGTTGAATTCGATTAAAAAAATTACAATGGTGAAGAGAAAAAAAATGAAAACTAAATAGTGTAAAAGTCTTCAATTTTCATTCTTCCTTGGATGAGTTTTCTTATTCTACTTCGTTAGATAGTCCTTATTCTCTTTGTTCTGCATTGAGCCAGTCTTACAAACAAACACGCGTCTCTAATATGTTTGCTACCATTGAGCTTCTCCACTTCGTTAGCATTCTACCACCTTTACTAAAAGCAGACTTCACTATTGTGGACACCGGAGAGCTTAGTAAATCATGGATTATATTGAAAAACACAGGATATGTTTTTTTCTGTGATTTCTACCAGGACAAAATATCAAAGTCTTCAAAACGTTTAGGGGACAAGTCATCTGCATAATTGGCCCTTTCTAAATAATAATGAAATTCATTAGATTACATAGGTTTTTCCTGGTAAAATACGGATGACATTATTGGTTTTTTACCTTCTTTAACAGTGGGTTCCTTTGTAATTTATGATTTATCACTATATATATCTTCATATGTATAGTACATAATATCTAAACAAGTTTTAATATCATTAACTAAATCCTTAACATTATCTGAATAACACATATTTTTATGAAATAAATCTATTAAAATTTTCATTCCATCTAACTTACAATGTGGATCTACAACAGTTGCAAAATATAGCATGGAAAATTTCTAAAACATTTATTAAATTTAGTTTCAATGGACTGAACAATATCTTCAAGTATTGAGTTATTCCTACTTTCATTAAAAACCGAACTAATTTTGGTTAAATAATAAAATGCAATATGTCTGGTTGGGTAGTAAGTGCCTAAAAGTGTTCTAGTTGCATCTTCAAATTTGCTTAAAAAATTACAAATGTAATGCAAATAGTTACATTCATTAAAATCTAAACTATAAGATGGTAATTCCATTTTATTAAATATATTTACAACATCTTTATATTTAATTGCCTCATTGAATATTTTATATGTAGAATTCCATTTTGTTTTTACATCTAGAGGTAAAATTTTATGTGAGATTTTAAAACTCTTATATATTTGTTTAAATGTTTATCTTTTAGGCCCACTACATTTTATAAATACTATTGTGTTCCTAAATTTAGTTATTGAATCATTTACTACTTTTAATCTATCTTGCACATACAAATTAATTCACATAATTGTGATGCAAATGGTACTTGAGGGGGGGGTATTCTAATGGTTGCAAAAACTTTGATATTCTTCATTTGATAAAAAAAGGAAAAAAAAAAAGTACCCGCAGCTTGAGAGGAAGAAACGCCGGACGAGTATGGATCCATTTCGAAAAAACTGAATAAAAAATTTTCAAATTATAAATACCTCAATGCCACAAGCCGAGGAAAAAGCTTGAGAGTTCAGAGTTGAAACCGCATATAATCTTGTTGATGGTTTAAAGTTGAGAGATGAAAGAGGAAGCCGGAAGATCTTCATCTTGACGCTTGCTTGAGCCTTGAAACTTAATCGAATATAGAAGTTTTTTTGAAGAATTTTGTGTTTGGAAATTTTTGAGAGAGCTGAAAATTGAGGAGACTGAGAATTGTAATTTGAGAGAAAGAATGAAAATGGAGGAAGGAGGAGGTTATTTATAAGAAACGAAAAGAATTTTTTTGTTAAAAAAATGCAAAAAACCCCTCCAATGGCCATTTTGACCGTTGGGAGGCAAAATTTGCAAATTTTATTTGCAAGAAACCCTCTAAATGGGTACTTTTATAGTCGTTGGGGGGTACTATGCAAAAAAAAAATTGCAAAAAAACCCCCCAACGGCTATAAACTGACAGATTAAAATAAAAATAATTTTACCGGGCCGTGCCCGGCATGTAAAAATAATTTTACCGTGCCGTGCCGACAGCCGGGGACTCGGGCCATGCCAGACACATGCCCAATGGGCCGCCCGGCCCATTTGCCACCCCTACACATAGGGAAAAAAAATGTAGCATGCTTCTACATAAGGAGGCAGGTTAAAGTACTCCATAGGGCATCCAAGTAGATGATTCGAACCATTCATTGTGATCAATATATTCAAATTAGATAGTTGTTTAAAAATTACACACATTCAATATTTCATGACCATGAATTGGTTAATCGCAAAATGAATAGTTTTTCAATAATAGAATAAATGAAACCTTGTGATCACCTATGAAGTACTTAAATCAAATAATTTTTTATACACCACCTATATAGGATATAGAGATCATGATGAAAGGTTCCATTCATCTATTTAAGTATCTAATTATGAGAATTTACCACCTCCATATATAAACTCCTTGAGAAGACATCCTATGCACACTTTTTCCTATACGTGCACACACACACACATACATGCATGCAACATGCGTAGGGATTGCTCCTATGAGAATGGTTCTCAAAATAAGTTTTGCAGCCGTCTGATCCAAATCCTTCATCTTGATCTACACATATTTATTAACTTACAAGCAAAAATTCAAGTCATTTGGATATCGTTTACCTAGATTTAAGAGACTTCAAGAAATATATAATTTCAACCATATAAAAAATCATCCGATGTACAGGTAAATGATATAGAAATCATCTAATTCAATTGGATGATTTCTTCTTTATATGGCTGAAATTACGAACTCATTGAAACCTCTTAAATCATAATAAATGATATCCAAATGACTTAAAGTTTTGTTTTGTAAGTAAATAAATATGTGTAGATCGAGATTGACAGTTTGGATCTTTTATAGGGATGACCCAAGATAGGTTCTCACTAAACTTATTTTGAGAATCATTCTCATAGGAGCAACCCCCTATATATACATATGTATAAACGGTAAATGAGCCGCAAATGCTAGAAATTTATATGAGTTGTCAGCAAAAAAAAAACTCCCATTATATTTTTCAATTTTTTATCACAATCTCCAACTTCATGGCTTCTTTAGGATGTAACTTCATAGTTATTTTGGAGTTCATTTGCTCCTCCATCAGGTGGATATAAGATATATTTACTGAAAACCGTTAATTTTGTGTCCACTTAATAGAAGGCAAATCAAAACTAAAACCCTAAAAATCATATATAAGTGAACCTTAGAGAGTTGAGATCATAATTAAGAAGATTTGGATAAAATACTAAGATAATGGAAATGGAATGCAATGTAGGTAACTCACGTGAGCTATCAACTCATTTATATTATTCTCATATATATACGTGTGTGTGTGTTTGTATTCTCATAAATATGTGTTGCTGTGTTGACACACACACACACATAAAAATATTGTGTCGAAAATTCTCAATCAATTAAAGAGTAGAAAAAACATGATAAAATTAATATGCGAAAAGCATAATTTGGAAACAGTGCCAAGAACATTTATGTACTTTTGTATTGTTCGAGGAGTGCTAAGTACCAGCAAACTCCAACCAAAAAAGCCAAGAGATTGACAAAGGAGATTAAGAAAATGGAAGTTCTACTGAAATTTTATAACAAAGAGAAGGTCTTCAAGAGATTAAGGGAAAGTGGAGAAAGACCATTGTTGTCAAAACCTCATCACCCTCCTTAGAGAGGAGAGAGTGCTCGGGAATAAGATTATGGTTTTGGGCTAGGATCAATTTGAATAACGATTCAATTGGAAAAAGAATCTAATCAAATTATCACCTGTATTAGAGGCATGTGGGAAAATAATCCAAGTTTACCTTATCTCGCGGGATGACTACATACAATGGGTGCATAACCTAGATGGGCAGTACGAGGGCCCATAAATTTATGGGGCCTCATAAGTGACCTTGTAAACCCTTGTTTACAATACAACATACATCAGATCCGTAGCTTGTTTATGCTTGAAAATTAGACGAAATAAAAAATTCTAACTTTCAAAATCCTAATTTAATGATCACTGTTAATGTTGATTTCCACTGCCTAAAGCCTACATACACCAAAGATCATTCTCTTTACCCCTAGGTTTAGACCAAAACGAAAGTTTGCTCTATTAATAACTATTAATTCGGTATCCATCCGATAATAACTATTAATTCGGTATCCATCCGATAAATTCAAATAGCAAGGAAATTACAAGACCTTTTGATGTATCTACATTTGTGGTGATCAATATGCACAATGTTGATCATCTAATTGAAATGGTGAAGGGACTTCTTAGCCACCACAGAAGGAAACTTTCCACCTATAATAGCCGGACCAAACAACAAAGAAAACACACACATGATAAAAAATAAAAAAAGAGGGAATGTTTTAATGTCTTTGCTAATTTTTTTCTCGGACTCCCCTATTTCATAACCCCACCCCATCCTCTCTTTTAAAAATCATCCACCACTTGCCCATTTTGCTAAGGAGTTTGTTTGCTCCTCTCTCCTGAATATCAGCTACCAGCTCATCCCCTAAAGTTTCTCTTGCACACGTTTAACAGTTAACATCCAAACATATATTTGAGTACCAGTGTGAAGTCGGGGAAAAAAACCTGGTGAATCATTTCGTGCTCAAGGCTCCACTATTTGGTCTCACAGATTCATTCATTATCCTATCATCGAGCCTCTATTCTCAACCATTCTATCTACTTATTTTGTTGGGGGGGGGGGGGGGGGGGGGGGGGGAGAACTAATATATCTACTCACCATCTTAACTAAAATTAATGAGAACTTTACAGTCAAAAGGCTTGTTCTAAAGAAATTCACATGCAAGATTTTTCTTTTCCTTACAAAATATGATATTTTTCAGTATTTTCTGCCATATTTTGTGTATTTTAATATTGAGAATGAGGCTTTGTTATTGAGGTCGTTGAAGTTATGAAAAACGCAGATGTTATTATAGCTTTATAAATACCCCATCGTTAGAAAATCTTTACTTCTTTACTCAATTCAAGGTTATGAGTTTGATCGCTTTTATGTGTAGGACTAATTTA
Organism: Dracaena cambodiana; assembly: GCA_036321105.1. NCBI lineage: Eukaryota > Viridiplantae > Streptophyta > Magnoliopsida > Asparagales > Asparagaceae > Dracaena > Dracaena cambodiana. Next base: position 56,609,019 of record JAYEPQ010000005.1, on the reverse strand, counting down.
GAAACATTTAAATGTTAATTTGAGGTTTAGTTGTTGTATATGCTTTATTATCATCCTTACCCTTACATGTATATGAATTGTTAATCTTCTCATTTTTGCTTTATTAATTTCTATTCTTAGTTGTTACACTTGCCATTCTAGATTTGATTCCCGGCTCCATCCCATGCATGCATGCATGGAAGGATGAATAGATGGCTGAGCCAACTGTACACATGCATTAATCTTAGATGTATTGAAAATAGGCAGTATCCTATACATTGAACTTGGAGAGGGAACTTTTTGTTTTCGTTTTTTTTTGGGGCTTTTTTTTTTGGGGGGGGCTAGGTGGCCAACGACATGCGTCACCTTGATTTGTGTGACTAATAAAATATTGAACTACATTCCAGTTTTTAAATCTTACTAGCAGTTTGTTGAGCCTGATCTTTTTTTTTTTGTTTATATATACACAGTTTTACTCTACCGATATGTCTAACTTTGTGAGAAAGTTTTAAAAAAAAAAAGGTGGAGATGTTAGAAGACGTTGGAAGCACATAGTAAACCGTATCAAATGTCAACTATTTTTTAACGCTGAATTGAACCCATCTAATTTTAAAGTAATAAGGCTAACCAAGCAAAGTTTCAGTGTCTCAAGCTTTGTTTGGGCTAGAGCAGTTCAAGGACAAATGTGGTTTCCCTGAGTTAGAACAAAAAGTTTAAAACAGTGGCCAAAGAGTTCTAAACTGAAACTAAGAATATGTAAGATTGAAGTAAGGTTCATTTGCCTCCATTTATTTGTCTCCTTTTACATAGATATATAATTGAAATGCAAGGTTCATTTGCCTCCATTTATTTGTCTCCTTTTACATAGATATATAATTGAAATGCTTACCGATAGTCCTAATGGAATGTTGGTGGAAGGCTTGACCACCAGCCAGATTGGTTCCTTCACCAAGGCAAGCCTAATGGCCAGGAGTAAGCTACTCTGAGTTGGAATGCAAACAAGTCAAAAAGATTTTACTTGGGAGAAAAGCTGCTGGTGCTGATAAGTTTCGATACTTCATCGTTTTTGCCTCCTCTCCTTTTCGTCCTCATTTGAAGTGGTTAAGAAACTATATAACATAAAAGCATTTAACACACAAGAATGGTAAAAAGGCTAACTGTGAGATATCATTTTCCATCAAATTTTCTTCTACCATTGTCCAATGATCTCATTAGAACTCCTCAATAATCATTCAGAATGAAGATTTAGAGGAAAAACTTTTACAGGATAAATAGCAATATCTAGAAATACTTAAAAGAGCCATGAATCTGATATATGCATATTCTGAGACTAATTCATTCAAAGACCTAAGATGCATTAGCTTCTTGCATTGCAAACTTCACAAAGTAGGCAATAGTTAGCTCCTGCAGATCAATAGATTGCCACGTTCACTACTTCAAAGAGCAAATACACCAACAATTTTATGCCGTATTGCTTCCATATAGAAACCTGGTGCTATGATTTTGAGTTGACTTCCTTTGACCAAGTACCTCGACTGCTTCCCTTCCACCTTGATGACACAATTCAGAACTCCACAAATTTATATTTCAGATTTATGCCTCTCAATCTATCATCAAAATTGTCTTTTGTTGAAGAATCTCCTCAAGTATATCTTTCTAAAAGAGCTAGATACTTCCACCCAGCACGTCTTATGGTGATATAGTAATAGCTACATAAAAAGCCTCCTTTCTCTCTTCAGCATACCAAAAATTCTGACACTGACAGCTTAACATGATATAGTAATAGCTAAATAAGAGACCTCTGATCTAAAGACCCATATACTTCTGTCCTAGCTAAGCTTACACAAATTCAATTGTATGTATAACTATTCATTAAAAAAAATTTAACCTAAGCTATGTGCCATTAAAGAATTCGCACAGAGTTGCGCAGAGAAAAATTCATGAAAAATAATTACTACAGAAATTTGATGAATAATGTTCTGCTACATTTAGAGCTTATAAGTATATATAACAAATTATATTGTATAATCAGCCATAAGCACAATGTTATATGCATGCACGTGCACAAGCACAGATGAAGTAATCAAACTGTGAAGAGGGAAAATCTATAACATCAAAGTTCACAAAATATTCAAATTCTATGAGAAGAAAGTCATAACTGTTCCAATTAATATAAACTGCATGAGAGATGTCGGAAAGTTGTTACAGAGATGACAATTTGATTTCAAAGGGGAAACTTAACATCATATACTCCTGTCTCCAAAATGCCTCCAGTTTAATTTTAAAATTATGAACAATGAAATCTGAGACAATTTGGTACCTTGCTATTTTGATCATGGAAGTTAATATAGCCTACAGTCTTCAAAATCCACAGATGGACTGGAGTATTCTATGAAGAAAAACCTCACAATAAGATCTGCACTATGCATAAGATCCAACTTTGTGGATGTTCAAGTAAGACCGCACTAGGGTCTGGGCCACCAGGATGTTCCTATTAAGCAGCTTCAGACATGTTGAGACGGGTAGCCTCAGATTTGGCATACTTTTCAATATAACCCTGAAAGTGCAAAACATGAAATAAACCATGTATCAAGTATATGTGAATATATCTTGGAAAACAAACAGTTTCCAGAAAACAAATCCTAACCTCCACAAGTTTCAAAAGTTTAGGTCGTGATGTTGATAAATACTGGTTTATTGACTCTGCAGTACTAGGAATTTGATGTGGCTGGAGTGAACTGAGGACCTTTTCAACAGCTCTCTTAACTACCGATTTATGAGCATCCTTACTTAAGTGGCCTTCACGCCAAGACGGCTTCACCAATTCTTTCACAAAATCCACCAGAGCAGCACGGAAAAATTTCATTGCTTTGGATTCCTTACCAGTTCTATTCTTTTCTCCTTCATACTTCAGGTCACCATCATGGTCTGCACCTTTGACATTAGCACTTTCAACTAAATGGTCAGGGACCCGATGTTTCTCTTCTTTAGGCACAGAAGTATTTCCCCAGTCAATTGCAGTATCTCTAGCAGTAACCCCCAAATTTGCTTGTCTGCTTAATCCATGCTCAGGTTTGCACTTCTTTGATATATCTTCATGGGATTGGGAAATAGAACTCAAAGTCTTCTCCATATTAAACTCTGTCATCTGACTTCCATGTAATAGAGGATCACCTTCTGCAGAATAACCTGAAAAGTTTTTTACATTGATGGTCCTCTCAGAAGCTTGAAAGGCTACATTCCCAGAAATACGTGGCTCAATGCTGTCAAGAAGTGGGTCATATTGGCTTCCAGGAGAAGATAAATGCAGAAGTGCATAATGGAAAGACGGCCGGAAAGGGACAGATGGCTCCCAGGAATTTTTATGTGCTTCCATTTTCTGCCTAATAAAAACAGGAAGATCCCTTGGAGTATTGTGCAGCAGACCAGTTCCAGCCTCAGATCTGGATAAGTAGGGGGAAGAACTTCTTGGAAGGGAAGAAGACCTAGAACTGTGATATCCTTTATCAAGGTCAAACGTTTTATAGATGTCAAAGCCTTCTGCACTAAAAGATGAAGCTGGGTTTGGCTGGTGAGAACTGTTGAAAGTTGAGCTCAGTGAACCACCTGAGCTATAGGAACTGTGTGAACCATGAAGTGGAAAGCTGTTTTGATGCCTAAAAGCAAAATCCTCAGTTCTTCTGTCATGGGCAACAGGATTGTTGTTACTGAGATAAAGACCAGACGACGTTGATGAGCTGCCTGAATAGTATCTATGCTCAGAAACATCAGAACTCATCAATGAATAACCACTAGAGAAAGGTGAATCATTGAAAAACTCCTTTTTGGGCATCTCCTGTTGCAGCTGTGCTTCATGTGAGTACCTTCTAGTCAAGAAAATTTCACTAGCTGGTTGTTTCTCATCCATGTTGTCCAACTGAGAGCCTAACCCAAGAGGCCTCTTACAATCATCCCGAACTAATGTACCTCCAACACAAGGAATATCAACTTTATGAAGTTCCTCGCCAGCATTTGTATTAGATTCATCATCAAAGCAGGGTGACCCATGGCTCTCCCCACCATATGCCCTCACAAGGGCTCTTTGTACCTGGAAATTGGATTTTGACAGACTCTCGGTGTTTGACAAGTCTGGTCTTTCTTGTGAAGAAGACATTCTTAATCTTTCAGCTTCTCCTCTAGAACCTGAATACAGGATGTTCAAGTGGTTAGGAAGTTTCCTATTGTAGGATTTTTTTTTTTTTTTTTTAAACATAGAACTTCCTGCTAAGATCTTAATATACCTGTACCACCCAGAATATCTCCTTTCTGACTGGGATCATTGAAAATTTCTTTAATCTCCTCTTTCTGGTGAAGAAACGGGCATGATTTTCCCTTGATACACCAACCTCTAGCATAAAAGGCACATACAATGGCAGGCCTCTTGCTTAAATTCTCTGGTGTGGTGCCCGGAGATGCACTCCGAGGTCTTCGTTCGGGAGTATGCATGCTAAAGAAAGGATCAGCAGTGATTAGCAAAAAGCTTGGCCCCCAAGTAGGATGGCAGAAAGAAAAAAAACACAGCGTAAATTTCGCAACTCTAATAAATTCTCATGAGGATTCAAAGATTTCCAACTTAAAGAGATTTTATTCCTACCTTGACAAATCTGCAGCCACCGGCACCTTCAACTCAGTTGTCAGGAGTGTGTGTGAAGCTTCTTTTACCTGATTATCACCAGACTTCCCAATTTTTGGACTACTTCTCACTGTATCTGTCTCAGCTGATTTTTTGGTCTGAACTTTCGAAGGACCAGCTTTTTCAGCACCAGAACTTAAATTAGACTGCCGACTTCCATGAGCTTCAAGGTAGGAATTCTTTATGTGTTCTGGATCTTCATTAGACAATTTCTTTTCCAATGAAACCTCTTTTTCGTCTACTAGAGATTTTGAGTACTCTTTTTCTTCAGAAATATGTTTATCCTGGCTTGCTGTCCGGTCAACAGATGCTCCTTTGGTGTTTACTGCCAAAATCTTGGATGCGGCGCCGTGCACTACTAAGTCACTACCAGTAGCTTCCTTGTCAGGGAACACAGGATTGATTTCAGGCATCTCATGAGTTATAGAAACTAATTCCTGGTCCTCGTCATGCCCTTCGGACTCTAGATCTTTGCTAGCATCTACATGAATAGTAGTGAAGGACAGGAGGTTAATGGTAAGTCAGGAAAAAAGAAACAACTGAAAACTATTAATAAACACCAAGGATATGAATGCAAACCAAAAACCTACCTAAACATATTGTGAAATTTTATCACTGTAATAGGAAACAATAATGAATGCTTAATCCCATATGTTATCAGCATATCATGAAGAACATATAACCTTTCTCTATGGCTTTCATACAAAAATCATCCTCCTACCAATTATTTTATCATATGTCCTCAGTTTCCTCAAGACAGAAAATATGCAAAGCTTCTAACTGTTGCTAGTCTTGTTTATCATCTTTCTACCAATTGTTTCATCACGTCCTCTTGTTTATGCAAAGCTTCTAACTGTTGCTACTCTTGTTTATCATCTTTCCAATCAAAATTATTACTCCTCGAAGAACTGACCAAAATATACAAGTTACAAAATTTCTATCCTCAGTTTCCACATCTTTGCACATAATGAATGCTCCCATATGGTTATGGGCATATCACATAGAACACATCACCTTTCTCTATGGTTTCAATCTCTTACTAACTGTGTTCTCGCATTTTCTCAGTTTCCACAAGACAATAAACATGAAAAACTTGTAACTGTTGCTGTTCTTGTTTATCATCTTCGCTATCAAAATTATTACTCGCATGAAGAACTGACCAAAACTTACAAGTTATAACCAGCCATCAACCTAATGACAACTGTCAAAGTTTGATGCCAAATCAAAAACCCATATACTGTCTGAACAAGGAAAGAACTTGGCAAGTTGGCAATCAAACAATAGTTGATGCGCAAGAAATAAGTTCTTTCTCATTTTGGAGTTTATGCTAATGTAACCAGGGACCAATCCACGAAAACTTTCCAGGACTGAGAAAGACTCTAGAAAGAGGAGATTGAACAAGGATTGCAGTTTTCTCCACAAGGACTTGCACTCAACTCTAAAAACAAGACAAAAGCTAAATAGTTAAAACGAGAACTCTTCACTTAGGCCCAAAAAGCTTGTAAACGAGATATCGAAGTAAACAATATTTTAAGAGCATTCTTTCTCCAATAACAAAATTTACATGCAAATATAGGAAACGTCAATTAAGTTTTTACCAATGAACTTCAAACGTAGTTCAGAAATAATTTTGCTAAAGTTTCTCACCATCAAATCATGGAGCTTAATTAATTAACCACATTAAGAACTCGCTGGCAAACACTGCTGATATCAATTAATGCTATACAAAAGAGGGAAAACTTTTGGTATTTCATTATTTCATAGATTTACCTCTCAATGTGATTTTATTATGACAAGGATAGGTATCAAGTATTAACAGATGTTAAGAACAGGATAACCATCCGAGATCTCCATTTCAAGTTCAACCCTTCTGTTGAAAATTTTGCATTCCTTGCAGTATCATGCTAATTTATACGTAAAACTAATTAAAGACATTAAAACCTTGACTCTCTTGTATGAATAAAACCTCCCATTCTTCTACATTTTTCACTCCTCCAAAAAGTTTCTAATGATATCATGCTAATTTATACGTGAAACTAATTAAAGACATTTGAACCTTGATTATCTTATATGAATAAGACCTCACATTCTTACACACTTTTCACTCTCAAAAAGCTTCCAACTTCAATTTTCCAAAATTCTCTAACTACACATTTTTTTCAGCTTACCTCATGCCTCAGTAGTCCATAGTGACTTTTCAAGAAACAATACAGGAAAGGAATTGAGACACCCCCAAATTCAAGCTCAAACCTAGAACATCCATCAATATCCCCATTTCCACCATCAGAAATTTTCTTAGGTATGAGAAAACTTTCTACTGTCAGAAAGAAACCAGGATAATTGATTTTTCACTTTCACTTGCTAACACTTTCAGCCTCTTATATAACCCCAAACCAGAAAGATCAAAACTTTACAAGCAACACAAATAAAAACAATATAAAACCTAACTGTTAACTTCAAACACAGAAAAAAATCAATGGAAAAGGATATAACTGGCATTGAAATTGAAAATAAAACACTGATATCACATGATTCTATACATTCCAGCAATCAAAACAGCAATGCAGCAAAAACGATAGAGCAAAATTAAGATAAGACGATCCAACAGTTTATTTATTAAAGGAAATTTTTTTAAAAATTTATTTTAGGGTTAAAAAGAGCAAACCCTCGGCCTCGCCCTCGTCCTCGTCGCCAGCCTCCTCCTCCTCCTCCTCCTCCTCCACGACCTCCTCGAACTCGTATTCACCATCATCATCGTCCTCTCGCTTCTCCTCCTCTTCATCGACCTCGATCTCCTCCTCCTCCTCCTCCTCCTCCTCTTCAATCTCGATCTCCTCTTCGACTTCTTCGAGCTCTTCATCCTCTTCCTCCATTGGGGAGTCGAGTTCTTGGGAGGGCTCCGGCGATGAATCTTGATCGGAGCTCGGCATCGATTTGGGAATCGCGTCTCGCTCGTGTTGCGGCGGCGAATGGAACGATGAACAAAAACACAAAACAAATTGGGAAAGAAAAAAATATAATAATAATAATAATAATAATAATAATAATATGTTCGAGTTTTGATTTCGCTTCTGAGAGTGATTGGGCGAGTAAGGGCGAGGGTTGCCTATTAAACCCCCACCACTCCTAGTCTGGGACCTCTGGTGGCCCTTTCTTGTTCTTCATGCGCATTTTTTCCCCCTTCTTTTTTCCCCTCCCGTTTCTTTCTCTTATCTTCTTTTTTTTTTAAATAAATTTCTTTATGTGTATCGAATTTAGAGACAAGGTTACACAAATATGAGTTTTTCCAAATTTGTTATTGTAGGATTTTATGATCTAGGATGTACAAAAATAAATACATAATTATTTTCTTTTGAGAATTCAATTCTCGATATTTTAAATTAGTACTATATCATTATGTTATATATCCTTCTTCTATCTAATTAAGAGCGACATTCATAATACTTCTTTCAATCTGAATAAGTGATTCTACTTGCATGTAATCGAAAAGTTAAATTGTATATAAATATTGAATATTAAATATCTATCTATATATATTTTTATGGACGTAGGACTCGAGTAAACTTTGCAGTTATATCCTAAAAATGTAATACACAACCCACTGCATGATAAATTAGTGTATTTGTCTATGTATAATGCGAGGGATTAGCTTTTGTTAAAAAAGAGCTTCATACAAAGCATTACTTGTTATAGCATCAAGAAAGCATGGTTTTCATATAACATTTCGTTAAAAAATAATATTTTGGTTATAAAAAGAGGGTTGAGTTCTTCAAAAGGGTTTCGGAGATCAATACACATGCTGCAGTTGAAAACTACTAACAATCAATCATGTAACTTGTGTAGCAATTTTTCTTTTACGTACTAATGGCATAGCAGATAACATCTAAACTAATACAATAGTAAAGCGCAGCACTAGGTGGGATTCACTTCTAAAGAAGCCTAATTTCGATTGGATCTTAACTAGCTAGCTAATATGCATTATGAAAAATAAATGATTTGCAAAAAACGATCCCATAAGTGGTCTATAAAAGATCTTCCATGTATAATTCAGTTAGGCCCCTATCCAAAAACATTAGTCCCATCACAAGTAGCCAAACTATCGATCCAAAGTCCTATAATAGAATCAATATGTAATATTCAAGGAGGATATCATTCTCTCCCATTTCGATATTGTGTTTACTATTGTTAGCTAGATCCACCACTTATGCTCAATGATTTGAGTATCTTATAGTTTTTAATCAATGCTCAGGCTCGACCCCCTAGCATATCATAAAACGCATAGACCGTATATTTTACGTTATCAAACTACACACTTAAGTTATTGTGTGCAAATATTAGGAATGGTAATGGATTTGTTTATAGGTCAATTTTTAGCCCATCTTATATAAAATTCTATATTAGAAAAAACATGAAATTTTCATCTTTAATTCAAAAATTGTGTATGATGAACCCAAAATTGATCCATTGACGCATCCATTACCATCTCTAATTGCACACTATTATATCAAAAGCCTGGTACTTGAAATAAGAGGAATTTCCTCCCATATAAGCTTGTTATAAGTTTGCAAATTTTTATCCTACTTTGTACAAATTAAATAAAAGGAGACATCAAAACCATAAATTTTATTTTTTTAAACCATAATTAATACAATCCCATATAAACAAAAAAAAATAAATCAAAATAATAATAAAATTAAAAATGACCAACCCTTTTCTGAAATTTCAATAAATAGAAAAAAAAAATACTTCCACACAGGGAGATTTAAATAAGAACAGTTGTACATTGCAAAAGATAGTACATCTACCAATACTTCATCAAAATAAACACCCACAATAAGTTTTTTTTTTTTTTAATGAATGTAAATACTGTAGGATAAATAATTTGCTAATATTTCAAATTAATATGGGCAGACTTATTACTGTTATTAGTTAACAGAATTACTACTATTATTATGTAGCGAATTACTACTGTTATCATGCACAGAATTAATTCTATTATTATGCACAGGTTTCAGTGTTATATTTCAATCAGAAATAAAGTTGGAGAAGAAGAATTACGAATTATTATGTATAATAGCAGTCTATATCTTTCCAGATTTGAATTAGAAGAATATTCCTATTACTGTTTACAGAAAACTATTAAACTGTTATTCTTTAACTAGTTTACTATCCTAAACAGAATAAAGAATTACTGGATTAAGAAAAACCTATATTCAGAAGGATGAACATATGCAGAATTGATGAAGACAGGAAGATGATCGAGACTAGTGTTGAATACTATCTCCTTAAAACCGATTCGCCCTCCACCGCTTGCTTTTAGATTGCAATGGGCGTCGGTCTCCCAGGATACAACGATCGGTTTGCAACAGGAAGGAAGGCGCAATCCTGTTGCTCTAGCGAATCTGATAAAGAACACTCTCTGTATGTATGGTGTAATGCAGGACTGATTTAGGAAGAACTGTTCTTCTGGAAACAGAAACTCTCTGTCAAAAAGATCAAGTTTCTGTCTGCAGAAGAAGAAAAAATTCTGTAGATTGTATGTTCTAAAAAGTTTGGACAGAGGCCTATTTATAGGCTTCTGGACAAACGGTCACAACGGTTGGCTGTTAACAGTTGTGACCGTTTAACGGCAACGGTTAACAGACGATGCATACGTGCGAAGTGCCAAGTGCGCCACTAAAGCGCCCAATGCACCCTAAACGCCAATTCGCACACGCACACGCGCGTGCGCGTGCGGGCGGTGCGTAGCACCACCCATGGTGCTCAAGGTTTCTCCTCTTCTTAAATAAGCAATGTCATGGAACAAACAATCCTATATAAACCCACGTCCTAACAAACCTCTAGCCAACGTGGGACTATTTTTTTTTCTTTCCTTTTTGTTCCCTTTACTATGTATTCCTCTTTGTCATTTATTTTTGAACTAGTGAATTGGCTCAAAGATTCAAGTTCAAACATACATGAATTCAACAATCCCCCACATGAATGAAAATGACTTAGATACTAATGCAACTAAACAGAGAGTATAATAGAAAGTTACCGCATCGGGAGAGGTGGCTTTTGGTTTTGAACCTTCACTAGTGAAATATTATCGAGTTTACTCGCTAACCAGTGAACACGATGTTTTTGAACTGTTCAGTTTTTGATGTAAACTAAGACAATAATATTCACACGATTTATTTCAATTTTAACAGATTCTTATATTGTGTTCGTTTTGGCCCTGGATAACCAGGTAATTCTGTGAGTGCTCTAGAGAGTTTAGCCTTTATCATTCTCATAGAAGCGGCCCCTTCACACTCATATAGGTAATCTCTTATTAAGAGTATCCTGCCATACTCTACTTTGATTTCCAAGATATAAGGATTATTAAAAACTTAGCTTATCCTTACACATTGCAGGTTAATCACTATTTTACCATAGAAATAAGATAGGAATTATTTCCTCAGTGATTCTTACGAGTTCCCCCACAATTTGGTTGTCCCTTTAAACCTATATCTTGGGATCTTTAGTCAGCTATGTTGTATTGCCATTATGGAGTTACTCTATTTAGTAGGCTGTAATCCCATTCCCCTCGATAACTTATATACTTGATCTCTGGTCAAGCTTTTTGTTAATGGATCTGCAATATTATCTTTTGATTTTATATAATCAAGAGATATTATTCCGTTTGTAAGCAGTGTCTTACAGTTTTATGTCTACGACGTATATGTCGTGACTTTCCATTATATAATACATTCTGTACCTTTCCAATTGCTGATTGATTATCGCAATGGATGCAAATTACTGATACAGGTTTAGGCCACATTGGAATATTTTCTAAAAAGTTTCGAAGCCATTCTGCTTCTTCTTCGACTTTATCTAAAGCGATAAACTCAGATTCCATACTGGATCTGGTTATACACGTTTGTTTTGAAGATTTTCAAGAGATAGCTGCACCTCCAATAGTAAATACATTTCCACTTGTGGATTTGATGTCCTTAGAATCTGTAATCCAGTTGGTATCAGTGTATCATTTATCACTGCTGGATATCTAGTATAGTGCAACCCATAATTAGTAGTGTACCTCAAATATTTGAGTACTCTAACTATTGCTTTCCAGTGGTTCTCCCCTGAATTACTTGTAAACCTACTCAGTTTACTTACTAAGTATGCAATATCAGGTCTTGTGCAGTTCATTAAATACATAAGACTGCCAATGATCTGAGAATATTCTAATTGAAATATACTAGCACCTATATTCTTTGTAAGATGTAGACTCATATGTACAGGTGTCCTACCTATATTATTATTTCTCTTGTCAATTTTTTCGAGTATCTTCTCGATATAATGTGACTGGGATAAAGTATATCCATCAGATGTCCTGGAGATTTTAACACCAAGAATAATATCTGCAATACCTAAGTCTTTCATGTCAAATTTCTGTGTTAACATGATTTTTACCTCTTTAATTAGAGCCACCGTACTACCGGTGATAATCATGTCATCCATATATAAACGTACAATGACATAGTTGTGCATATCCCCTTTTACATATACACATTTATCGCATTCTGTATAACGAAATCCATCTGACAACATAACTTGGTCAAATTTTTCATACCATTGTTTAGGTGTTATTTAAGTCCATAAAGTGACTTAACAAATCTGCACACCTTCTTCTCTTTATCTGGAACTACAAACCCTTCAGGTTGTTCCATATAAATTTTTTCATCTAATTCACCATTTAAAAATGCTATTTTTACATCTATTTGATGAAGTTCAAAGTTATATAATGGAGCAAAAGCAATTATTAATCTTATGGATATTATTCTTGTTACAGGTGAATATGTATCAAAGTAATCAACACCTTCCTTTTGTCTATAGCTTTTTACTATAAGTCTAGTTTTGTATTTATCTATAGACCCATCAGGTTTTATCTTTTTCTTAAAGATCCATTTATATCTTAATGGTTTACTTACTGGAGGAAGATCTACAAGTTCCCAGGTATGATTTTGAATAATTGATTCAATTTCGCTATTTACATTTTCTTTCCAAAAAGGAGCTTCAGGTGTAGTCATAGTCTCTTTAGAAGTTTGAGATTCCTTCTCTAATATATATGTTAGAAAATCCGGACCAAACGATTTATTAATCTGGCCCTTTTCCTCCGTCTACATTCATCCTCATTAGTTTTATTTCCAGAATCAGATTATGTTTCTCTTATAACTTCATCACAAGTCTTTTTAGGGGAACTTGGTTCATAATCTTTACTAGAAAAGATATTATCAAAAAATACTGCATTCCTAGATTCAATAATAGAGTACTTATATATCTCTACATGATCTGATTTGAAAATAAAGAAACATAAGCACTGCTATTGTGCATATCCAATAAATATACAATCAATAGTTTTAGGTCCAATTTTAGTCGTTTTAGGAGTAGGAATTGCAACTTTTGTAAGACACCCCCACACTCTTAAGAATTTATAGTTAGGTGCTCTACCTGTCCATAATTCATAAGGTGTTTTATCTAATTTCTTTTGGGGTATTTTGTTGAGAATATGATTAGCAGAAATCAAAGCTTCCCCCCACATGTTCTGAGGTAAACCAGAACTTATTAATATGACATTCATCATTTTTTTTAATGTTATATTTTTACGCTCAGCAATTCCATTTTGCTGAGGTGTGTAAGGAGCAGTTGTTTGATGTATAATACCATGTTCTGCATACGTTTGTGCAAATGGTGACTCATATTCACCACCTCTATCACTTCTTAACATTTTTATCTTTTTACTAAGTTGATTCTCAACTTTATTTTTATATTGTATAAACATTTCAATTGCCTCATCTTTTATTCTCATTGGATATACATAACAATATCTAGTACAATCATCTATAAAAGTAATAAAGTATTTCTTTCCACCTCTAGCTTGAACAGATTTTAAATCACAAACATCTGTATGAATTAATTCTAACGGTTCAGTACTACGTTCTATAGAACGAACTGGAAGCTTAGCCATTTTTTATTCAACACATGTTTCACATTTATCATCAAAGTTTATATTAAAATTAGGCAACATATTTAAATTTATTAATTTTTTCAAAGTATAATAATTTACATGTCCTAATCTACCATGCCAAATATAAGGTGACTCGGTCATATAAGCAGAAGAATCAATTTAATTGTTAACCTTAGGGGCAATGGTCATTACATTTATTTTAAACAGACCATTTGTCATATACTCCCTGCCTACATATACACCATTTTTTGTAAGTACAAACTTATCAGACTCAAATACAAGTATAAACACTTTCTTACTCAAGACTGATCCTAAAACCAGATTCTTGCGGACATCGGTACATGAAGTACATCAGCAAGAGTAAGTTCTGTTCCCGAAGTCATTTTTAGTACAATGTTTCCTCGTCCTTCAGCTTTGGAGGTTGCAGAGTTACCCATGTAGAGTAGTTCTCCTTCCACATGTTCATATGTAGAGAACATCCACTTGTTGGCGCAGATGTGGCGAGTGGCCCCAGTATCCACCCACCATTCTTTAGAATTGACACCACCTAGGTTAACTTCTGAAATAACAGATGTACAGTTTACATCTACATTTGCACAAAGATTTTCTTCCTCGGCCAAATTTGCATTAGGATGCTTCTTCTTCTTCTTTGAAGAATCTTGTGCCTTGCACTCACGGCAGTCCTTTGCACGATGTCGAGGCTTGTCGCAGTTGTAGCACTTACCATTGAATTTCTTCGAGTTACCACTCTTAGAGTCTTCACTATTGTACTTTCGCTTCATGTCATTAGACTTATTGGAATTTACCATAACGTTAGCTTTAGAAATATTGTATAGATTTCCAATTTTCTTTTCAGAAAGACGGTTATTTTCTTCTATCCCCAAACGTACAATCAGATTTTCAAGTGTCATTTCTTTTCGTTTATACTTTAGGTAATATCTGAATTCTTTCCAAGATGGTGGCAATTTTTCAATAATTGCAGTCACTTGAAATGATTCACTAATAGTCATACCTTCAGCATGAATTTCATGAATGATCACTTGAAGATCTTGTACTTGGTTGATTACATTTTTAGAATCAACTATTTTATAATCCAGAAACTTACCGACTACATATTTCTTAGAGCCGGCATCTTCTGTATTATATTTCTTATCTAAAGACTCCCAAAGTTGCTTAGCAGTAGCAATTGAACTATATACATTATACAGTATATTGTCCAATCCATTGAGAATATAATTCTTACTCAAGAAGTCCGCATGTTTTCATGCATCAACTGCCTTCACTGATTGTTGATCATCTTCAACAAGAGTCGGCATAGTATCCTTCAAGTACTTGGCCATATTTAGTATAATGAGATAGAATAATATTTTCTGTTGCCATCTTTTAAAATCTGAGCCACTGAACTTTTTTGGTTTCTCATACTGGCTTGAAGGCACAGTTGGAGTAACCATGACAGGAGTTACCACAGTGGACATATCAGATGCAGTGGCCATCTGTATTCAGAATTTATCTATTTTAATGTTTTGTAACAAATTTTAACTTTCTAATAAAACTGAAAATCAATTCTTACTCCAAACCGCAAGATTTCTAAAAATATTTCTTCCTCTAAACAGATTTAACTATCTTTTTCCAGAAGCAATTAGATTTAAATAACTAGTAATTGAACACTATTATGACAGTATTCGAAATTAATCTAAAACAAAAATATCGGTTTTAAGAATGTAGGATAAATAATTTGCTAATGTTTCAGATTAATATGGGCAGATTTATTACTGTTATTAGTTAACAGAATTACTACTATTATTATGTACAGAATTACTACTGTTATCATGCACAGAATTAATTCTATTATTATGCACAGGTTTCAGTGTTATATTTCAATCAGAAATAAAGTTGGAGAAGAAAAATTACGAATTATTATGTATAATAACAGTCTATATCTTTCCAGATTTGAATAAAAAGAATATTCCTATTACTGTTTATAGAAAACTATTAAACTGTTCTTCTTTAACTAGTTTACTATCCTAAACAGAATAAAGAATTACTGGATTAAGAAAAATCTGTATTCAGAAGGATGAACGTATGCAGAATTGATGAAGACAGGAAGATGA
The DNA here is from genome assembly GCA_036321105.1 of Dracaena cambodiana. Taxonomy (NCBI): domain Eukaryota; kingdom Viridiplantae; phylum Streptophyta; class Magnoliopsida; order Asparagales; family Asparagaceae; genus Dracaena; species Dracaena cambodiana. The sequence continues at coordinate 56,593,265 of JAYEPQ010000005.1, read as the reverse complement.
TCGAGACTAGTGTTGAATACTATCTCCTTAAAACCGATTCGCCCTCCACCGCTTGCTTCAAGTGTAAGAGGAAGGAAGCCGCAATCCTATTGCTCTAGCGAATCTGATAAAGAACACTCTCTGTATATATGGTCTGATAAAAAACACTCTTTGTATGTATGGTGTAATGCAGGACTGTGCGCCAACTAAACGCCCATTCGCCTTCGCACGCGCGTGCGAAGGCGATGCGTAGCACCACCCGTGGTGCTCAAGCTTTCTCCTCTTCTTACATAAGTAATGTCATGGAACAAACAATCCTATATAAGCCCACATCCTAGCAAATATCTAACCAATGTGGGACTATTTTTTTTTTTTTCTTCTTTCCTTTTTATTCCCTTTGCTATGTACTTCTCTTTGAAATTATTTTCCATTCACCTAATTCATTTATTTTTGAACTATTGAATTGACTCAAAGATTTAAGTTCAAACATACATGAATTCAACAATAACCACCTCTTGTTCTCCAAACACACACACACACAAAAAAAAAGAAAAGAAAAGAAAAGAAAGAGAAAGATGATGTTTATGTACAATTTATATTACTAAGATTCTGCTGTTTATCTTCTCCATAACATAATATCTCAGCTAGTTATCAACTTACTCGTCTAATCCCCAAAGGAAAAAAAAAACCCGAAAAAATACGCACAATATTACAGCAGCATAAAAATGATTCAGCCCCACTGATCACACAAAAATGGACCAAAAGTTCAAATGGAGAAGGCAAAAGAGGCAACAGAATGAACAGGCGCTGGTCGATCAAGAAAGCAGATGAGGTCCAGCCTCGATAGGATTGCGTGAATGGTCGTGCACGCGCTGAGGCTTGGTCATCTGCACGTCCCTCACAAAGTGAGTCCTTGCCTTGGCATATGGAGCTTCCCTTGCTGCAAAACATTTTGAATTTTAGCGAGACGTTAATCTTCTCTATAGAAATTCACGAAAACCCGTAAAATGCACGTAGTTCCTTACATGCAGCAATCTTTTGGGCTCGAAGAATATTCTGCCTTCTCTTCCACCAGCATGCAAAGAAAACCAGCAGTAAGAGAAATGCAATCAGAACACCAAATGCTATGCCAATCTTAGCAGCGACGGAGAGGTGGGGACCGCATGAAGGTAGCCCGGGAATCCCACATAGACCGTCGTTACCGGTAAAGCTGCACTTGCAACAGCGCCGTCATGAAAAGGGAAGAGAATGAGGTAAAAGATATTTCAAAGTATTGAAGTTTCTTTCGCTACATCAAAACTCCAAAATTATGGTGAGAGTTGAGGGAAATCGTTTTGTGTTTAACACGATCCCGCAGGTTGAGGCCCATTTTGGACTGAAACCTGAACTTTGCGCAACAATATCCTTTTTTTTTTTAAAAATCCGTAATTAAATATGCACCCATATGATTTGAATATGGATTGCTCTGATACCATATTGAAGTCCCTATCACTATAACAAAACTTTGAAGTTGTGATTAGGGTTGAGGGAAATTGTTTTGTAGCTGAAGCCAAAAGTATTGATTTGAGACCTAAATCTGCATCCTACTTCCAGATCAGTTCTTCCCTCAGGCCGAAAGTTTATTACTTAATTTTTTGAAAAATTGGTCCTTTATCTCATAACTTAAAATCATATAATACCCTTTGAGACACGTGAAATACTAAGTTAGCTCCATTTACTTTGAAAAGGAGAAATCCTTGATAACTAATACTTGCATGCACACAAGAACAGTCTATTAAAGTGATTTCAGCCGACATAGAAACAAAACTAATGTCACAATGATGAAATCTTACTTGAAACTGGCCCCATGGAGAGGCCTTCCTCCAAGTCCAGCTGGAACTCTTCCAGAGAGAAAATTTCCATTGAGATTCCTACAAAAACAATTGATTAGGATTTCTAGCTGCCAGTTGCATGCACGAAAAGTCCCAAGAATCACACACAGAGATGATCTTACAATATTTTTAGTGATGTCAACTGGCCAAGACTTTCCGGAATTGAACCGTTGAGCTCATTGTAAGAAAGGTCTCTACAAAACAATTTCAAAGTCACTGACATATAACATATGATTGAATGCACACAGATGAACTTTGTTTATTCTGCAGAAGAAAGGAGAAAATGGTTCAAATTAATTGCCTTAGTATTTGTTTGACAGTGACCAAGAGATATATGTCACAAGTAAATTCCTCTAATTAGCTTAGGGCTGGACCAAAGAGATAAATCTAGCTTGGTCACGACGATTCAGAAAAGAGTTCCATAGGTAGCCTAATGAAGAATGATTTAACCTAAAGATGCATCATCGAATAGAAACCGCAGGACATTTAAATATAATCTGCCTTCATATTCCTGTCTTTGCTTTATGTACCAGATGACTAGATAAGTTGTAAAATAATTGTAAAAGTAGTCGTCAGCAGATTTGAAGTTTGCAGCAGCAGATTTGGCTTTCATACACAAATTCCCTCCCAACCCCACCCACAAGCATGCTAGACACCTGAAACCCAAAAATCATGCACACATACACACATATGCACATGCATGCATGTGAACGCACACATGCACATGAAAAAAAAGAGACAAGGAAAGAAAAAATAAAACAAAGGAGAGGAAAAAGAAAAGAAACGAAAATGTCAAGTCCAACTGTATAATGCAAGCTTAAGCATCAATGATCTATTTATACCATTTGCTGCATGATAGAGATTCTTTATTTCTTTAAGAGGCTACAGACACATTATTCCAATTGCTCTAGGCATATAATTTGGAAGCCCAAATATTTGACACACCTCCAGATGCAAAGAGAAAAGAAAGAACCCATCCTTCTGATATAGAAAAGGAACATTTGTAATTCATGAACATTCAAATACAAGAAGAGAAGGTTTTGGAATACGAGACGGAACCGAAGAAAATATGGAATTACAACCATATTATCAATTTTCTAAAAGAATATTCATGGTGTAATCTTTTTTTTTTTTTTTTTTTTTTTTTGCTAATAATGATATTGTATCATATGATTTGGTAAAAAAATATAAATCTGTAATAGACTAGTAGTTGTTGGGCTCGGTACGAATTGCAACATTAGGCATTATTAAAAAGGTTGTAATCCAGAACCAGAACAATATGGCACAAGGAATAGAGGAAATTAATGCTCTTTATCTATGATCAATATGAGAATAACCATGGTCCAGTAAGAAATCAACAATTAGAATTTCCAAAAAGAAGCTTAACTAAGTTGAATGTATGGCAATAACATTATAAATGAACTGCTCAAGTACAAAAATTGGTAACATCCAAAATGATTAATATACCAATGATATGAAAAAAGTTGGAAAACCAGCAAGGATAACAAATTATAAATGCACTCACAATACTTCTAACCCAGTAATAGTGCCAAGAGAGTATGGAATTGGCCCTTGTATGCTATTTCCACTCAAGTTTCTGTTGTAAAAGGAGAGAAGTGTTAGAAGTTCCATTTATGCTCAATAACAATAAATAATTCAATAATCAGTCTATTTATACATAAAACAATTACATTGTACTAAATTCCAAACTGCGGCTTGATAGAAATGATGGAACCTTGTGAACAAAAGAAACGACTACTAGACAAGCATATAGAAAAGTAAAAGTAACTTCTGAACTTACATGCTTTGTAAATGATGCAGTTTGGAAATGTCATTTGGCAAGAAACCCCTCAGACCTTGGTTGTCTAGACCTCTGCAAATTGTGAAACAAATTACAATGCTTAAATAAATATGAACAATAACACACAGATAACTCCAACATCCGTTTAAGCTTATATACAATAATTTATACACGAAAGTAGAAACTATACAATAACGCCCATACATGCATGCAAATATATATAAATCAATAAATGCATGGCAAGATGCTCCAAACTCAAATAGAAGGGTTGCATGGTGATGTACGTTGAAAATGACTTGTAAGATAGAAGCTGAAACTATGATGCAGTTCCTAATTTAACCTTCCTTTAAATATGACACTAGTAGAACACCGAGCAAACATGTGAAAAGGATATTGCAGTAGTAGGAATAATGTTTTGATTAGAATTGTATTAGGAATAGTAGTATTATAATTAGAGTTGTTACGATTAAAGAAAATATGGATAGAGGTGATATGAAAAAATATGGATTCTAGAGGTTTAAATGAGGACACATTACTCGATAGGAATGAATGGAAAAGGATTATCAGTGTGATCGATCCGGCGTGATTTTCTTTTGGTTCATGTAGCCTACCCCAAGTACTTGGGACAAAAAGGCTTAGTTATAGTTGTTGTTGTTGTATTCCGATTAGAGCTGCAGTTGTATTAGGATTCTATTTAGACTCCATTATCATATATAAATAAAAGAGGACAAAACCTAACGAGGATATTATGTCATTTCCTAAACCCTGATAATGGTATCAAATTAAGATAAAAAAAAAGTCTAACCCTCTAGCCTACTGGCTCACTGATGTCGCTATCCCTTAGCCACCTTGCCATGCACCTCCTCCTCCTCTTAGATTTAATCTTCCATAATCAGATGTTAGCTGTGGAGTCGCACGGAACAAGCCTTGCTTTCCTCCAGCAACGGGATTCCCTTTCTTGTTCCGATTTGAACCGTTAAAAAATAACTGAACTGAATCAAATCTGATTTAGATTAGTTTTCTAAGCCATGGTATCTACTGCATCCTCTTGTAATTGTTGCTGATCAATAATTTAGTGAGCTGACTTGGATCCTACTATTATGATCTGATTTCTCTCGTTCTGTATGTTACTACTCTTGTGAGTATTGCTCCCTACCATGGAACGTATGTTCATGATTCTGTTGTATGTTAAGGCTGTTAAAGATTGAAACGTGACAAATACCTTGACATGACTTGGTTGTGAAGCATTACGGAGCTGTCTGTCACGATTATCTTATGTTCTATGGATAATACCAAAAACATTTACAATGAGGTTCGTGCTATATATTTTATGAAAAAGAACGCTTCCCGAATTTTGATGTCGATGAAGATATGTTAGTCTCCTAACCAAGAGTTATGAGGATCATTATAGTCATTTACAGGATATGACTAATAAGGTGAATCAATACCATCTACTTACTAGTGACATTCATGCTCTCAAGTGGCAACGTGAGGAGATATATGTCTATTTGTTCATGTATGGGTTGCATATAAACCTGACGCCACTAAGAGGACAACTTCTAGCCAATGAGGATAGTATCCCATCCCTTCACAATACATTCTCTAGACTCTCTCAGGTGGGTGATGCTCCATCATTTACTACATTCGTCGATTGGGTGATTACTGAAAGTTTTGCAAAGCTCTTCTCCACTAACAAGGGCACTATCAGAGGACATATCGTTGTAGTCATGGTGGTGGCTGAGGTTGTGGCTTTGGTCATGGAGAACCACGATATTGCAATCATTGTAAGCAAACCAACCACACATGGGCAACACATTCATGGCAACTTCATGGAAGCCAATATGGGCTACACCTTCTCAATTTGCCTAAGGATGGAGCCAGCTCAACTAGGTTCACTCCGAATAATCTACTGCACATGATAATTATGTTCGATTTACTACAGCTGACAAATATGTTACTCTCAATTAGGCTATTTCCTACTGAATAAGATACAATCTTCCTCTATCGTGACATGGCAACACTTGCTCATCCAGATATATTTTATTTAATAGTTCATCACCCACTTCTTAAATAATTGATTATGGTTCTAAAAACTTATTTCATCGATAAATCTTATTTGTTCTCATTTCACTCCATCCACTACTATATCATCTATTAGTTTTGTTGATGGTAGTTCTAGATATATCACTGACTAATATTATTTACTAAATCCTCTTTGAGTTTATCTAATGTTCATCGTACTCATGGAGTTTTTTTAATCTATAGTCTGTGAGTCGCTTGACTAAATCTAAGAACTGTTTAGTGAGCTTTTCTCCTTTTTCATATGTGTTTAGGACCTTCAGACAGAAGGTTATTGGTGGGAGGTAAAGTATGAAGGATTGTACTACCTTTGATGTGAGGATATTTTTGTAGGTATTGCAACAACTGCATCTAAGTTTTCTCCTATCTGGTGGCATAATAGGTTAGATCATGTGTCAATTAGGTCAATAAATAATTTTTTTTCTTCAATTAGTATCAATCGAAATTGGAGTATGCATCGTGTCAGTTTGGAAAATATCACAGGTCTACTTTTGTTCCTAGTGGATAATAAAAAATTGTAACTCTCCAATTAAAATTATTAAAACTAATATTTGGGGACCTGCACGTGTCAAAACTCAAGTTTTAGATATTTCATAACTTTCATTGATGATTATTTCCTAGAATGACATACAATTTTTTTTTTTAATGAAAGATCGATATGAAATCGTCTATGTTTAAATTATTTCATAAAAATAATTAAGAAGCAATTTGTTACTCAACTAAAGTTGTCAAATCTGATAATGTAATGGAATACATGTCTAAAAATTTTCTTCACTTGGTATCATTCATCAAACATTCATCAAACTTTATGTTATCACGCACTAAAACATGGTGTCACAGAGTGTAAGAATCATCATATACTTGATATTACACGATCCATCACGATTCATATGCATGTCCCAAAACAATTCTCATATTGTCCCGATCTTGAATGTGCGAACACCGTCTTGTCATGGAGTACAATTACCCATTAACATGATACCACCATCAATCATTTGATAAGTAGTAGCAAAATACTCCTTAGGAAATGTATGAATCAAGAATCCACTCACTACGTGAGAGAGCATCTCCAACAACCACTATGAACACATCGACATCAACAAGCTTCTCCTATGCTATTCCTGCCATTAAGGACTTCTCGCCTTTCCTCTTATCCTTCATCATTGGATAATCATTATGCTTGCGTCTGAATTTGTTACAACAGAAACACTTAATTTACATTTGGACTTGGACTTCAATCGGTCTCTGTTAGCGGACCAATCTGTCCTATCTAAGCTCTTATCGCCTCTATTACTAGAGTTGTTTGAAAACAAACCTTCATCCTATCATTCACTACCTCTCTCTGATGCCTAGTTATAAGACTCTTTCGAGTGCAATGTAGCATTCACATCTTCTATAATAACCCTCCATTTCTTTATAGCAATAAATAATTAAATAAATAAACAAAATGATAAATATGACTCTTCATCTTCAAATATTTCATCTTTTATAACTCTCAACCTTTTCACCTCTTAAACCTCCCAAACCTTTCACTTTCTAAACTTTCAACTATTCATATTCAATCATTAACCCTTCAATTTAACTTTCCTTTTTAATTCTAAAATTAAACTCTCTAAATTAAATTAAAACATTTTATATTCTAAAATCTTCCATTTGAAAGCTATATAAAACCCTCATATCTAACATATTTCAAGCATACAAATCTTCTTCTAAAATTCTCTCTAAAATTTTCTTTCCCTCTCATCTCGTTAGAGCCATCCTCGGAGCCGCCAGAATCACTATAGGAACCACCGCGGAGCCGCTACTATTTCGCCGATGAAAAGCACCTTCTTCTTTCTCTTTCTACATTTGGAGCTCGTATCTTTTGTTAAAAGACCTAATAAGAAACGTGGAAAGATTGTTTACAATTATTGTAAGAAGGTAGGATACATACGAAAGAAATGTAAAATTGCATATCACATATGTCTGCGTTGCAGGTCTAACGAGCTTCTAGTGAGAAATTGTTCTAAAAACAAGCAGCGGGTAGTGAGCAAGAAGAAACTTTTGTCCTGACTACTAATACAATGGGAGATTGCTCCGTTGATTGTTGAGAAACGAAATCCAAGTGAGTTCATTTTTGGACTCACTAGTCATGCTTTTTATATTATTACTATAATAAAAAATCTATTATTTTTATTATGCACTTATTGTTAAAATTGTTAAATATCATGATATAGCTACATTTAAAAAAAAATATACAATATTTGATAAATCATATAAAAACTATAATCGTGGAAAAATACTGTTTGTGATATCATTTTGTATCGGTGTCTAGAAAAGTTGTCTTGTATGCTGGTTATCTAATTAAGAAATGTGTGTTGCATGGAAAACCTACCAGTAATCATACACACTTGACTGACCAATATCTCTATGACGTCTCAAATCAGTAAATCCTTGATATAACCAATCGTGATTTATTGAATGAAGTATAAACTGAATGAACTCTATAAATCATGTTCAAATTAATAATATCAAATTGAAATATTGTACATGATATGATCCACATACAAGTTATTAGAACCAGAATTTAGACCTACATGAACTTGAATTATACTGGGTTGGGAAAAAAATGATAGAAATATACTCTGTTTCAATTGTAACATGTTAAGTTATATAACTAAATAATTTGCACACCATGGATGCATGATGATTTACTGGATCATACCCTACTATTATTCCTGTTTATCTAACGGCAGGTCCGACTCAGCACCGGACAATCTATATGATCATTTTCTAGACCTGTATGGGAGACAATCGAAACAGTAGTATCACATTACTTAATTTTTCCAATTACATGATATCCTAGACAAAATATCCCTGTTATAAAGTTAACTTCACTAAAATGGCATTAAGATAAGCTAAATCATATAACATTATTATTAGAGACATCTCATTACATATTTTCCAAAACTTGTGTTATTATTATATGTGGACATAACCGTTATATTTCATATTATTTCTGCATATTTTGTTTTGGTCACAATCTGACGGCCTGAGTGTGCATGACCAGATTTACCGATGACCACAGCAAAGCTGATGCAGGATCTGATGTATTTTGAAAATCAGGTTGAAACCCAATAACGGATTAGAGATTCCCTGTTATCTTTTGTTTAGTTTTATTGTATTTTGTTCCAACTATATCTAAACTTCGTTCCAATAAGTGAAAAGTCATGGTTTTGTTGAATTTTTCTATCATAATTACTAAGTATTATTGTAGCAAATTTATTGAGACTTTAGCATATTCAAACCGAATATGTTGCCGGTACCTATTACACGTGCTCGTGTAAAGTATATCGAGAGCAGGACGTGACATCTTCCAAAGGTATCTCTACTATAGCACATACTATTGATAAAGTTCTCAAAAGAACTTGATAGTGAAAATAATAAAATAAAAGCTTTACTCATCATCAATATAACATCAATATTCTTCAAATCTAACAATATAGAATTGAACACATCAAGATAGTCCCTAATGGGCATACCTTCATTTTGAGAATGAATAGGGTTGCTTCAAGTACAACTTCTTGATGAGGGATTTCGTCATATACAACGCCTTCAACTTGGGGTATAACCCCGTGACCATATATTTGTCCATGACCTCTCTCAATACTTCATCCGCTAGACTGAGCGGAATCAAACTATGGACCTTCACTTCTAACTCCTCAAATATGACAAAGTATCTGGCAACTTATCATTCCCGCTTAATACTTCCAACAAGCAATGTTAAACTAACAAGACACTAATTTTCGGCCTTCATAAACCGAAGCTATTTCTCCCATCAATCTTCTCAACCTTGTACTAGCTCAAAGCCATCTGAGAAACTACAAATATGATCTATTGCACAAAGTGTCAAAACACCTTGAGAATGCCTGGAAAGCGCTTTGATACTAACTTGTTGCAAAAGAGGCAATACACTTAGGGTTTCACACAAACAAGAAAGGGCTTACATTACCTAAGAGGAGTAGTAGAATGCAAGAAAATCACAATCACACAAGAGAAAGCAAAGAATGATATATAACGTGGTTCCCCTGAGATTGATATATGTTAGATCCACTATATAAAGATGGTTATAATGAGGCTACAGAAATACTCACAAATCCCAACTCTTCAATCTTCAACAGAGATGATCTCTAATGGCTCATAAAACTCTCTAGAAAGGCTCTCTAATAGTCATTAAAACAAAAAAAATCACCAAGAAATTCTACAAAAAACCCTTACTTTAGGTTTTTATAAATTTCCAAAATATGCATCCACACACATCTCACATGCACGACCAGCCAGGTGACCAATCAACTGGTCAATCAACTCTAGAGATTCAACTTCTATGCAGGATGCAGGGTCTAGAAAAATAGACTGTCATTCTTGTATTCCAGCAGCTAACTAACCAGTCAGTCGGCTAACCCGCTACTACGGGAGTATTCTAGGCATTATCAACAATTACTATTGTTGTTGTTGATACTACTACAGAAATAATACTTTAGTCATTTCTATTATGTGATGCATGAAGAAAAATGATTTATATTTCTACAATGCTCAGATTGAGAAAAATATTGGTTCTGCCACTGGCTAGTTATATAGTTGTCTTACATAATTATACCTTCTAACCCATGACAACTATACATACACATAATACTCCAAAAACAGTTCCCCATTTAAGCATCCTATTTTGGTCTGATGATCAACACCTTGAAAAGCATCATCATCATGAATAATTATTTTGAGTAGCAGAAATAGTTACTTTAAGGTTTTTTTTTTTTGCCATCAACATGAACTATACCCAGGTTTCTTCCTTTAATCTTGCTAAACCTACATTTCATATCCATTTTTGTCCTACCCCAAATACTTGGGATAAAAGGCTTAGTTATTGTTGTTTTGTCCTGCTAGCTCCCTGTTTCTACTTTAGAATCATCTTTTCTCCAACCTCATCAATCATCAAGTAAATAACATGGAAACAGCCTGCACCAAATAACTTCATTCACACATGCCTAATTTTATCCATAACAAATACAAGGGGATCCAGCGTGAGCGATCCATAATGATTTTCGTTTTGTCCATGTAGCCTATCCCAAGTACTTGGGATAAAAGGCTTAGTTGTTGTTGTTGTAACAAATACAAGGGGATAAGAGAGTTAATATAGATCCTTCAAGGCTGCTTGATTGGTGGAAAGGGAGTGGACAAGGTCATGGAGAACTCCAAAAGTTACTGCTCATACCTTTTCCATTGAGCTTACAAATTTTTCTCAGAATATTTGCAAGAAAAGTGTCAACTATGGAAAACAACATAAATTCTATGTGGCAGGGCGTTTTTCTTTTCTTTGGTTTCTCTTTTTTCTATGCAAATGAATGAGATAGAAGGTAATTGTTCAATTTTCAATTCAAGTGGAGAGAAGGTAGTTAGGACTTTTTGTCTCTCTTTTCCACACCTCTTTTCTTGCAAAAGTAATAAGAGAAAATCCAAGAAAACTCTAATTTCTCCTTTCTTGCTTGCTTTCCGATGCAGGATGCAAGCAGGATTAAAATTAGGGTTTTGGAAATTAGGATTACTTTGGAAGAATTGGGGAAGAACAATAAAATTTGGGAATCCATCCAAACGAATCAACACCGTGGATTTTAAATAGGCGAATCCTCGCAGAGTTTTCTCAAATTTTCATATTTCATTCATCAATCTCTAAAAACCATCATACAAAGCATTTTTATAGAAAACTTCTAACAATAAAAGTGAGAACAAAATCCTATTACAATCAAACAAAATCCTATTAGATGTGATTTCCATCAACTCTTCCCGCATTAGAAACATGAACCTCCAATGAATGACGAAGGTGATAATTATCAAGCAAATCTGGGTCGAACTGTTGGACTTTGTCGATGCGCAACTAAGTGCAATATGAGTTTGGACGTCGACACCAATGCACCAAATAATGTTGATACTAATTTGACATAGGACAGAAGCGGAATTAGGATTAGGGATTAGGAATATAAGGTTTTTTCGGAAGAATTGGGAAAGAACAATAAAATTTAAGAATCCACCCAGGCGAATCCACACATACTCCCAATGAATCCCCATGAATCCTCACAGAATTTTATCAAATTTTCATATTTCATTGATCAATCTCTAAAATTCATCATACAAGGCATTTTTATAGCAGAATTCTAACAATAAAGGTAAAAACAAAAGCCTATTAAAATCAAACAAAATCCTATTAGATCAAATTTCCATCACTTTCTCTTGCAAAAAAACAAGAAAAATGTTTATTTTTGGAGAAAACATGATTATTGTTTACTGTCAGATACCAAAATCTTGTTCCAGGAAGGGAGACAATGGTCTCACACTTCCATGGAATTGGCAACAGAGTTTCTATTTAGGTGGCATACACAGCCTTCTCGTTCTAGTTAATTCTACTCTTAAATACATATGAGAAAATTGCACATATTTGACAATATTCACAATAAAAGAATGCATTTTACTTTCAAGAGTTGCTTGTGAGTTTTAAATTTCAAACAAAACAAGCCTTATTTTCATCTGGAATTAAACATTAAAGACTCAGTTTGTCAGTTTCAAAACCTAGAAACTGGAAGCAAATCCTAATCTTTAACCATTAAAAAATGGTTTTGAATGCAAAGAAAGATCAGTTTAGATTCTAATAAATGTAAGGTTGAGAACATACAGCCCATCTATCTCCCATTTGCCAGAAACACTGTCAAATTGGCAGTCCACTCCACTCCAAGGATGTTCTCGAGGAACACATGGATCGCCATTCCAGCCAAAACGAAGTGGAAGCCCCAGAGAATTCTTCAACACTTGCAAAGTTCTAACTATTAAAGGCCATCAGGAGAAAAATTAGAAATAGTTGAGGAAGAATCTTACTTAGTAAAACCATTTAAAAAATAAAAAATAAAAAATTGGGAAGATATCATCTGAAGGCCATATCTTTGTTTTCACCCAATATAAACAGGAAAACTGCTAAATATATTACTCTATATAGATAACAAAGAATGATAGAAGAAAAAATATTAACAAGGCGATAACAATATAACTTCATCTATTGTTTAATAAAAATAATAATAAATGAGTAATAACATATACCATGCGCAAGATTAGTTACTATATATCTTTGATTTCTATTAGTGGCAGCTGTTCATTTTCCAATGAGATCGTAGAAATGGTTCTTATACAAAAGCAGGTCCATCAAAATGGATCTCTACATGCATCTTCCACCTAAATATCTTGGAAGTCTTCTAATGACGACAATGCAACCTCAATTTAAATGAGCTTTAACAGAGTGTAAAATCGTTAGTAGCATGTGATACAGCATACAATCGCCGAAGCATGCAATACAAGGAGTTTAAAAAAAATACTTTAAAAAACAGGCATAGGACAGGGTTTAAAGCCTTCAGTCTCGTGCACATAAAGCAAGATTTGCATAACTCTTCTATAAGCATCTTTTTCGCCTTTGTAACATGATCTGAGAGTAAGAAACTCGCAAGAAAAACTAGAATTCAACAATAAACTTACAATATATCTTAGACTGAGAAACATTTATCAACAGACTGAATAATAAGAAAGAAGATTAAAGTTTTTAAATGCCAAAATGATTGGTTGCATGGCAGATGTTGACGATATCAGAGGTACATCAGGAAATATCATAGGCTACAAGGCAGATGTTGACGATATCAGAGGTACATGAGGAAATATCTAGGAGATCAGTTGGAAGTATTGACGACACTAACCATGTTGAAGTGGCAACGAAAGAAGAAAAGATTAGGTTAGACAAAATGAGCACAAAAAAGATCCTAACAATGATGATAATGGTAAGTGGATGGTAGAAATACTAATGCTTTACATTTGACCATGACATCGTGACCAAGATCCTTGGTGAATTGGCCATATAGTCTTTATAGAATGTCACCGTTTCTTTATAGAACAACTGAATTTTGCTCTCATAGTGAAGATTATCAGAGCTAGCACTCAAGCAAGGAGAGGATGCAAAGACCAAGATGCACAACAAAGGCAGGCAGCACATAAGCCAAGTAGCTAATTCCCTGTTACTCTGAGAGTCCACTGCCCTTGTGACATTTATCTGGAAGCTATAACCAAACAGAAATTAATACTTGTTCAATCCTTAACAATGGCTTCCGAGTAACATACCGATTATTTACCTCTCCCTCACCCCCAACTAGAATAAGGAAGGAGGAAGATAAAGCAAAGAAAGACTGCAATGGATGTTTTTGCCATATTGAGAATAAGTCAAGGTGGGAATTTGTTAAATAACTAAATAAATTGGAAAACAGAGTTATCATATATATGATGGTATATGAGTGGGTCTGGATTATATAATCATGAAAAAAATTAAACAAAGACAGGCAAAGAAAGAGTTGCAGAGAATGTTCTACCTTACTGACACAGAATCAAAGTATGAATGTGTTAAAAATATAAATAGATTACAGATTGTGTATCAAAATATGTCAGTGTTATACAAATGGAAAGCTCAAGAAACATATACAATCAAAAAAATGAGCATTAGGAGAATAACATATTGTCTAGTGAGCATGTTAAAAAAACTGTTATGCTGATATACCTTCTTCTGGTGAAGTTCTGTACTCCGCTGAAATAACCTCAAAAACTTCAAGTGCGTTGATGATGGCATGACTGCCATTTGAAGGACGCAAGGTAACCGTCAGAGTTCTCCCATTCACGGCAACAGTTTTATTCAGCACCAGAGCTGTATTATGTTCACCAGTAACTTGGAGAATATCAACATCTTTAAACGCAATGTCCCCATTTAGCAATATGTCAAAGATCCGTTCTCCTTCGCCAGATATTCTGGGGTCAATCTCCGCGAAATGAAGCCATATAGAATAGTTTTTGTTTGGATCTACTTCCATTTGATAGGATAAATCAGGCTGCCTGTCGGTGCTTACTATTGCTGACTGATAAAGCTTCTCAGGATAGAAGTTCGGTGCAATTGATGCCTGTGCAATCTTATTTTCAGCCGAAATAGACTGATCAGAGCCCTGGTCAAAAGTCGAAGTTCCTAACCAAAATCTATCCCCGCCCCAATGATTACCATTGTAGTCCTCATCAAAAGCTGGTTTCCCAGTACCACATGACAACCTTCTGACTGTTCGAAGTATCGTTCCCTTACCCCAAGACGGTCCAAATTTATATGCATTTGCATCAACTTGTAGAATTTCAAGCGAAAGGATGGATGGATCTCCATGACCGGTGCTATGGAAGCAAACTGACAGAGATCGATCTGTAATAAACACTGATGCTTCAGCAAATGATTGCTCCTTGCTGTTGCTCCAACCAGGCTGCAGCGAATAAATCTGAGTTCCCTCAACTGATATATCAAACACGGGCTCATTGTCAAGATCAGCATCCGCAACCAGACCAAAGAAAACTCTCAATGCATAGTGTCCATTGGGAATATTATTGATATTGTAGCAATTCTCAGGACCATCAGACAAAGGAAAATAGCGAAGGGTTTTAAGCGGCGGAACAATGTAATTTGGCAATGTTGCATTTGCTAGTCTTCCACCAGTGTAGCCGAAATCCCTATACCACAAGGTGTTAGTTGGCTTGGTTCGAACATCCTCACGGGATCCGCAGCTTATCCGAATCGCAGATGGTTCTGCAAGGAGCACAACCATCAAAACAGTGCTCTTACCAAGAAAATTACATAAGTAAATATCAAATAAAATCGGCGACAACATAAAAATAGGCAATATGCCCTTGCTTCAGTGATACTAAAATTAAGTTTGAAATGTGGTTTCCCAATCGCTTGATTATCTAATGGAATAATCAAATTTCATGAGAAGTTAAAATATTTTTCTGTTCCTTTATTGATCACAAAATTTGTTGTTACCCACAATCTTGATCCATGAATCAATATAACAGTACAAAAAGCGATTTTTTTTTTTTTTTAATACAGAAACTACAGTGAGCTGGCAAGCCCAATCTTTGTTATGAGTACAAAACCAAAAGCAACCCAAATCTTCAAATGGAGAGATTAACCCATGAATGAGAACAAAGAGTTGAAACAAAAAAACCTAAATACAGATCTCATCAGAAGCACCAAATCAGGGTCTACAAGAGTACTCTTTTTTTTTTCCCCCTCAATTAAGAGATTATCTAATTAAGGAAAGGAGGCAGAAATCTACTGAGCCATCCCACCAAATATCTTGAATTGGCATCAAACGCAGTAACTTCTCAACCAAAAAAGATCGATTTGCTTTACTTCCATCTTTTTAGGAGCAGGAAGAGAACAAAATTGGGAAAATGTCTAAGTCCAAAAAAGGGGGCAAAAAAAAAAATCAAACCTTTATTGCCAGCAGCGGCAGAAAGAGGAGCCCCCCAGAAAACAGTTGTAACAAAATTTATTAACAGAAGAAAAAGCAGCTTGAAATGGGAGGATCCGAGCATCTTGCTGCTGCTTGATGCAGGCAGCTGCTCTCTCTCTCTCTCTCTCTCTCTCTCTCTAGACGGGACCGCAACGAAGAGCAATGCCCTTATCCCAACTTTTTAATTCTCTAACAGTCTATAAAGTAAAAGCTCTCACATGAAGGAGCTCTGGACGTTACAGCATGATAATAATAATTAATTAGTTAGTTATTAAGTATATAATTAGACTTTTGTAAGCTAATGTAAATGTTCGTTATCAAGTAGTGATTGATTGGAGTGGGCTCGCGAGAGGGGAGAGAGAGAGGGGGGACAAAGTTAGCAAGTTGTTAGTGGGTAAGCTTGCTCTTTCTCTATTTATTTGTGTTGAAAAAGTGAGGGATGATTTAATTTGATTTGGTATTAAGGCGCTAATCACGGGGAGTAATGTCTGTTGAATTTCTTTCTTAAAATAGAGTTTTTTTTTGTTAGTAATAATTAGGAGAGAGGTTAGTTGCCCCTGGGGTATCTGAACGCCTAATCATGATAAGGACGGGTCGTGCTTACCACGCACCAGCTGCGCATATCCAGGGGTGGCCAGTGGGCATGCCCGGCCAGCCCGCCCGGCATGTACGGACCGTGCCATGTCGGACGCATCCTATTCTTGGGTGTCGTGCCGCCCGTCCCATTTTTGGGACATGTCATGTAAAATAGGATATGTCATGTTTCAGGCATGGTATGTCTGTTTAGGCATAGGTCCGGACTCAGCTCGCTGGATACATGCTGTGTTCGGACTGAGATGTGTTGACAAATTTTTTTATTATTTTTTTAAAAATATTAAGTTGATTATTAAGTAAGTTTAAGAGAATAGTCAATTTAATTTAATTAGTTTTAATAAAAAGAAACGATAGTAAAAATTAAATTTTATTATATTAAATATCATTACATTGATATAGTTGCTCTATAAATCTCTTTAGAAATCCTATAAAATCCGAAGATAGGGAAGAGAACCATGATCGTCACGCTCAAGTAGTTCTTAATATTTTTTTCAAATTACATGAAAAAATTTTTAAAAAAATATATGAAAAATTTTATAAATGTAGAAATTACAATTCGAAAAGAAAAACAAAAGTCTATTGTCATTCATCTTTTGGTGAGTTCTCTAATTCTATTTTGTTGGACGATCCTTATTCTCTTTTTTCTGTGTCGAGCAAGTCCTTCAAACAAAAACACATCTCCAATGTATCTGCTGCTATTGAGCTTCTCCATTCCGTGAGCACTTTATCACCTGCACTAAAAACAAACTCTAATGCTAAGTTAGTAGATTACGGACCATATTGGAAAGTATAGGATATAGTTTTCTCATATGATTTTCACCAGCCCAAAATATCAAAGACTTCATAATTTGCAAAAAAACCCCATAACGGTTATAAATGGCTAATTTTTTAAAAAAAATAATAAATAAGCGGGTCGCACCGTGCCGTCAGCCCGGGCACGGCACGGCTCAAACCAATTGTCGGGCACGTGCCTGACACGGGGTCGGGCATGCCCAACGGGCTGTCCGACTCATTTGCCACCCCTACACATATCTCTGACCCCAACAGGAAAATAGCTCGGATGGAGTGATCATTATGCGATAGGAATGTTGAGTGAGGTGGACGATCAGGTGTTTTCCGAAGAGATCCGAAGATATTAATCTTTGACACCGCATGGAATTTTTTTTTCCGACTGAACAATAGAACCGGTTGTAGAGTTCATCTTGGAATATTCAGCTGGACGGACGATTGGAGTTCAATATCAATACCGAATAGGTCGGAATCAAGCGAAACAATCGGAGTCAGTTATGGAGCTCACCTCTAGTTTTTGCATTATGTTTTTTCCCTTTACTCTTCTAATATTATTCTAACTTCTAAATATTTAAATGTGACTCTATCAAGACATCATATAATAATATTTTATTTTAAAAGCTCCGTTTTTTTAAATTTAAGACATGTATTCTCCTAAAGGAAAAAAAAAAGTAGTACTAAAGGAAAAAAAAATAGTACTACAAGTTACAATTTATATTGTTGTAAATAAAGCATATTAATTACTCGTACAAATTACAATTTATATTGTTATAAATAAAGCATATTAATTACTCGTACTTGCAAAAGATAAGGAGATCTTTAAATTAGATCCGTAAATCATTATAATCTCCCACCTAGCATCCCTTTATAAGAGGCAACTCCCAACCGAACAACATTCAAGGTTCCGTATGTCTGTCTCTATCTGAGAGGATTTTATCTGGATAATTGATCGCCAGATTTCCACAAAATAGATGAGACATTCCAACAAACGAAAACAATATGAAAGCAGTGCAAATGTGCTTTACAATATGGATACTTGAGAACACATACAATATGGATACTTGAGAACACAAGAAATCACAAGATCAAAATGTTGGATCATTATTCAATATTAGCTCATACATGAAATAATCATGTATTGTAAACTGTCTAATATGGTTGGACCCAATTAAAAGTGATCTAATTAAGTTGAGTTTTAATATATTTAATAGGCTGTGGGTTTTTTATGTGTAGAAAGCTGATGGATAATTTATGATTTTATGATGGGCTAAATTAGAAATACCAATAGACAGACTTGTCTATAAAAAGACAGTTATGATCCCCAGATCACACGTCACTTTGATTATTTTATGTTCTCATCGACAGAGAGAAACTAGAGAAAAAAAGTTAAAAATTTTCTCTCAGGAAAATGTGTTGATCTGGAAGGCCAATCGCATAACTCTATAACGTGATTATTTGTTATGGATTTAGATACATTTCCACATATTTTATATATAATTTCTTGATAATTTGACATAAAAATCTATTATATAATTTTCATATGGTATCTAACACAAGATGCATTGCAACCAAAATGACCAAAATAATCTGAGAGGTCAGGATAGCAAAATCCTTACTAACTGATATATGGTGCAATAAAATTTAATTTATATCACTACATCAGGCATCAGCCATGTTTTTCAAACAAATAGGAACAAGTTATGTCGACGAAGTCAACTAGGGTGTTACCAATGTTTAAAATAGCGATAACGGTAACGTAACGTTTTGCCTTTGTTAGGTTATGTCACATATAGCGTAATGCATAACATAGGTTACGCAATTTACTATTTATTTAATAAAAATAAATATAAAACTATATAAAATAATCTTTATAAATTGAAAAATAAATTGAAAAAATTCTAAAAAGAATATATAACCATTTTGTAATACATAATCTATTCTAAATTTTTATTAAATTTTATAATAATTTTCACATTTATCATCATAAATTATATTAAGTCCACAATCGTAATTCCAGTCATCACCTAAATAAAAAAAAAACAAGATTGCAATTCTTTATCATTATTGTAATTTATATTTTCAAATGTTCAATTTATCTTATATGTAATTATTGATTTCAATTCAGTTAAAAATTTAATGGAATTAATAAATATAATATTTCAGCAACCGTATAGAAATTACAACAAGCGAATAAGAAAATAATCGCTAATTAGCAAGTTAGTAATTCCATAAGTAATCAAACAAGCCAAATCAAGTAACAAAATTTCAATAATTCTCTAATAATCAAAATAATAAGTAACAAAAATATAGATATTACTAAAAAATTAATAGTAAATAACGTAACATAACGTAATTTAACGTAACGTTACATAATATAACGTAAAATAACATAAAAAAACGTACTATTACGGTGCACTGAGTTATTTTCAGTTGTTATGTAGCGCTGGAGTTCCGTTAGGTTACGTAACGCAATATAACGGGTTTCATAACGCGTTATTTTCAACATTGGGTGTTACAATATGCACTAGGTAGTTACAATATACACGCTCCATTTTCTTGCATTCACATATGCAGCAAGCAAAACTTCAAAAAGTTGCATTACAAAAAAAAAAAAAAAAAAAAAAAAAAAAAAAAAAAAAAAAAAACCTATACAGAAATTGAGAATACAGAAAATTTTCACATCATTAACTCTAAAATGCACTAGCGTGACCCGTCTACTTTTTCCTTTTTTTTCCCCTCTTCCAATTTTATACAAGAGGTTAGGTTCCATAAAGGATATCTTGCGCTTGACATCCTCAAAGAATATACAGCAGGGCGCCAAAATGCCGCCAGCCCATGTTATTTAAATCATAAAATGTATGTGATACATTATATCCGTGAGGTATTGCTTAGTTCGGCAACTATATAACCTTCTTTCTTGAATTGCTACATTCAAATGACAGGTCACCTGCAATCTTACAAGGCTTTTGAGCAAAGCTTCACGGCTACTCAGCTAAAACCAGCAATGGGAAGAAAAACAAAAATTAGTGATGAAGTTTGATGATGAAAGTAGTCCTACAAGGTTCATGGCTTTAGATTGCTTACAGGCTGGGCAGTATGCTTTCAAGTGTAAATATAGAACACAATTGAGTTAATCCCTAGGCTGGAGGCAGCGAACGGCGGCAAGTTGGGCATTCCATCTTTATGTCCATCCATCTTTGTAAGCATCCAGAGTGGAAAAAATGCTCACAAGGTGTCACCTGCATGATTAAAGCTTATCTGAATCCTCTACTCTCGAATCACAAAGTACACAAGATTGAAAATTTGAAATGTGTTGTGTGAAGCAGAGAGTTTGGAGGTAGAAAATTCTTATAGTACCATGTAGTCATTTGGTAACTGCGTGATATTGATTGCGGTCATGCAGATGACACAATCAGTAGCTTGTGCTGCTTCATTCTCGAGCTTCCTGAAATAGCTGTACTTCTCGGGTAGGATCTGAGGACAGCACGATCAACATTAAGGTTTATAAGGGTCATAATCCATCCACATAGTGGGTTGATTTAAAAGTTAGAAACAACTGATGCATGGTAAAGTATATAATAGTCTGAGTTTTATATATGAATCTGAGTGGACAACAACAACAACAACTAAACCTTTTATCCCAAATACTTGGGGTACTACATAAACCAAAAGAGGATCAAACCGGGTCGATCACAGGGATGATCCTTCTCCACTCATTCCTATCGAACAATATATCCTCATTTAAAGCTCTAGCATCCATATCTATTCATATCACCTCCATCTATACTTTCTTAGGTCTTTTCGCTCTTTTAACTTATCCTATATTGATAAATTTCCCTCGTCGAACTGGTGCATTTGTAGTCGTAAGCGATTTTCTTGTATCTTCTTTTTGATGAGTACCATATCTACCTTAACATGAATATTTTCATTTCTCACTTTCTCACTCCTAGTGTTACTGCATATCCAATGAATATGAGCGGACAATTAAATAAAATTCCTATCTAATTTGTCGTGCAAAGCCTGAAGGTTCACCAAAGGGGAAAGTCAGAAATGTTGTATTATCTAGAAAAAATTATATGCAAAAGTTCTTTTTAACTGCCCACTCCAGCATCCTCTCTTCCCAAAATATACTTTCATAACCTCCAACATCAGTCCTACCTTCCCAAACCAAACTCAATGATAAAAACTGGCAATCCGATAAATAAAAGAAGAAAGCTAGTGACTAACTGATCCAATGAGCTCTTTAATTTATTTACTGCTAGTATTCAGCCTTTTCTTAATAAATTTGTTTGCAATTTTCAAGGCTTCGACTATGGGTTAAACTTTTGAGTCCGAACTTCAATTGGTTTAACACAATTAGAACAATTATAAAGTATTTTTAATTAAATTTCTATTTTTTGAAAACATATAAGCAATTTTGAAGATAACCCATCATAGAACTCGTTATGCTACGTTATGATACCTAACGCAAACCCTATACTATCTAACAATTGAAAGTAACCTTTACATTATATTACGTTAATGCCACATTTACTGTTATTTTTTAAGTAATTTCGATATTGTTAATTATTTACTTGACTGTTAACTAATTGCTGCAATTTCATTACTTGATTACTTGTTGATTGCTTCCTTGATTTGTGAATATTAGTTTGTTTGCTTGTTGTAATTTCACTCTGGTTGTATTCTTACTTGTTATTGATTCTATTAAACTCTCATTTGAACTAAAATAAATAATTGCAAATAAAATAAATAGCACATTTATAAATTATAAATGGCAGCACTAAAAAAATATGAAATATTGTTTTCTTTTTTAGTGATCACTAAAATTATGGTTTCGAATTTGATATTATTTATGAAGACGAATATGAAAATTATTGTGAAATTTGTTAGAAACTTACAGTTGGTTCTATGTGTTACGGAACATTTTTATATTCTTTTTTTAAAATTTTTAAATTTATTTTACTATTTATAAAATTTATTACGCAGTTTTGTATTTATTTTTAATAAATAAATAGAAAATTGCGTAGCCTACATCATGCATTATGCTATAAGCGATGTAACCTAACGGAGGCAAAGCATTACATTACCATTATGACTATTTTAAACATCGCATGAAAGTTTCTATCATAATAATTATTAGTATTACTTGTCTTGAAATGTGTATGCAAAATTATTAAAGTGATGCTGGCAATGTTCCCAAGTGCACTATGCCACAGATACCTACTCACGTAAATATTAGTTGAATGGTAATAACAAATCATGTACTTAGAATCCCAGTTGCACCTCCTCTACAAATTAGCACATTCTCATATGAAAATACAAATATATAGTCATCATAACTCATACCTGACGAGGAATAAAACACCGGGACCCAAGATAATGCTGAAGGAGAAGAATTGATGCTTGCAATCCAATAAATACAACCAAAGATGTGCACCAATTCTTGTCAACCTCAATGCGCATAAAGTTGCTTGGACAACCAAATATGTACAATGGAATTGCTAGCCGAGTGATAGTCATGCCTAATATATAGTAAGGGTGCAAAGGTTTTCTTGTATCACGAATGACATTCGTGATAATTTGGGGTATCCAAAAGGAGTACATAATGAATAGAATAGGACGCAAGAAGTTGTGCATCTCGTACATGAGCAGGATTCCTCCCAGGAGAATGCCATCTGCAGATCAGAATGTTGTCAGAAATATTAGTTACCAGATGTAGTCCAGGAAACTTCACTGAAAAAGGAGCATGAACCTTTAAGGGGATCATGATCCACCAACTCAAGTTGAAAAAATGAATCATATGTACCAGTTTCTATATCAATAATGAGAGTAAGTGCAAAAGGCATCCAACAAACATAAGTAGTGCATTCATAACGTCTACTAAATATAAGTGGACGATTAATCATGTCCAAGGTTTTAAATATCAATTGATAACGATATACATCTTATCCAAGATTTTGAGGTAACCAACACACGATAGATTGTATAATATCAGTCTAATATTGCCATATTTTCCCGATATTGCTGATACGAAACACTTTGGTATTGTGAATTTTGATACCATAAATGACCAGCCTCTACCAATACCAATTCCGATGCTGTGAACCTCTGTCATCTTTAAGCTTAGCTCTAGTTTAAATTATATTACATCTCCATCCTCTTAATTACATTAATCTCCATATTCTCAATTACCATACTCTTGTCTTTAAACCTGTCCGAGTATTATTTGTTAGGTGGTAGATCTGAAGGGGTCTCACTGAGGCTTTTGCCTCATGTGAAGTATGCATATATAGTACAGATATTGCTCATGTGAAGTTTACAGTCGTGGGAAGCTGTAGAGATTTCCAATTCGCTAAATATTTTATTTCACATTCAGTTTTTTCTGATTTGCCAAATTTTTATCCGGTCAAACTGAAAATTTTTAAGGTAAACCATCTAAAAGAAATACCTTAAGCACAAGGAACTTTTGAACAATTAAGAAAACATCCTCTGATATGAATAATACAGGTAATTACTCAGCGTGGAAGGATAACTGTTTAGATAATGCAAACAGAAACTTCTCTCTCCTATTCAACAATATTATGCATTGGGAATGTAAATAATCAAATTAAGTAGTTTTCTACATTCAGAAAACCTATTAGTGCCACTATACAAAATTATTTGAAATGTATGTCTCTGCAATGTATATTACATGCAGGCATTTCTACAGTAAGAAGATCAGCAACATGACAAGTATTTTATTTAAAATTGAAAAAGCAAGCACACATCCATTTTGTAAACCATAGTAGGATGCAGTTATAAGTGAGTAGTCAGAAACACTTACAGAAACGGCTATAAAGAGCTGAAAGTTCACGCCTCATAACTTCCCAACCTGCTCCATTTATCATAGGTCTATTTGCCTTCCATATTGCAAGAAGGTATCTCATCTCAAAAATGGAGAAAACAACGAACTTGAAGAAGGCTGCAGTTGCGAAAGCATTAAATAGGGACTCTGCAAGAGAAAAAATGACAAAGTTAGGATATCACCATGTGTAGACCCATCAATTACGAGATGTTATTTGTATAAGAAAAGACGAAACCAGTGATTGGAACAAACAAAATAAGTATCTCATTCTATCAGAAGGTCAGTATATTAGGGTCCTCAAAAACAAATGAAAGGATAGCCTCTTATGGGTGATTCACAGATTATCAACCTGAACGAACAAGGATGAAACATCAATGAAAGGAAGTTCAAATTAAATTTCTAGATTTCCCCATCACAAATACAGACCTTCAATTACCAACAACAGAGTAATACCTCTCTTGCACCCTTCATTCATTCTAGATTCTTTCACAAGGAATCATTATGATTCATTAATTGCCAAGCCAAAAATGTCCTGTTATTTCTACTGGCATCAGGGTCAAACTCTAGGACCATTTATTCAGTGAATTCAGCTGAGATACGGGAAGGATAAATACTTGCATCTAGAGATACCGATGCCTGAACCTGCACGTCCAAACTCCCAGTATAGCCTGGTATGCAACATCGAATGACTAAAATAACCAACAGAACAAATCAAAGCATACATCAATCACATATGATTTGAATGGGATGGTGATTTTATGGATATAGAACAATGAGAAAGGTAGGAAGGCAATTCATTATTTAGCAAATTACATGGTTGAATGAGTTGTTGTTGCCTAGACGAAGTCAAGTAAAAACACCACATCCATATCTAGTATGCCAGAAATAAAAAAATAAAGTATACCGTTGCGTTTACATACAAATCAAGCAAGGTAATTTACTTAAAAGCGTATAACATGCAACAAACTAACGGTGGCCAGAGAAGTTAGTCCATGAATGTGCATTTGAATGTCACTCACACACATGTAGCAGAACTTCCAATCTGCTATAAGATGAGCAAATGCTAAGCAAAGATAGAAGGTTTTCATCAATTTCCAATAGGCAGGAGGCCACCATAAAAAGCGGATGTTTCCTTTCCAGTATACAGCTTAAGTAGAATAATTCATAAATGTAATCATCTGAAAGCTAATCAGCTACTCAGACAAGATCTCAAAACTTAACAGTATCCTTGTTCACAGACGCAAAAGAAGGGCAAGGGTGTATATCAGCCTAGGTAAGTGTTGTGACTACTTATTGAGAACCAACTGGGTGCACAAATGAAATATTTACATCTTTAATTTATTAGGAGCTTGTGCATAAGGAATTCTATGTTACTATATGCAAATGGCTCAATTAAAAAGTCTACAGGTTTTTCAGATAAGTAAAAGGGTTTCTTCCACAGTTCTGAAGTCCATTTCAGTAAACCTGTCGTACAAACACATCCTACCCACAAGTTTAAGCAGATAGGTTATGCACAGACAATGGGAATCAAATATTTAATGTAGAGAAATAGAGGAGGAAGTTATGATAGTTCGGGGTAATTTTAAGCCAACTCTTGATACTGCTCAATGCAGGAACTGAAATATTCTGGAAGAAAACTAATTATGGGAAAACCATGGATCCAAATGAACAAAGTTAATCTTGATAGGAATGAACTTATCTGCCTGAAAAGGGTCTACAAACGCATCCTAGGTTGCTTACATAAAATAATGACTTACATATCATAGCCTTATAATATAAAGATGTCCATTTACAGTTGATAATTTTATTTAGAAGATTAATAAGAGTGTGCAATAAACCTTGATAAATGTGTTAAACAAATTGTAATTAGAGCTAAAGAATTGCAGCAGATCAGGCTCTAGAGTAGGAAAAAGGTTTAAGGCTTACTGTTGGTTCATAAAGGAAGATGCAGGTCTAAGATAAGAATGGATAAACTTTGCGACATAATAATTTGGTAAAAATCCAGGCACAGCATGTATCATAAATTGAAATGCTGGTGCAAAGAAGGATATGCACCAACTTTATAGTCTGCATAATCTGAAGTTTGTTTTAATGCAACTATCATTAATGCACAATACCTTTCTCCTTTTTAGAATGTTTTACTACAAGCTACTTTAGTTTCATTTGGATAATGTCTTGCTAAACAACAATTCTTTCATACAAATTCCGTACATCTATTATAAAGTGAAAACACATGGAAGATTAATCCGGATTAAGACGCTTTAAAATCTATGAAAAAAATTGATCAAAAAATCCTTTTAGGAGACCAGAAACTTGTGAATTTAGCAGTATTGTTGTCTATTAACAACTAAAAAACAATGAGATAGTAGCAGAATTAAAAAAAGAAAAGTGTAAGTTATGTAACAAAGCAAATTTAATTAGAATGCTCACCAACTAATATTCCAGCAGTCAAATGCAGTAGACACAAGTATGCATCCATTATAGCTTGGTGCCCAATCATTAGAATAGAAACTTTAGCAGCACCCTGGATGAAATACAGAAGTCCTGTTATTAAGTAGAAAATGTAATATAATTGGAATTATATGCATGCATCGGCACTTTGGCAGTTGACATATAAACCAGAAATGGAAAGGTTTCTGCAACATATTTTGTAAGCAATGACAGTCTAATGCCCACACACTGAGATATAAGATCATCATACAACAATATTTTTATCGTAGACTTCAGCAAAAACTTACAGATTGAGTGTTACTGTGCTCCATTTGTCTCATCAACAACAAAACTTGAAGAAAAGATATCTGTTTTTAGCTACATTAAGGTTGTCCCAACTATTTTAAAATTATAAAAGAATATTTCAGTTTCCTGTTCATAACTCTGAGTTCATGAAGGATACAAAGGTAACCATCAGAGTATAGTTAACTGCTTTGTTGTAGTAGACCTCAATGTTAAGGGAAGTTCCATTAAGCAAAATGGGTGAAAAGCACTCTCCATCATCATCAGCAGACGGACTCTCCATCATTCCCTCTAAATGGTATTGTTCATGCTCCCCATCTACTAACAAAAGATAATTAGCAAACCGAAAAAACAAACAGATTTTAAAACTATTAATGTGAATGAGTAGAGCAATCACAACACAAAGATTATAGACATTCATGATTTATAACATCAGGCATCAGTATGTGTAGATCCAAACTCAACAGTATAATGATGTATTGGTGTGTGCGCAAGGGTACGTGCATGCTTGCAACCACATCATGAGGCAGGAGTCTTATTTTTAGAATGGCGTGAGGACAAATGCAGTGGCATCTGCCAACTTATTGCACTACATGCTGATCAAATACATAAATCGGAAAAAAAAAAACATTAAGAAATTAAACCACTTGTTTGATAGAAACAACTACAACAACTAAGCCTTTTATCCCAAGCACTTGGGGTAGGCTCACTTGTTTGATAGAGATAATTGAAGTTCATCATGTCATGAAAAACTAACACTTGAAATGCTGAAATCCTGGATAAGATGTGTTTATATAGAACTGCAAAGGATAAAAGACATGAAATGACAAAAGCAAAAGGACTGCCCATTTAGTACAAAAGTTTTACCGGTCTACATGATCAGAATTTGAGTGACGGATTTGATTAATTAACTGGTAAATTTTACGTTACTGTTTTTATGGTTTACCTAGATGAATGAGCTCCTTTGGGTGTTTATCACCAAATTTGTAGAAGTCAACAATAGAGCAGTGCATCTACTTTGTGATGCATGGGGTTGTGATTCTTGTGAGTAAGACTGACACATGGGCTTGCAGCATCTATTGCTATGAATATTGTAGATTCATTCTGTAAAGGGAACAGAAGCGGGAAGAAGCATGCGCTCAAAGTATCAGCTAAGTACATAGGTTATATCACTATATAGATTCATCAAATAAGTGACCTGGGAAGAAGTGAATACCTTACTGACTAGTGTGAATCAGTTGAGTGGTAGATTACAATTGTATGCAAGGTTTTAAAGAGAGATCAATACGTACCCGATACACGTATACCATATAATGTCAGCTGATATTGCCGACATGATATGTCTTGACGTTGCCAATTCTAATACCATAAGCTATCTGATATCGATTCCAATAATTTAGACCTTGGTAGTATATGTATGGGTGTGGTAGTGCTGGTGGTGGGGTGCAGGGCGTTGTTTTATTCAATAGGGTAGTGCAATTTTTGTGTGTGCACTATATGCTCCTCTTCCATGAGGAAGTGAATATTTCACATTGATCCTAATTGAAGACTTGAGCCAACTTAAATAACAGCAGGAACATATAGAATATATTTCATCAAATCTACTAATTTTGTTCTGAAAATAAGTAATATCATATGACAACTATTTGTACATTTAGAATGTTTTAAAATAATGTTAACAGGTTAAAAATAGTTTTCAACTATTATCTGAAAATTTACAAGATCTAATAGCCACGAAATGTCATCATGAAATTATTTTAAGAATAACAAAAAAAAAAGGTGAACTTCAGATGAAATAGGTACCATTTTGGCTTGAAATACGTGATACTTGAGCAGATATCTCTATGTTACAATGTTTCTCCACGTCATAAGTAAAGGCTGAAACATGAAAATAGAAACTTACAGTCACACAATTAGCAAAACAAAGACTATATGTGGATACCAAGTAGGCAGTCTTACGGTTTTTCCTCCAAAGTTTATCTCGAGATGATTCTTGGAAAACTTGAGAGGAGAATATCCCAAGCTATTAGAAAACAAACCAATGGAAAATCTATGTTCAGTAACCCAACTTACTCTTCAAAATTATTATAAAACTGTTACAAATACCATAAAGCCCCATGTTTGACAAATCTGCACCCTAAAGTATTTTTTTAACTTTCAGAGAATGCACTAATGAAGATAAATATACAAATTAAACCAACCCCATTCAGATCTATGCTAAAGAAGAGATAACATTTTTCAGCCATAAAGTATTAACAAGAATCAATATGCTACGTAAATAGAGTGCATCTACAAATGCACATGCAGCACTCTAAACACAAAATGAATCTGCAAGACATGACCTTATGTAATGACAATCTAGAAAATATAAATTAAATTTTGGTGACAGAATTTAAAAATTAAGACTTAGAAAGAAAAACCATGAAAGTTTATGACACTTGGAAAAGATTAAGCTCTGTATGCAAAATATAAGAATATTTTTTACAAAAAAAAAAGGAAAGTTAAGATTGCATATTTTTAGGCCAAATCATGAACTATTGAAACATCATATCAGAAATGGAAGTGAAGAGTATATCATTTCTGCTTAGGAAAGAGAAGAAAAACATATGAAAAGGCAATTCACCATGAAGACAGATATAATCGTCTTCTCTACAATCTAGAAACCTTCATTTCTTGGAGGCACTATTTATTTCTAGAAAAAACTTCCACATATTTGAACTAAATAAGACACTAGTTTCAGTTCTTACAAAAAGAGAAAATAATTGGAAAAGAACTTAGCATCTCGCATTCTTCACCCTACTTTCCATCCTTTAAATCGAGGTTCCAACTTTCAAATATCAGCCAGTACTAATATGTATCATTAAATTTGTATTGGATTTTGGGGTACCACTACGAATAGACTTCAAAATAGTGGCAAGTTGGGGATATTTGACGACATTTTTGTTATCTCCAATATAATATGAGATATTGTCGATTCTAATACCATATACCATCAGCCAATATCAATACAAGCCCCAGTTTTGTAATTTTAAAACGATGCTCTCAACAAAACTACAGGTCATAAAGGCACACATATATTTGAAAGAAAAGGCCAGTTGAAGAGGGAAGAGGGGAGAGGTAAGAGGTTAGGATGACCATAGGATTCCTTTAATCATCCAGAATTGACCAAAAATGAAAGTGTACTACACTAACAAAAGCAGGTCAACAAATAAGTTGGTACATATGGATCTTCGTTGCCTTTAAAAAAAAAGTCCACTCGCAGCATTCACTTAGGGAAGAGAACAAATAAACGAACCATAGGTTCTGTTTTGACTGAAATTAATGCAAATTGCACAACATAATACCAAGAAACTAGAGAGTGAAATTTTTTACAACCGGACAGATGGCCCAGACCTATCTTGTTGTTGAGAACGTCGCAGGCATTAAATAATACACGATTTGAGGGTAATTAATGAAGAGAAAGGGAGAGAAAGTGAAGGTAGCAGCTTCAGCCTATCAGCTTACAATTTTCAAGGTATACAGAATTTGACCTGACGCAACCTAGAAGCATAGAGCATATTAGACCCTTTGCACTAGATCGAGAAGCCCTCGCAGTCAGAGAACACAACGGAATGTAAGTAGCAGGTTTGATATCATAATACTGGTTTTGGTTTCAATTTGCCTATTTCGGTATTGGTATTGGGGGCAGCAGTTTTTGGAGGACTTATTGGTCAATGGAATAAGTTTAAGTTTAATCATATGCTTTCTATCATTGATTTATTTATCTATCTTTATCTTCCCGGATATAACACTATCAAGTCAACTTTTGGTACTTCATACCTCACAGCTCCTCTTGTATTAATTGTTATTAGTCGATATCAGTATGTATAGTCGTTATTGGCCAATACCATTAGCAACCAGTTTTGGCTGGATCATATCAACAGGCTTAAATTCTGACACGATGCGACTCATATGTATCAGTATCAGCCAATGCTTCCAACCATGGTAGGTGCTTTTACATCAGCAATATAACATATTCAGTGTGCTGTATTTCAGCTATGGGAGGTCATTGATAGAAATTTGTTCACAATCCACAACAAGCAACATCTTAATGAGATTTTTGCGCTTTTCCAGTGTGAAGGTATATCAACCAGGGGCTGAAGGGCAATCCATTTTCTATCTTTATCTTCTGAATACAATTAGCTTTGTACTTTAAATCTTCTATTTTACAATGAGAGTGTCCTTCATGGGCTGCACCTTGTCTGTTTTCGTTTTGTGTGTGCATGGTTGTGGGTGGGTTCATGTGTGTATGCCATGCATAGGAGGAAGATACCTTGCCTTATTTTTCTTACTGTGCTCGTTTATTTGCTTATTGTTAATCCAAGCATTAAGACTGTGCACAATGTTCAAACGTGAAAGCTATGATACTCTAAACCAGCTACAATGCAAATATGGGTCCTACCATGTTCAGTTATTTAGAAGTTAATAATTCAAAATTTAGGGAGACTGGATATCAAGATTATATTTTTTCCAATAATATATATTTGTTCAGACAACCACTTCAAATTGATGTAATTGGGCACTTATGTACATAAAAAGTGCTAAAAGTTCTTGTTATAATAGCTGAGATGATGTGTAATAGCTCATAAAGTATTGGTGTTCTATCTGATGTCAGTATCCAGGTTTCAATAGGCAGTCGAATTTTGACATGGGTAAATCATGTATCAGGCTGACACAAGTTAAAAAAAAAAAAAAAAAAACAACTACACGTTGAGACGTGGAAAAGGCAACAAATTAAACACCACAGAGACATTACATTACAAGGACAAGTATAAAGGGAACAGAAAAGGTTTCAAGTCATATGGTGCTAGAGTTTAAAATTGAAAAACGCAAAAGCTTAACCAGGTTTTGAATGTAATGAAGATAAGTTAACAATATCACTATCAGAATGTAATATTGCAAATCTTTGAAAGAGACCAACTAATGCACATATGATCTAACATATTACATCTCTCAAATTTGGCACGATCAGGAAGCAACAAGACTGTCATGCTATGAATTTCAAACTGTACATTGCAAAAGCAAGAACTTATAGGGCTCTACATGACAAAAAATAAACATATATCTAAAAACATGAAATTACACAAGGCAATGGGAGAATACTGCTACAAATATTTATTCCTAAACCAATCCTTTAGTACCCTATGAAAATAACTGCCAAGAGGAAAGCCATGGTCATTCCAGCAAGCAGAGTGTTAACCACTATGCAAATGATTTAACATGGAAAAAAAAAATTAAGGCTTAATGTTGAAAAATATTTACTGGTTACCAAATGATATGGACTGGATAAAAGGATATCCTCCTCTTGAAGTTGTTCACCATCTGTTCCACTGCAGAGTAAAAAAAAAAATTATATGTAAAAGTTTGAAATTCAATGGAAACCAAGGTCATAGCTTCCCGAAGGTAAGAGGTACACAAAGACAAACAAATCTACAGTCAATAATATAAACTATTAATAATTGATACAAAAGATAAACGACAATAACTTAAAATGATAAAACTAGCTTCAGCAATGAAAGTACAAATGATGATGGTAACTGTTAATTAGAGGCAGTTATTTGCTTATAATGCAAGGAACCAATAGGATTCAGTCCAATAATCAAAGCTCACAAGGACATGGTGCTGCCTATTGTCTTTGCTGCTTATTGGTGCAGAGTAGATAAAGAGGTCAGGGCTAACTGTGATAAAAGACTACCTCAAACAAGACAAGGATTCAAAGACAAGGGAAATAATAAACAATTATGATATATGCAAATTCAAGTTGAAGCCGGCTAGTTCTGCTATCAATTATCCCACAATGAACAAAAGCAGCTGCAGCTATGCCTAGTTATTAAATCAATACTTTGGCCTATAAAACCAATTCAATGGAAAATTATAACACCATTAGTAGTTCTAAATAGCAGCAGAGAATCCCTAATGCTTTTAAATGGAATAATCCAAAAGAATAGCATTAATCACTTTTTAAAAACTTGTAGGATAACTATGTATCCAGATGGCATTGTGAAGATTTTGTAGTAATTTGGAAAGTAAGCGTTTCAAAGTTGATGGGAAGGTTATAAAAAGGTAAATGTAGAAAGTACTGAAGGGAGACCTTACATACTGTTGGAAAATGGCCAAATATAATATTTTGGGTTAATATAAAATTCTCTATAGGTTAAGAAAATGTAAGTCTTTTAAACTAGACAGGAGAGTATGATTATGACAATAGTCACTAACAGCATGTATGTGTAAAGGTCAACAACAACAGCAACAAATATTAAGCCCTTTATTCCCAAGTACTTAGGATATGCTACATGAATCAAATAAGAATCATGTTGGATCGATAACATGGATGATCCTTCTCCACTTATTCCTATCTAGCAATGTCTTCATTTAAGCCTCTAACATTTATATCTTTTTGTATCACCTGTATCCATATTTTCTTCGATCGTCCCTTCACTCTTTTAACTTGTCCTACGTTGATAAACTTCACTCATCGAACTGGTGCATTTGTAGTCCTATGTTTCATATGACCAAACCACCAAAGGTGATTTTCTTGCATTTTCACTTCGATGGAGGTTCTGCCTACCTTAGCACGAATATCCTTATTCTTTTTATCTCTTCTAATGTTACCACACATCCAACATGATATGTGCATCTCTACTACATTTCAACCAGCTAGCTTGGATTTTATGGTTGACATCAATATCAATCTCGACATCACTTTGAACAATACAACCCAAATAGTGTATAATAAAGTTTATTTGTGTGTCGCAAATATACCTAAGAGAGGAAGGGTACAAGATGGAGGAAGGTGGAAATACCTTGTAATATATGTGCACACATCTATATATATATAGTATCGTGGAGTAAAGTATGGGAAGGTTGAAGTAATCAACATTTATGCCTGCATATATCTATATGTGATGGATATGCATTGATGTGTGAATAAGTTATTTAGATATAATAAAGTAAATTAATGTTGAGATATTTGACATAAGATAGAAAAGAAGAATAAATAGAAAAAAATTTGAACAAGATAGCTAAAGACAAAATATAAGTATCCCTTCAAAAATCCTATATGTTCTATTATTCAGATTTTCCTCACCTTGTTCTTAATCATATATTGTTCCATATGGCACGGCCCATATATATATATATATATATATATATATATATATATATATATATATATATATATATAGAGAGAGAGAGAGAGAGAGAGAGAGCAGGAAATTCACTGGCAGTAAAGAGAGTTCTTTCACCGCCGCTTAGGTGGCCCAATAAAATTATTACACGTGGCGCCACTTACAACAACAACAAAGCCTTTTATCCCAAGTATATGGGGTAGGCTACATGAACCAAAAAAATAATCACGCCGGATCGATCACTTTGATATATTCCTTCTCCATTCATTTCTATCAAGTAGTATCTCCTTATTTAAACCTCTAGACTCCATATATTTGCGTATCACCTACATCCATATTTTCTTCGATTTTCCCTTCGTTCTTTTAACTTGTCCTATATTGATAAACTCCCCTCTTCGAACCGGTGCATTTGTAAGCCTACGTTGCACATGACCAAACCATCGTAAGAGATTTTCTCGCATCTTCTCATCGATGGGAGCTACACCTAGCTTACACGAATATCTTCATTTCTCACTTTATCTCTCCTAGTATTACCGCACATCCAAAGGAGCATGCGTATCTCTGCTACACTTATCTTATGTGAATGACGTTTCTTTATAGCCCAACATTCTGTGCCATATAATAAAGCTGGCCTAATAACAGTCCTATAAAATTTTCCTTTCAATCTTAACGGAATGTTACGGTCGCATAAAACTCCCGTTGCCCTCCTCCATTTCAACCAGTCAGCTTGTATCCTATGGTTAACATCATTATCGATCTTTCCAACATTCTGAATAATAGAACTCAAATATCTAAACTGACTGCTCATTTGTATCTCTTGTCTATCCAGTTTTACAGTATTATAGTATATGGTCCGTCGTTTACTAAATTTACACTCCATATACTCTGTTTTAGACATACTCAATCTAAAACCTCTAGATTCTAATGTATGCCTCCATAACTCTAACTTAGCATTTACGCTTACTCTTATCTCATCAACTAAGACAGTATCACAAATGTATCTCATCCTGAATGACTTTAGTAAGCTTATCCATCATTATAGCAAATAAGAATGGGCTCAATGCAGATCCTTGATGTAATTCAATTGTGATAGAAAAATCAATTGTTAAACCACCACATGTTCTGACATTAGCCACTACTCCATCATACATGTCCTTAATTATGTCGATATACTTGATGGGAACTCTTTTCTTTATCAGTGTCCACCAAAGTATCTCTCGTGGAACTTTATCATAGGTTTTCTCTAAGTCAATAAATACCATATGCAAATCTCTATTTCTCTCTCGGAATCGCTCTATAAGTTGACGGAGTAAATGAATAACTTCTGTCGTCGATCGCCCCGGCATAAATCCAAACTGGTTCTCCGATATTTTAACAGTTTGTCGCAATCTACGTTCAATTACCCTTTCGCAAAGCTTCATAGTGTGATACATGAGTTTTATTTTCCGATAGTTAGAACAATTCTGAATGTCACCCTTATTCTTATACAGAAGTATTAGGGTACTCTTCCTCCATTCATTTGGTATTTTCTTAGTTTGCCAAATCTTGTTAAAAAGATCTGTTAGCCACCTCACACCAATCCCTCCTAAATATCTCTATATCTCTATAAGAATTTCATATGGACCAACAGTTTTTCTTGATTTCATCCTCTTCAAAGTCTCTTTTACTTCAGACTTTTTGATTCTATGTATAAAACTACGATTCATATCCTCACATTGAATAGTTACATCTCCTAAATTTTGAGTAAAACTACCATTATATAATCTATCAAAATAATTTTTTCATTTTTCTTTAATTTTTTTGTCTCGAACTAGAACCGTCTGATCCTTATCTTTAATACACTTCATAGTATATAAGTCTTTAGACTTTCTCTCTCTTATTCTAGCAATTCTATATATATTCTTTTCTGCCTCTTTATTATCCAACTTCTCGTACACTTGTTTATATAATTTAGTTTTTGCATCCCGAACAGCTTTCTTACCCTCTTTCTTTACTAGTTTATACTTCTCTAAACTTATTCCATTATTATTATTATTATTATTCAAATCTTTATAAAGGTCTCACTTGATCTTAATAGTAAAAAACTTCATTCCACCATGATATATCCTTACATGGTGGAGCACCGCCCCTCGACTCACCGAATATATCTTTAGCTATCCTTTTAATGCAGCTAGCCATTTTGTTCCATATTACATTAGGATCATCATAGTCTCTCCAATCTGCTTCTTGTACTATTATATCTACAAAAACTTTTTGATTACCTTCTAATCGCCACCCTTAATTTTAGGATCTAATTTATACTTAATCTTTCTAAGTTTCTGCCTAATCTGAATATCTAAAACTAAGAGTTTATGTTGAGTAACTATACTCTCACCTGGCACTACCTTACAATCGATACAACTAGTTCTATTTACCCTCCTAGTTAAAAAGAAATCTATTTGGCTTGCATTCGATCCATTTTTAAAAGTAACTAAGTGAGAAACTCTCTTTTTAAACCAAGTATTCGCTAAAATTAAATCATAAGACAAAACAAAATCTATAATTGAGTTACCTGCTTCATTTCTTTCTCCAAAACCAAATCCTCCATGTACACTATCAAACCCATTACGACTAGTTCCTACATGTCCATTGAGATCACCACCAATAAATAGTTTTTCTCTAACGAGTATTTCTTATACTATATCATCTAGATCCTCCCAAAATTGATGTTTACTGGATTCATCAAGTCTTAGTTGTGGTGCATTGGTGCTAATGACATTAAAAATCTTCATCTAAAATAAGTTTAACTAATAAAATTCTATCACTCTTCCTCCTAACCTCCACTACATCCCCAAGTAATTGCTTATCTATGATCACCCTACCCCATTAAGATTTCTATCTCTACCCGTATACCAAAGTTTATAACCCAAGGCTATATGACTTTAGCTTTCTCACATACCCACTTAGTCTCCTACACGCACAAAATATTAACCCTCCTTCTAATCATAACATCAACTAACTCTGCTAATCTACCTGTAAGAGAACATATATTTCATGATGCCAATTGAAATTTATGTTTATGAGCTAACTTTTTTACCCCCACCCGCTCATTAAGATGTGGGAACCCTCTTATATTTAACACCACATCCAGGCGCCGACGTGGCGCATCGCTTCTGGACGACAACCTAGCAAATAAAAGAACTCTCTTAACTGTCCTTTGAGTAGCACTACGTGTAATAATTTTATTGGGCCACCTAAACGACGGTGAAGGAACTCCCTTCACCGCCGGTGAATTTCCCGTTTACTCATAAATATATATATATATATAGTGAATATTGTTTATTGTCCTTTTGCTTGAAACTACTCATTTTAGTTTAACTGTAATGGTTTGTAAATTAACCTTTATAATATGTTGTATTATCTCGTAAATAGATAGTTGGCCTGGATCTAATATAGTGGAGGCATTATGATAGTAAGGATCATTCTGTAGTTGATAACTAGTTTATACAAGTTAGAATATTGGTGAAGCCAAGAGGGGTTGCCTTCAAGCTCTTAAGTTATATGTGATGATCTCTTAAGTTAGATGTGATAAGATCGAGTTTTGGAGTATTGTTGTATGGTGATGGAGATTTGGATACATATATCAACATACATATATATATGCATACACACACACACACACATATATATATATATGATAAATAGGCAGAATGTTGCTGAAACTTATATTGTTTGAAGTGACAAACTAGAAAATGTAAAAGAGATACTGCCGAATTTTGACAAAAATTTGAATATTACAAGATTAAATAACTGGGACGGTTACAATATGGCACAATGACAAACACAAAAACACTCATGAAGCCATGCAAAATATGAAAACAATATGAAAATATAAGAGGTGGAGATATCTACGAAGCTGTAGTCACTTAGGCTAGGTTTGGATGTAACTCATTTTGGATGTAACTCATTAAAGTAATATTAATTGAAGTTGTGAGAAGTACTTTCTTATAACTAAAACGTGAATTTAGACTGTTTGGATAAGCTTTGAAACTCATAATCATGGTTTTTAATATCAGCTGAAACCGTTACGTATCTCGAATATTGTAATGGATTTTGAGGTATCCAATATGATAATTCCCTATAATATCATATTGGTATTGCCAATAGTCTCGATTTTATTGATACGTCTATATTATCGGTATGATACGCTCAAATTTGCTGATTTCTGATACGACAAACCATTGGCTAATACTGATACCAATTCCGAGAATTCAAACCTTGCTTCTATAAGTTTTAGCGCATTTTGATTTTTATGTGTCTAGTAAACCAAGGATTAGTGCATAGGCCAATACTGATACCACCTCCCCTTATTTGACATCCAGTATAGGTAATCCTTCAGCCTTTTCCATATAGGTAATAATTCATATACTTGTACCCGAGAGCCCTCAGACATGATGATGGTCCTCATTGAGGGAATACTAGAATCCTAAATACGTAAAAACAAAAGAAATTTGGCAGGACTTTCTATTAAAAATTCCAAATATATAACAGGTCTCCAAATTTCTATGATATATGCTGAGTCAGTTTATTTCATATTAACATTACCTCTATTTTTTTTTCAAGTATATGTTTTTCTTTGAGTGTAAACTAAATATGCCATCTCATTATACTGAGAGTATATGTTGTTTGTAGATATCCTTATGAGAGAGAACACCCTAAGGTTTGAGAATTAGGACAACTAGAATATAGAAAAATGAGGGTATAGAAATTTGAGAAGACGAAGTAACTAGAGTTCTGAAGCATAACACGAGAAGTTTGAGAAGACGAAGAGTTGGAATGTCATAAAGCGAAGCCAGAAGAAGGGAAAGAGGGTTTAGAAGATGAAGAACCAGAACTCGAAGATATTTTTTTGTAAGAGGGAGGGAGGTTCCAAGACTTCGTGAATGCAACGAAAAGAATTAAGCATGACTAGAAAAGAGAAAAGGGAGTCTATTGGAGGGAAAAGGACAACACTATACAGAAATTTCGACTTGTAACAAAAATTTAAATTTCATAGTATCTTGGTAAGATATCGATTCACAATTTTCAAGTTTCTGAGTCCACCAAAGAGACATTCGACAACAATTAAGCCTTTTACCCCAGGTGTTTGGGGTAGGCTATATAAACCAAAAAGAGAATTACGCTAGATCGAGCACATGGATCAACCTTCTCCACTCATTCCTATCGTGCAATATCTCTTCATTAAGGCCTTTAGAATGCAACATCAACCAAAGAGACATTCTAAATTTAAAATATCTCAAAGTGCTAGGATATTCCAGGATATTCGTGGTTATCCAAATATTCATGGATATTCCAGGATACTCTAAGGAAATATCATCATGACCACAATAAAAAGAGATGCCATTAGCTTGAGAACTATGCATAAAGAAACTAATCATGCCTGCACAGAGAGGCATGAGATGTAGTCGACTTTTGTTGGTCAGAATAGCATCAATACCTATCCTTTCAACAAATATTTAACACAAGCTCTAAACATAAACATGTACAGAAGAGTTTCCATAGTCAGAAAGGTTTGACCACTAAATACAACAACAAAACAGAGCAAATTCATCAGGTAAAATGCAAAAGCAAATAGAGTACTTTCTAATTAGATGACAGTTTGGTATTTAATTGCTGAATTGATCTACCAAAACTTGCAGATTTGTGTGGCAGATGCAACAAAAAATTGATAACGTGACCTTAGGCCTTGTTTGGTAACTAGAGGAAGGGAGTAGAAGTGGATTTTTAAAATAGCATAAGGGAATTAGGACAGTTGGCTAGTCATTTCAATCTTTTTGACATTCATCTAATACCTCCTCAAATGGAGGTATGGGAGTTAGGAAGTATGGACCAAGACATAAGGGCCTAACTGAATATTTTTTAAAAAAGTTTCAACTTTGCCCCTGGAATGAAACAGAATTCATGATTGTTTCTTATTCTTCGACGTTTTCCAACGTCTCGCAGGAATAAGGGCTTCAGTCCTCCCCATTACATTTGCCAAACAAGGCCTTAAGGCATTCTGATTAGCATCACCAAAAGTAAATCATCATCAGAGCCTCACAATATAATGGTAATCACTTTTATGTATTGTTTCTATTAGAATCACCATCCTAGACACCATTCTTTTAAAATATTATAATTTATCATACTTTAAAATTATAATATCTCTCATCTCGATTACCATCCTATTAAAATATTATAACTTTCATACTTTAACACTCTCCCATACACCATCCTATTAAAATGTTAGCTCACTATTCCACTCATTTTTCTTTATATTCACTGGAGAAGAGACAAAAGATGGGCCCACCTCATATCAATGAAAATTGAGAGATGAAACACCAAATTTGGTGATTCTTCAAGGGCTGCACCAAATTTTGATGTGTAGGCCTCAACTTTGATTACTCTACTAGACATGAGATTTTGAGGTTGAAACTAAAATTTGTTGATAGAGTGATTCTAATACGAATGCTCTTAGGTGTGTTAACAAAAAAACTAACAGAAATATGTTTGAAATGAATTGTATGTTAGATAATCTAACTGAAGACAAATATAAACGACATTGTGTCATTATGGTACGTGACAAGCATGATATTCTAGGGCATTAGAGCCCGAGCCCACTTCAGAAAGAAGCTGGCTATAGCAAGATGTACCTGCTGACCACCAAACGAAGTTGCTTGAATGGCCATATATATACACCTTCTACTCTCATTTGTGCAGCTCCTAGGCGTCCATTGTCAAACACATCATGGAAAATAACTGCGCCCTGGTGATCAAGCACAACATGGAAAAGAATAAATAATTCTGTCCAATCAAACAGAGCTTCCATATACATGACTTGTGGTAAAGAGATTCCACCAACATTACAAGACATGAATGATGTGCAACCTTTTACATTAAAAAGAATGTAGAAAGCACCTAATAAGTAAAAATATCATAGGTAAATCCACGATTCGAGAAGTACAAGGGCAATGGAAGAAAATCATATCAAAGGATAGGAAATCCAGATAATTTAGTGCCACAGTTGCATAGTTAAGACTACTAAAAAAAGATTAGTAAAAGGTGGTGACGTCAAATTAAAAAAAAAAAAAAAAAAAAACTGTTCTAAAGAAAAGGATGCATTAATGCAGAAAACTTTAACAAAAGAATGCAAAACCCTTCTTGCCTGAACATAATGTACACCAGTGATTTTCGTTGTAGTACTGATGAGCTCCAAGACAGAAACACCAGTAGATCTCCCAAAATCCAGAAACCTAGAGGAGATATTTGACGTCTCTGCAAAGCTCCATCTTCCTGCACCCCACATTTACCATTAAAACATTAGGAAGTTGGCAATGAATTTTAAGTGATTGGACTGTGCGAGAATGATTAAATTCCTTGTTATCGTCCTGATATATCTTCTCACAATCAATGACTGGAGTTCACAGCTAAAAAAAGACTAACAATTAATACAATATAATCCTTCCTAGAGTATACAAGATATAACAAATGTAAGATTGTATATATCTAACTTAGGTTGATAAGCTGCAGTTTTGCTTCTTGTAGGTGAAAATCCTACATTCCCTGTCCCAAAAAGTAAAATAAATAAATAAATTGTTATTTGATATAATAATAGATTCTCCCCAGTAAATATGAGTTCAGATGATAACCAAACTTCAGTTACTTCTTTGAAAACTGAGATATTCGATTATAAAATAATAACACCGAATTTTTTCAATTAGAGACCATGGGGAGCCTTGTGGATGTTTAGCAAGAGACGACAAACAAAGAGGATGTAATATATGTGCTCTCTCAATTATTTAAGACAAGACCATACTCGAAACCAAGCTCTTTTGCATATGCCAAATAGCAGTTGAAAAGGAGCTGAAAAGAAGTCAAAGGATTTAAATTGACCCTAATGTCAAACATGGTCTGCTCTTGATGATTCCAAGATGTGCAACTAAGAAAAACCTCTTCTTCATAATGTCAAGAATGAGGGGGGGCTTATGGGGAGTTGCATGGTAGAAAGGTACCGATTGAACTTTAATGGCACGGATAATTTCGATCCAGGTAACCTTTATACGTGAAATTTAAAAGAATTGAATACTAAATTCTATTCTTTCTAATTATTAACATATTGTTATATGTTATTTTAATAGCTCATTGGTGGGATTTTTATGGAGGAGAGGCACCAAATCTTCGACAAATGGAGATCCTAAACTTGACAAGTAGCTCTTCAAAGTGCGAGAGAAATTTCAGTGTATTTGAAGGGGAAAATACTAAATACTACTAAAATAATTATATATTTTATAATTTTCAATTATATTATTTTCAGAGTTAACACTCTAACCTTCTCTTTTCTCTTGTGCAAAATCATATATAAATTTATAGATACATACCAAGAAGAGGAACAGGCTGGATACTAAAAGATTGAATGATCTCGTTTTCGTTCAGTTTAACAAAAAAATGACAGAGAAAAGAAATGCGAAGAAAAAGGATGGAGATAGTAAGAATGTGCTGATTGCTTCAGATGATTCCAAAATTTTGCACTGGAAAGATGAATTTGTTAGAGAAAGAGAGATCGATAACGAAAATGAGATCTTCCCTGGTTCCGGCTTGACATGGGATCTTGTTGTTGCGGCGAGTGGAGCTAACGAAGATAGACTCAGAAGGAGAAAAAGAACACTAAGAAGGAGAGCTGCAGCGGGAAGTAGAGCACAAGAGGGTTCATCCAGTGCAGTTATTGAAGACCTTCTCGAGCATGATCAAGATAGAGCTGTTTTAGAAGAAGAGGGTGATGATGCGAATGAAAATTATGATGATAGCTCCAAGGAGGAGTTGGAAAACAATGTTCAATATGAAAATAACAATGAGGATGAGTAGGGAATTTGTTGAGTGGGATAAACTATGTTTGACATAAACTTGTATTATTTTGTGAACATGTAAAACTAATTATTTATGTAGTTGACACAAACATGTATTAGCAATATGTGGACTATTGTCACATGTTCATTTGTACATGTATTGTTCATTTATATGTGTTAAAATTTTCTTATATATCATATATATTGATCCTCATTCAGTTTTTCTTTTCGATTTGCAGGTGAGCAACGTTTTTTATCCATACATACATACGTCGTTCTCTCTTTTACATTGGGAGTTAAGAGATAAATCTATCTTTTTAATTTCTTATGTAGAGCCAATTTATATTCATTTTACATGCTTACGGTTATTATTTATAATTTTTTAGAGTTTTATAGCACTTAATATATCCATTTTTTATCATTATTATATTAATATATATTTAAATATTAATATTCCGCATAATTCCGCGTAATCCGCATAATTGACGCATAATCCGATTATGCATTATGCAGTCCTGCACCGCACGCATACTGAAAATGCATTTTAGAACGTTGCTGGAACCAAATCCACATCTTCAACCAATGCAGAGGAGGGTAAAGCAAACTTTCCAATAATATGATTATAAGTTCCTTCAGCTTTCAATTTGAACTTCACAAGCTTAAATAAGGAAGTTAAATAGCATAACAAAAAATCCCTTCTGTTTTTCAGATGAACCCCTGCTCTGTGGGAACGTGTAACACTATCGTACTTTCACATGGACAAGTCAGTCAAAAAATGACAATTCTTTGATATCCAGAATACGGCAATTCCCTGATATACAGAATATGGCAGTCCTCATATCCATATACAAGGACACAGCAATATAGCGTTTGTGTTTGTGTAGGTATTTGTATATAGATATAGTCCAAGTTTGTTATAGCCTCATGCACCAAAACACATGAAATCCCCCTATTATTGTTTTATGCTTTAGCCAAGTAAGGTAGAATGTCACACCTTTTTTCGGTGCATATCAGTAAGACATAATTTAAGTGTCAGCACAGTCCAACTGGGCATAAACATCATCTTGTACATGGGCATGTGTTAATAGGGAGAAATGACATACACAATCATAGATCTGCAACTTCGAAGTAAGAGAACCTCATACACTTTCAGTTATAGAAGAACATCTCCATAAGTTTCTCATGCACAAGATTATAAAAAGTATCATACCTTATAGGCTGTAAGCAAATAATCAAAATGGATAATTGTGGATATCATTTTTTTGTCCTACATACACGAGATGCCTTATGTTCATTCCATAGAAAGTCTCTCTTTAGATCAA
Organism: Dracaena cambodiana; assembly: GCA_036321105.1. Taxonomy (NCBI): domain Eukaryota; kingdom Viridiplantae; phylum Streptophyta; class Magnoliopsida; order Asparagales; family Asparagaceae; genus Dracaena; species Dracaena cambodiana. The sequence goes on along the minus strand of JAYEPQ010000005.1, from coordinate 56,548,847 downwards.
ATTTTATTTTTTACCTAAGCCCTTTTTTTAGATAGATCAGGCCTTCTTTTAGAACAAGCACCATTCTATGAACTCTTTCCTTATCAAAAGTAAAGAATAATCTTCCACTGTTATCTTTTTTAAAATGAAAAGAGATGCACAATCAAATAATAGTGACAATTTCTTAAATTATATAAACAACATAGTTAAGAGAGTTTACGTACAATCTAAACAAGATAATACCAACAATAAGGTATATGCAGCAATAGCACATGCAATCACAAAATAAAATCACAACAACAAAAAACCATTTACCAGAAAGAAAAGAAAGCATTTGCTTACGATGTCAAGGTAAGAAAATTGCAATTTTTAGCAGCAACAGCTAATCAAGAACATTAAACAGTTAAAATTTTGTACTTAAACATGAGTGATGTTTTGGAAAGTATTAGTTCTTTAAGCAAGTTGCTTGAAATGGACAAAAACAACGGTAAAGCAACAATACAATGCTTATTGCTTCTTAAGGCTATTTTTTCTTTTTTTTTACTTATTCTTTTTCCTTTTAAAGCTGTTTATAATTACTAAAGTTTCACCAACAAGGAAAAGCAACGCTCTACATGTTACTTCCATGCAAAAATAGAAGAGAAGCAAACCTCTATATGTTCCCGTAATATTCCAGTGAGAATAAAAAGTTGGGTCATTGTCATCTCCTCTCAGAAAAAGTCTCTGTTTCAACAAAAGGTGAAATAATACATGAGAAATGCAGATGTTAAGTGATCAAATATTATTCTAGAAAATATAAAGGCCGATAGGCATGTAGAGTAGTTTGACAACTTTATCCCTACTCTCTACAATTATACAAATAAAAGTACAACACAATTAGGGATGGATGCCACATTTATACCACAACAAAATGCTTAGTCAAGTTTCACAGTGGTTTCAGAAATTTGGTCGACTGTTTTATGAAGCTTTATCAGTTACAAGTCATGTTGCAGGCAAACCACACTTTAATTAGAAAAGGTTGGATGTTATTCGTCATTGTCAAAATGAAGCCCAACGTGGCCCTTGCTTAGAATCTAGAATATAAGTTGGCCCATACAGAAATATGTGCCTGCTGCTTGAACAGTACAGCCCAATGACACAGGTTAAAGAGGCAATATTATCAACAGGTAAATGGCATGCTTCTGCATATAGGCACTGGTCCACCGCCAGGAAGAACTCTCTACTCAATCACAAGTTTGTCATCTAAAAACAAACATAAGTTCTTTTAAAGATAAAGAAAAATATAAAGTGACAAACAGCAAAGGAAAAATAGAGGTTCTAATAAGAATTATAAACTTGCATTAAACCACTATAACAACACTGCTCAGGCCTAATTTGGGTACAGAGTTTATGAAAATTTTGGTTTCACTCAAGTTTTACAAACTTGAGCTTGTAAATATACAAACTCCGTGTCTAGTAGGATATAATGTTTGAAAAAGAAGATATACAAAACCTTGCAAAAATTCGGTCAGAGCAGAATTTTGGAGTTCAAGTGAAGTTTATTTAAATGGTCTTACATCATAGAAATCCGGAGTTTTGAACTCTACTTTAGATGCCTAAACAATGTATAGTTTTAAAAATAGAGTTCTATGTTGAAACTATCCAAAACTCTAGTTCCAGTAAATAAAACCATATACCCAGACTAGGCCTGATGGGTGACTATACAGCTCCTACATGGACACCCAGAATGCCTGATTTGCATAGTTCAACCTAGAGGAACTAAGACTCTTGATCTTCTGCTGGAAAGAGACGCAATGTATGCATAGCAGAAGAATAAAGGTATTTACATAGAAAGGAAAAGGCTTCAAAGTAACCAAAGAAATGAACCATTGGTCACAATATATGCAAAAGCGCAAGAAATTTGAAAGGACAACTTAACTCGACATGCTACTCCATTCTACATAGACTATGAGACTGATAAAAATGTTAAGAAATAAAAGATACAATGACTGCTAGTCAACTTGTGATGAAACCATACAAGCTATGCGTAACTGAGTGTTGCAATACGAAAAGTTTGATATAGCAAACTTGGAGTAAGTTCTCAATATCACCCCCTCATGACACAATATACAAAGATAAAGTCAAGTACACACGATATAGCCTGCAAGATTCACCTGTTCTATCAAAATATTAACTAACAAAAATAAACAAATTCTCACGCCATCCCCTCCCTAAATCAAGATTATAAAATTGCAAAAAAGCATGCCACTAACATTTACCGTTGGGAAATTGAGACAAGGAATTGCATTTACTGACCTACATTGACTTCTCTAAGTTGGTAAAATTCTAGGCAACGAAAAAAACATCCCCATTTCCAGCTGTTCAGTAATTTCCTCTCATTTTCTTTATGTAAACCAAGCACAAGCCTCAACAATCAAACAACATAATACTAATTCACTCATCTCAATCAGCAAACCTACATAAAAATTTAACCTAAAAAATCACTTTAAAAAAAATGAAAAGGGCAACAATTAAAAACAGTTACCTCGTCACTCCAAGATCCAGCAGCAGAAAGTCTCTCTCTGAGAGGCCTCAGGGACTCCGCAGGCCGAAGAAACCCAACAAGAATCAAAACCAAAGCACCCAATAAAACCCTCATTATTCCTCTCAAAAACCAATCTTTGCCCCAAATTCAGTTCTTAACCAACAAGATGACTTATGGGTCACGCTCCAAAACGACGAATAAAACCCCCGTTCTGCGATTTCTTCAATTAGGGTCGCGACCAACTAACTCAAAGAGAAAATATTAGGAGAGGGAAAGGGAGAGCTCAACGAACTCAGATTAGAGAATTGGACTGCTCAACGAAACAAAGCCCTCTCAAAATTAGTAGTTGAATAATGATTCTCTTGCAAAAGTTGCGATTTTTATTTTTTTTTTGGGAGAAGAATCTATAGAAGGAAGAAGAAGGGGGCGGGTAGAATTTGAGACTATTTTTATTTAACAGCTTTTTTTTTAATATAATTATTTGGTAGGGGTTTTGTGGAAGGAAGGGGGAAGGGCGAGGAGAAGAGTCAGAAGACTTGCTTGGGGTTGGTGGTGGGCCCCGCCTGCTGGTCCGTACCGGAGACTCTCAACTGTTGGAGAGAGCTAATTTTGTGTTTATTTACTAAATTTGGCCCCCAGTAATTGACTTTTTTTTTTTTTTTTTTTTATATTTAGTTTGAATTTCTTATAAGGGAGTTTCCAAAGAAGCACAGCACTTTTTCCAGTGAACCAACTAGCTAGTTCTCTTTTATTCGGATTTTCAGCTGGAAGTTGAGCTCACTAGAAAAAATAGTATACTCCTTTAGAAACTCCTCTTTTTAAGCAGACTTTGATCAAGCCCCGAGTAAAATTTTTTCAACTCATTTTACATGTACTAAACATTTATTTTCTTAGAGAGTATATATAAAAACAAAATATAGATGTAAAAAACTAAGTGGATTAGTGAGATTGGTTAAAATTACGCTCTAACCTAAAATGCATGGCTTATTGCCGTTATGTTGAGTTTGCTCCTATTTTTGCTTCTTCTTTTTTTTTTTGAATCAGAAGATCATTCCAATTTTCTTCCTTGCGGGATCTCTATTTTCCATCCATTGATGGTTCCGTTAGATCCTCTTCTCATGGCCATGGTATATGAACGTGAGTGTAGAGTATGAAATTTTAACATATGAAATCTTTCTATTATCAAAATCGAATAGACCGAATAATGTCTATCAGATAAATGATTGAGAAAAGAAACGAAACTCCATTTCTCTAGAATTGTCAGTTTTGTATTTAGTATGGCAATCAGTTCCTAATTAAAGTAGATGCCGAGAGCACTCAGATAAAAAAAAAGAGGCAAAATGTCCCTTTTTTTTGGTGTTTGAGGGGTGTTTTTTGGGATTATGGAATCAAAGCAAATTAGTAGACTGAGATTGCAGCTCACCGAAGCATTTATAAATCGAAAAATACTCGTAATTTTTTTAAAAATTAGTTGTAATTAACTTTTTATTATGTTTCATTGTCTAACATTATTAATTTTAAGAATTAATATGGGCGATTAAATTTTTTTTTCTTAAGTATTCGTATCTAAATTTATTTATTTTCATAATAGATATACAATAATTTAATTTTAAACTGCTGCAAAGTTCAGAATAAAAATATTATTAAGTTTTTGAGTATTTTTCTAATTAAATAGTAAAAAATAATCATTTTTATATTTCTAACGACTATATATATTTATTTTGATTTATTTTATTCGTAACAGTTTATAAAGAATTATTTCATTTTTGGGTGTTATCCATTTTCAGGATTTTCTCAAGAAAATATAAAAGACCAAACAATCTTTAGAAAATAGGACATATTTGTATTTAAGTTAGATAACATTTCATATATTTAAAAAAAAAAAAAACTCTTAAAATACATGCGAGTAAAAGTCTTCTAAATTTTTTTGATTCTCTGCATGTACACAGATATTCTTTGGTCGAAGGACTAAATCAAAATTCATTCTTCTAGAAGATCTATGAAAGGGGGAGTTATTAGTATTATTTGCATGATTATTGGAAGGGAGAAGATTTTTAACTGATAATGTAAATTAATTTAATATGTCAATTAAACAAAGTCGTAGCTGGGTTAATAATTACGTTAAATATTGTCCTTGATATTCTTTTAAATCAAGCCTAGAACCATCTATTTTGGAAGCGCGCGGTATTACTAATTAAACTAATCGCTTTCACAAAATTTTAATATGTTTCTTTGAGGAAAAGTATACAATA